>CM051237.1:288339694-288372194 GCA_027917425.1 Gastrophryne carolinensis | reverse complement strand
GAAAGGATTTCCAGGGATTTCCCAGGAAAATTATATATTGTTTTTTTCAACAGAGTCTGGGCTTTAACATGAAATGTCTTGTTTGTATTTTTTAGGTGTATTCTCAACATTTTTGGGTGAAATGTGTGAAAAAAATTAAAAAATATATATTTTTTTACAATTTGTAGAGTTTTTTTGTAATAAAAAATGTAAGTTTGTCAATAAAATCTTATTGCGTGAGAAACCCCAATTTCTCCCGGTTACAGCGATACCACATATGTATAGGTAGACACCCTTTCCTGCCCAGAAGCCTTTTATAGCTGCTGGATGACAAATGGTTAATTAAAAAAAAAAATGACATAGGGTCCCCCCTTCCCGGGGAGGGAGACCCCATTTTTTTTTGGATTTTTAAGGGTTAAAAACCCTTAAAAATCCAAAAAAAAAAAATGACATGGGGTCCCCCTTACCCAAAGTAACCAGCCCGGGACCAGCTATGGGGGCTTGTAGGCACAGAGTGGGGGGGCCAGCTTTGGTGGCCCCCCCACCCTGCAGCCTACGAGCCCACATAGCCTATGTGGGCCCGGGCTCTTCTGCCCCCCCCTGGCCTTTGGGGAGGCAGGTAATGGGGGTGCGGGGGTTAATGGCAAGCCACCCGCTAGGGCAGGTGACTTGCCACCCCCCCAGCCTTGTGAACTGGTATAAGGGGTCTCATGGACCCCTTACCAGCTCACAAAGGGTTAATGTGAAAAAAAACACCACACAATAATAAAAAGTATTTTATTCAAAAAAAAAAAAAATTTTTTTAACTGTACTTACCTTCGATTGCAAGCTCTTGTCCCTCGCCGCTCAGCTGACAGATGCCTGTGATCGGCATCCAGAGAAGGAGAAGGCAGGAGATCAGAGGATCTCCTGTCACCTCCTTCCAGGGCACCGATCACCGGCATCTGAGAAGCTGAGAAAGCTGAAGCCGGTGATCGGGACCGGGATGACGTCATAAGCCCCGCCCCCAGCGGGAGCCAGCGCACACACAGGTAAGTGAATGTCATTTTTATTTTTATTTTTTTTTTACAGTTAGCAGCTGCTGCTGCAGAAGCGGGGGGGGGGGGCGGCCTATTCCGGGGGCTCTCCTGGAGCCATCCGACCCCCCACGGGGGATCGGATGGCACCAAATTAAAGAGGAGACCCGGCCGGATCCAACAAGGGGTCAGGTGAGTATTTTTGATTTTTATTTTTTAAACTAGAAGCAAGGAAAGTCAAGCACGTAACACCTACGGGCTTGGCACTTAAGGCCCAGCCAAGCCAGCACGTAGGTGTTACGTGCTTGGCAACAAAAGGGTTAAGGAAAGAGATTCACTCTTTATACCAAGCACTGGTGGGTAAGTAAACAAGGCAAACTAGGGGGTTTTACACAGAAGAGGCATCCTAAATCAGGTTCTCCAGAGGCATAGTCAAAAACTTGAGATCCCAGTGTTTTTGGTGCACTTAAAAAAAAAAAATGGTCCAACACCACTTGTAGGTTAAAAATTGTGCATTCAGCACCCTGTTTTGATTTAGCTCAACTGCTGCCAGTTTAATGTACTTTCAATGGTGTTAATGTGACAGGACCACAAAAGGACCTGGGCGATAGGGATATCACATTTTTTTTAAATCCCCTCTCCACTGAAGTTCCCTCGATCATCAGGGTGTGGCAGCGCCAGTTCTCAAGGCAATTTAGCTTGTTTAGGTAGATCAGCTCAAAAATACAATTCTGTGATTACTCACCTGTAGAATTGGTATTATGAGTATACAGTACGTCCTGCTCCAGATAGAATACTTACACTCGGGTATTACTCCGCCAGATGGCACTGGACTGCAGAGACATCGAAAATAGGCTCCTCCCGGCCCCTCAAATACCCAGGGACCTCCCACAATCCCCAGCATTGAAAAGCAGTCAACGAGAAGCCGGGAGAATCAAAACAACCCAAACTGGTAACTATAAAAATGATAACAATCACCATACAGGGGATCCAAGATAATGCAAAACCAAGGGTGGGGTGGAGCAGGACGTACTGTATACTCATAATACCAATTCTACAGGTGAGTAATCACAGATTTGTATTATTCTTAGTATACAGTACGTCCTGCTCCAGATAGAATACTTACACTCGGGACATCCAATAGCAGTGTCCATAAAGTAGGGTGACAGCAGACAGTTTAAACCACTGCCGCCTGCAAAACCTTGCGGCCAAAAGCAGCATCAGCTGAGGCCCTAACATCAACCTTGTAAAACTTTGAAAAGGTATGAACAGAAGACCAAGTAGCGGCCTTGCAAACTTGTTCAACAGAAGCCTGGTGCTGAAAAGCCCAAGAGGCACCAATAGCACGAGTAGAATGAGCAGTAAGGCGAAAGGGAGGATTCTTCCCCTTAGCAGAGTAGGCTTGAATCACAGCCCCGAGGGATCCATTTGATGATAGTAGACTTGGCAGGAGCCAAACCCTTCCTAGGACCAGAAGAGACCACAAAAAGAGCATCAGTTTTTCTGAAAGGTGTAGTAGCCACCAGATAGTACTTCAGACACTTAACCACGTCCAAAGAATGCAAGACCCTCTCCTTAGCATTACTAGGATTAGGGCACAATGACGGAAGAACGATGTCCTGGTTCAAATGAAAGGCAGACACAACCTTAGGAGAGCGCCGCCAACTCAGACACACGTCTAACAGAGGTGATCGCAACCAAAAAGACAACTTTGAGAGTAAGAATGGCCAGGGCAGCATCCTGCACAGGTTCAAAGGGAGCACCCTGCAAGGCTGACAAAAATACCATTTTGTGATTACTCACCTGTAAAATGGGTATTATAAGTATGTCTCACACCTCATGCACAAATGAAAACCCCTGCCGCTTGTAGAACTTTGTGTCCAAAAACAGCATTCGCTAAGGCCCGCACATCTACCTTACAAAAACTTGTAAAAGGTATGAACAGAAGACCAAATAGCAGCAGTACAACTTGTTCAACAGAAGCCTGGCGCTAAAAAGCCCAGGAAGTCCCAACAGTATGAGTAGAAATAGCAGTAAACTGAAAAGGGGAACCCTCCCCTAGGCAATATAGGCCCAAACAATGACCAGACATATCCATTTAATAATGGTAGACTTGACGGCGCCAAACCCGTCTTGGGCCAGAGGGCACCACAAACAAGGCGTCCGTCCTACAGAAAAGGGAAGCAGCCAAGAAATAGTACG
The DNA here is from genome assembly GCA_027917425.1 of Gastrophryne carolinensis. Classification (NCBI taxonomy): domain Eukaryota; kingdom Metazoa; phylum Chordata; class Amphibia; order Anura; family Microhylidae; genus Gastrophryne; species Gastrophryne carolinensis. The sequence goes on along the minus strand of CM051237.1, from coordinate 288,368,997 downwards.
TCACAAAACATACAATCATCCAAAAAGAGCAGGGCCCACTCCTTGTCAATTGCTAGACCAAGGACACAAGGAAGAGAGAACCACATCCTGGATGAGAAAGAAAAACAGATACCACCTTAGAAAGGAAATCCGGCTTAAACCGGAAAACCACCTTGTCCTGGTGTCTCTCAAAGTAAGAGGCCCGAATAGACAGGGCCGCCAACCCAGAAACACAGCGAACAGAGGTAATAGCCACCAAAAAGGCAATCCTGTGTGTAAGCATAGAAAAACTCAAATCCCCAAACAGGCACAAGGCTATAAAAGGAACAAATGACCTCAGAAGAAGACCACCAGGGCAGAGACCTGCCCCTTTCAAGGTACTTAAGCTGGAGCCCCGGGCCCAGACCGTGCTGAAGAAAAAACCAAAACCCTAGGGATCGAAAACACCTTGCAAGGCAAGGCCCCAGCCTCACACCAATCAATCTAGGACCTCCAAGTCCCGTAGAAGATGCTAGAGGAAGATCACTTCCTAGCCCTGACAAGTATCTGAATAACAACATCAGACAAACCTTCTTCTATTAAGACGGCGTATGTAAACTGTAGTACGAACCAAACCTGTCTTGGCCACCCTGGAGCCACCAGAATTGCTGGCACACCCGCATGAGCCAGCTTACGCACCACCTTGCCCACCATGGAGAAGGGAGGAACCAGGTATAGGAACCCCAGATCCCTCCAGGCAAGAGACATGGCGTCCCCTGCCAGTGTCAGAGGAACCTGAGACAGAGACCTAAACATTGGGAGCTTGAGACTGCAACGTGAGGCAAAGAGAACCCCCTCCGGAGTCCCCCACTAGCAACGGAGGGACCGGAAAACCTTGTGGTTGAAAGAACATTCCCCGCAACGAGAGAATCCCCTGCACAAGGAGTCCGCCTCCGTGTTTTCCACTCATGCAAGAATCAGCGAACTTCTCTGAGACCACTCCTGCTGCGAGTCCCTCCTTGGTGATTGATGTAAGCGACCGCAGTTCAATCGTCTGATCGAACCTGAACCGGTAAGCCCTGTAAGTGATGCGTCAAGCATGACAGAACCTCTGCACACTTAGGTGAGGAAAAAACACTCTGGCCTGACTGGAATCCAGATTCATGCCCAGAAATGAGATCTCCCCGATGGGGAGAGAGAGAGAGAGAGAGAGAGAGGACTTGAGGTGGTCGAACACCCATCCGAACCTTACCAGCGTCGTCACCACCCTGGAGTCCATCTCCACCTGACATAGAAAGTAAGCTGTAATGATTAGGTCATCCAGATATGGCACAATGTGAATGCCCTGGGCTCTGAGAAGGGCATTATGCCCGCCAGCCCCGTGGTGAAAACCCTTGGTACCGAAGTCTACCCAAAAGGGAGGGTCACAAACTGAAAATGCCGATCTTCCACCCCAAACCCAAGAAATCTCTGGCGTGCGGGGTAGATTGGTACATAAAGGTAAACAACCTTGATGTCTATACATGTCGAGAAACCCCCCGATGAAGGGAATTGATGACAGAGCGCAGAGTCTGCACGCGGAACTTCTGGGATCAGATGAGCCTGTAGCGAAGCTTCAAAAACCAGAATGGTTCGAATGAATCCATCCTGTTTGGGAACCGTGAAGAGGTAGGAATAATAGCCCCGGCCTCTCCCTGAGAAAATCACCGGACATATGTCCAGAAGATTTGTCCTGCCAACAGGAGCCCCTGCGCAGCCCGGCGGTCCGAGGGAACCCGAGAACTGAGGAGTCTGGGGAAGTCCAGTCCAGGAAGTCCAGTACTCGAACACCAATTTGTACCCGGAAGAGCCCACTTCCAAGATCCACTTGTCTGTGACCTCCCAGGCCCCGACCTGGAAAAAATGCCGCAGCCGACCCCCCACCCGCCAAGGTGAAGGCGCCCCCTCATTGCTGAGCTGGCAGCAGGCTTGGAACCCCAGACCAGTCCTGGACGGGCCCATCCTCCGCCTCCGCTCCAGGAATCACCCCTGAGGATAGAGAAGGCAGCACCTCTGCCTGCTCTGGCACCGCGAAAGGAAGGATTAGAGGAGCCTGCCCCCCGAAAGGAGCGACGTCACTTCTTGCGTGGTGGAAACCTTCCCCCTTCCGCAACTGAAGCCAATTTATCTCCAAACAGCCGCATACCCAGAAAGGGTAGCCCTGTAAGTGACTTCTTAGCCGCAATGTTAGTCGCCCACTGGCACAACCAGACAGAGGGCCATATAGCCACAAGCAACGCTAAGGTTCTGCTATACATACAAATTGTGTCATCCAAGGCAGACAAGACAAATGGTCATGAACGATACACACCTGCAAATACACGCTGCAAATACATCACCGGCTGGGTTCAGCTAGAACCCTCAACAGGCCCCTAACCACAGACCTGATAACAACCGTGAGTACAAAAGTACAAACAGGCCGCAGGGCAGAACCCACGCCAGCAAAGGCATTTCAAGCCATCTGATCAATACGACGGTCCTCACAAGCCTTAATCATGGTGGCGTCTGGAGAGTGCACCACAGATGTGTTGGACAATCCCAGTACATGATGCATCGACCTCGGGAGGAATCGACCAGCGCTTCACCGCGTCCCCCGGAAAGGGATACTTCCTATCCCCTTCCTGAGGAAAACCGGGAAGCCGGCTAGGTCCTTCCCATTCCCTAAAAATCAGAGATTAGAAATGAATCTGATTCGGGCACTCCATACGAGGCTTAGAGGTCTCAAGGAAAAAATTCCCCCTGCTGCGGAGAGGACTCCGCCGGAGGAGGAATAGCCAGCACCTCAAATAAATGGGCCAGGATCTTGGGGGTATCAACAGCATCCCCAAGCCCCTACCCAGCATCCAAAAACTGCGGATCCTCAGAGCCATCAGATTCCGTAAACAGTTCCTTCCTCAAGCGGAGAATAAACAGACCGGTCAAGGGAATCATGATCATCCAGAACCGGCACTGCCGGTGACAGATGCCTTCTCTTAGCCAGGGCCTCCCTGGCCGCAGAGCTAGAAATCAATTTCTCGATGTTGGCAATCTAGCACATACATCAGATTGCGAATCCCCGCTAATGACAGTGTCACTTGGGGTACGGATAACTCAAGGTGGGTTAGGTGATGAGGCCGGCGGCATTGACCCAGACGTCCGGGCCCCCGACTGCCGTGTTATGGCCTGCTGAACACATGGTATGCACCAGCACATTATCCCCCACAAGGGATAACCCCCAACCCACACACTGCCGGGACTGCCCCGAAGGGAGCCAAAGCCCGGTATCCTGGGGAGCCTCCAAATGGTGATTTGTATGGTAGTCGCAATGACCAGCGGGAATTACGCTAGAAGCTACCCAGGATGCCCCTTAAGTCCGTTAGTGGGAGGATTTGCAAGCCCAAGGGACCCCAAGACACATAACAAAATGGGGGCCCCCATAAATAAGGTATCAAGACAGCACTCATACAAGCAGAAAGTAAAAAAGAGTGTGGCAAAACATATAAAATAAATATATATATAACATAGAATATAACATTGAGAGCAATATAGTATATAATACTAAAAGTAATGCATATAAGCCTAACATGGCATGCTTATTTCTTATGTAATACCAGACCCAGAAACCGCAAGATGGGACAATACGATCCCTCAGTGTACTAGGCCCGCGCTGGATAAGGCGCCTTAAGCAATAAAGAACAAGCAAAGCCCCGCAGGGCATTCACCGCCAGCAAACATTCGATCCTCAGTCTGACGACAAAAGGAAGGAGAAGGGCGGGCCGGCGCGGATCGCACGCCGCGCCTGGCCCTACCCCCTCCCCATTCTCACGTTCAAAGCAACCGGGTGCCGCTGAGGGCGCCAGAGAGAGTGGGGTGGGCCGCCGCCAGCGCGTCGAGCGCCCGGCCCCGCCCCCCTCCCCATCCTCACCCAGCTAAATTAACCGGGCGCTGCCGAGGGCGCCAGAGAGAGTGGGGCGGGTCGCCGCCAGCGCGCCGAGCGCCCGGCCCCGCCCCACTCTCCTAACAGCAAGGAGATGGAGAAGCTTCCCTTAGCCTCCTCACCAGCAACGCCATGACAGTGCGGCCGGCTCTCACTACAGCCGCCGCATGTGAAAAGAAAGTTAAAATCACACACACACTTATACACCAATTGAATGAGGGATTACTTCCCGATGCTCCATATCAACTGGACAAGGGAAAGTCACAGCCCCCCTCCCATAGAGAATAAAGGGAATAAGGTAAAGGGAGAGAGGGATCCCCAACTACAGCAGTAGAAAATGGGAAAAAGGACAGGGCATCCCAAACCAGGGTCACCAACCTGGTAGCCGCCTACCCCTTGTAATGGGGCTTCATGCTGCAGGAACTCCAGGATCCTGGGAATAGAGAACACACGACAGGGAAGAGACTTAGACTCACACCAGTCAATGTAGGCACGCCAAACCCTGTAATAAATGGAAGAAGACGACTTCTTCCAAGCCCTTATCATGGTATCAACAACCGAGGTAGACAGCCCCTTCTCCATCAAGATGGAGGTTTCAGCAGCCAAGCCTTCAAAGCCAGAGTTTGTAAATTGGGATGGAGTAAGGGACACTGAGTGAGCAGGTCTGGCACCCTGTGCAGAACGTACTGATCTACTGCCAGCTGCACCACGTCTGCGAACCACACTCTTCTTGGCCACCTGGGGGCCACCAGAATTGCTGGCACCCCTCCAGAGCAATCTTGCGCAGAACCCTGCCCAGCAGGGGGAATGGAGGAAAGACATACAGGAACTGAAAGTCCTGCCATGACATTGCTAGGGCATGCGTGGTCAAGGCCAGAGGATCCTGGGACAGGGAGACAAAGGCCGGGAGCTGGTGATTGTGACGGGACGCAAACAAATCCACATCTGGTTGGCCCCAACGGTGACACAGAGATTGGAAAACCCTGTTGCAGAGGGACCAGTCTCCCTGGCGAGAGGTCCCCCTGCTCAGAGAGTCTGCCAGCAGATTTTCCAACCCCGGAATGTACACAGCTGATATGCAGGGAACATTGGCCTCCGCCCAGGTCAGGATCAGAGACACTTCCTGGAGGGCCCTCTTGCTCCGGGTCCCTCCCTGATGATTGATGTAGGCAACTGCCGTCTAGTTGTCCGAGCGCACCTGAACAGGCAGGCCCTGAAGGTGATGAGTCAACTGAGCCAGAACAAACCCGATCGCCTGCAGTTCCAAGACGTTGATAGGTGTGTGGGCCTCCTGAGGGCCCCACCTCCCCTGGAACTGCAGGGACTTCCAGAAATCCCCCCAACCTGACAGACTGGCATCCGTGGTGACCGTCTCCCAGGAGGGGGCCAGAAAGGATCTGCCCCCCAACAGGTTCCTGGAGTCCAGCCACCACGAGAGGGACCGCCTGACCAGGGGGGAAAGCGCAAAGACCTGGTCAAGGGACGCAGGGTCCTTGTCCCATACTGACAAGAGGTGGAGTTGCAGAGGCCTCAAGTGGAACTGAGCATAAGGGACTGCCTCGAAGCACGCCACCATCAGGCCCACCAGCTGCATTCCCTGCCTGATGGAGGGATGGCAACAAGATAGCAGGAACTGTACCTGCGCAATCAGACTGTCCACCTTCTGCTGAGGAAGAAAAAAATACAATTCTGTGAAATACTCACCTGTGGCATTGGTATTATACGTATACAGTACGTAGTGCTCCAGATATAATACTTACACTTGGGTTATCCTCCGCCAGAGGGCGCTGTGCACTGCAGACATGCAAAAAACAGGCTCCTTCCGGCCCTTCATATACCCGGGGACCTCCCACAAATCCCCAGCAATGAAAAGCAGTGAACCAGAATCCGGGAGAATATAACCACCAAGAAACAACTGGTAATGATAACAATGATAACAATCACCATACAGGGGATCCAGTATAATGCAAAAAACCAGGGTGGGGTGGAGCAGGACGTACTGTATATGTATAATACCAATTCTACAGGTGTGTATTTCACAGAATTGTATTATTCTAAGTGTACAGTACGTCCTGCTCCAGATATAATACTTACACTTGGGACATCCAATAGCAGTGTCCATAAAGTAGGGTGGGATCCCCAACAAAAAAGGCACAGCAGACAGCAAAAGCACTGTCACCTGCAAACCTTGCTACCAAGAGCGACATGAGCAAAGGCTCTAACGCCAACATCATAAAAACCTTTGAAAAGGTACGAACAAAAAAACAAGTAGCGGTCTAGCAAACTTGTTCAACAAAAGCCTGGTGCTGAAAAGCCCAAAAGGCACCAAAAGCACGAGTAGAATAGAAGAGAAGAGATGCGAGAAAGAAGATTCTTCCCCTCAGTGGAAAAGGCCTGAGCAACAGCCTGACAAGTTCAAATGCCAACAGTAGCCTTGGCAGAAGCCAAAAACCTTTCCTAGGACCAGAAGGAACCATCCCATCCAAGTAATGACCAGACCCAAAGCCGCCTAACCCCCCCCTCCCGAGAACAGACGAGATCGGGCACATACAGGCTGGAGTTGGCCGTAGACCCAAAGGAGCATCAGTTCTCCTAAGGGCACAGTGACTACCAAGGAACACTTCCAACACCTGTTCAAGGAATGCAGAACCCTTTCCTCAGCGTTGCTAGGAATAAGGAACAGAAGGAAGAACAATATCTTGAATCAATGAACATAAGACACCATCTTAGGCAGAAAGTCCGGCTTAAAGCGGAACACCACCTTATTCTAGTGTATCTCAAAGAACGGGGGCTAGACACACGTCTGACTGAAATAACAGCCACCAGAAGGACAACTTTGAGGGTAAGAACAGCCAGACAGCATCCTGAAAAGATCCAAAGGGAACACCCCGCAAGGCAGACAGAATCAAATTCAAAACCCATCAGGGACCATAGGATTACGTGGGGGACACACATGAGTAACCCCCTGAAAGAAGTCCTAACCAAGGAAACTGAGCAAAAGACTTCTACAGGAAGGCAGACAGGGCAGAACCTGACCCTTCAGAGTACTGAGTTGGAGAATTCCAACTCCAACCCATGCTGTAATAACTCTAGACCCCTGGGAACAGAGAACGCCCGACAGGGAAGAGACCTAGACTCACACCAATCAATATGGGTACGCCATACCCTATAATAGATGGAAGCAGAAGAAGAAGAAGCTTGCTCCTAGTCTTCCCATAGTCTCAATCACCGAGACAGATAAGCCTGTTTCCATCAAGATGGATGTTTCAGCAGTCAGGCCGTCTAGGCCAGAGTCTGTAGATCGGGGTGACGTAAAGGGGCCCTGAGTGAGCAGAACGTACAGATCTACTGTCCTCAGTACCACGTCTGCGAACCACACTCCACTAGGCCACCAGAATCACTGGTCTCCCCCATCCAGAGCAATTTTGCGCAGAACCCTGCCTAGCAGGGGGAATGGAGAAAAGACATACAGAACAGAATGTCCTGCCATAACATTACTAAATCATCATGACCACAACCAGAGAATCCTGGGACAGGGAAACAAGGGCCGAGAGCTTTTGATAGTGACGGGGCACACACAGATCCACACTGGAAGGACCTAAAGTGACACAAGGATTAGCACATCCTGTTGCAGAGGGACTCAACCGGAGCGAATACCACTGATATGCAGGGAACATTGTCCACCACCCAGATCAGGATCAGAGACACTTCCCGGAGGACCCTCCTGCTCCGGGTCCCTCCCTGAATATGTAATGTAGGCCAAGGCCGTCAGATAGGCCTAGCTCCCCCGAACAGGCAGGCCCTGAAGAGGAGTAGGCAAGCGAGTTAGAACTAACTTGAACGCTCATAGATTCAAACATTGATAGGTGTAAAGGCCTCCTAAGGGCCCCACCTCCCCTGGAACCGTAGGGACTTCAAGAAGAAGACCCCCCTCAACCTGATAGATTGGCATCCATGGTGACCGTCTCCCAGGAAAGGGCAAGAAGGGACTGTCCCCAGACAGGTTCCTTGAGTTCATCCACTACAAGAGGGACCTCCTCACCAGGGAGGAAGGCAAACATACCCTACTCCAGGGATGCTGGGTCCTTGTCCCGTAGGACAAATAGGAGAAGTTGCAGAAGGCCCCAGGGGGGACTGAGCATAAGGGACCTCTTCGGAGTACGCCACCAACAGGCCCACCAGCTGCATCCCCTGCCTGGTGGAGGGACGGGGACAGCTATGAGGGACTGAGCCCATACAACCAGATTGTCCACTTTATTGCTGAGGAAGGAAGATCCTTGCTTGAACTGCATAAAATTCATTCATAGCAAGAGTTACCAATGAAGGGGACAACAAGGACTTGGGGTGTTTGATCACCCCTCCAAATGACTCCCAAATGGACACCCTCCAGCCAAGTATCCAACGTAGCCAGACGTAGAGACTGGGAAGTGATGAGGACGTCCAGGAAGGTCATCAATCGGACGCCCCTTGGTCTCATCAGAGACCACACCCCCGTCAGCATCTTGGTGAGCACTCTGGGAGCTGAAGAGAGGCCAGATGACAAGGCCACAATTATCAGTGTTGGTCAACCAACACGAATCTAAAGAACCTCGGTGTCCAGAAGACACAGGGAAGTAAAAATAAGCAGCATTGAGCTCCACAGACGGCAAGAAGCCGCCGACGCGCCAGGATCTGAGGGCCGAGCGCAGTGTTTCCATTGCAGAAACCGACTGTAAGTGACGAGTGTAAGTGTCTGCGAGTCCAGATTGGGCCAGACTGACCCATCCTTTTGGGGAACTGTGGAAAGGTTGGTGTAGCGGCCCCTGCCTCTGCCTATTAAGGGCAATCTGCAAGAGACCCCCAGACCCCGCAGGCCTTGCATGGCCTGCACCAGCACCTGAACAGAGGCCGGGACCAGGAGCACCCGGGACCTGATAATCTTGGGGGGGGGGGGGGGCACAGCAAACTATCTAGAAGCCGGAGGGCACTGCCTCCTAAATCTACCAGTCTGAGGTGTGATACCTCCTGGCATGAGCAAGGTGCCGCAGCCGTCCCAGACGGGCGAGGGCGCCCCATCATGCTTGAGGGGATTTTGGTGGAAGATTTAGGCTTAGCCCCACCAGAGGGGCCAGGGCGTTGTCTGCTGCTCCTGGGGCAGGAGTCTGCACAAGCCCCCAGGAAGGACACCCCTGGTTCTCGTTTTACACTATGTTAGGGAGGGGTTACCCTGCCCCGAGGGGCCAATACGGCCACCTACGTTGGAGTGATTTGCCCTATTTTACCAAACAGGTCCAGACAGGCCCCAAACAGGCGTTGCCCTCTAAAGGGAAGCCCAGTAAGAGTCTTCTTAGCAGCATCGTCAGCACCCCACTGTCGCAGCCAAACCAAGCGACGTATAGCCACCGCAAGGGCAGAAGTCCTTGCACACATTCTAATGGTGTCATCCAGTGCTAATAGGATACATTTTACAAATACATCACAACTGGAGAGCGCATTAAGCACATCCCAGGGGAGATTTTCTAGCGGCCACTGCAGTATGACCGCGGCACAGACAGGGCCCACCGCTACACGGGGCACGGGGCAATAATGCGGGAGGGGCATCCACTAGAGGCTCACCATCAGCCTAAACCGCCTACCCTTTGGTGGGGGACTGCGGTGGAGCATGGCTCCATAAGCACGCATGGTGCTGCCTACCTTCACCCGACCAGCGCAGCCCAGGCTGGGAGGCACATCACAAGAGGACGGGTGGGAATAGTCCAACAGGGCCGCAGGCTGTAATAGCCCCGCTCACCTGCGAGAGAGTGATACATCATGTCTTCGCAGTCAGCACTGCAGAGAAATCTGGGGATTTGTGGGAGGTCCCCGGTTATATGAAGGGCCAGGAGGAGCCTGTTTTTTTGCATGTCTGCAGTGCACAGCGCGCTCTGGCGGAGGATAACCCAAGTGTAAGTATTATATCTGGAGCAGTATGTACTGTATACTTAGAATATCCTTGCCTGAACTGTATCCAGATTCATTCCCAGGAATGAAGTCACCAAGGAGGGAGACAGAGAAGACTTGGGGTGGTTGATCACCCAGCCAAATGACTCCAGGGTGGACACCAGCAGCTGAGTATCCAACTCTGCCTGATGTAGAGACTGGGAAGTGATGAGAATGTCGTCCAGGTAGGGCAGCACGCGGATGCCCTGAAACCTGAGCAGAGACATCACTCCTGCCAGCACCTTGGTGAACACCCTGGGAGCTGAAGTGAGACCAAAAGGCAATGCCACAAATTGGTAGTGTTGATCCTCCAGAGCAAACCTGAGGAACCTTTGATGACCTGGAAATACAGGAATATGAAGGTAAGCATCTTTGATGTCCACAGACGTCATGAAATCCCCTGGGCGCAGGGAACTGATGGCAGAGCGCAGAGTTTCCATGCGAAAGCGCCTGCACCTGACAAATTTGTTGAGGATCTTCAAGTTGAGGATTATCTTGTAACACTACCTCCTGAATCCACCGGTCTGAGACATGAAGCCTCCAGACGTGAGCAAGGTGCTGAAGCCGTCCCCCCACCCGGATAGGTGAGGGCGCCCGATCATGCCTGAGGGGGCTTGGGAGAGGACTTAAGCTTGGAGCCCCAGGAGGAGCCAGGGCGTCCACGTCCTCTGCCCATACCCCAGAAATCTCCCCGGGCCCCAGTAAAGGAAACCCCCTTCCCTTGTCTAGCACCACGGTAGGGGGAGGAAAAGGAGCCCTGACCCCGAAAGGGCCGAGACTGCTGCCTGCTCTGGGGTAACCTGCCTCCCTTAGCAAAAAGGTCCAGGAGGTCCCGAAACAGGCATAGTCCTTTGAAGGGAAAACCAGTGAGGACTTTCTTGGCAGCGTTGTCAGCAGCCCACTGGCGCAGCCAAACCGAGCGGCATATAGCTACCACAAGGGCAGAGGTTCTGCCACACATTCTAATGATGTCATCCAAGGCAGAGAGGACAAAAGTCACAAAAACATCACAACGAGAGAGTGCATTAAACTCCTCACTAGACACATCATCAGGGGCACCATCAAGGATACTTCTGATCAGGGTCCTAATAGCCACAGCCGTAATGGCAGAGGCAAAGACCGGGCGCAGCGCCGTCCCCACACATGCAAAGGCATGGGACGCCAGCTGATCAATGCGCCGGTCCTCAGCATCCCACGGGGTAGTAGAGTCAGGGGAGTGCATGAAAGAGGTGTTAGATAACCCTGAGACCGGGGCATCCACTTCAGGAGGGGATGACCAACACTTCACCACATCAGCAGGAAAGGGATACTTCCTATCCCAACTCTTAGGTACACCGGGAAGTCTACTGGGACGCTCCCATTCCTTGAGCACAAGGTTATTAAAATATGCTTGCTCAGGAAATTCCAAGCGTGACTTAGCAGTATGAAAAAGTTCCCCCCGTTGCCTGGGGGCCGCAACAGGGGGAGAGATAGACAGAACCTCAAAAATCTGAGCCAACAGTCTATCAGTATCATCGGGGGCCCAGGGGTCAGAGCTAGAATCGTCATGACCCCTGGGCCTCTCATCAGAAGACCCTGAGTCGGAGAATAGCTCCCCTTCCTCCAAAGGGGTATAGCCAGACAGTTCCAAAAACTCATCAGCTTCCATAGGGAAAAGAGTGACATTAGGCATTAAGTGCCGCTTTTTTGCAGAGGCCTTACGCACCAAGGTATTAGCAATCAACTTCTCAACACTAGCCAGTCTAGAAGACACATCAGGCTGAGACTCCACACTTGTATGCAACTCAGTAGGAGTGAGATTTAAGCTTGGGGGAGTAGAATCGCAGACTCAGCCACTGGAAGGCCGGATTGCAGTGCAAGCACCTGTTCGGCACAGGGTACACAGACCCGCGCCTTGTCAGCGTCAATATGGGACTCCCCACAAGCTACACACAGCCGGGCTTGTCCCGAAGGAACCCCGAGCACTTTATCCTGAGACGCCTCCATATGGTGACTATGACGGCACAAAAGGCCGATAGGGATTGACGCTATAAGAGCAACCCGGGATGCCCCAATAAGCCCCTAGGGAAGTGGTAGTAATTTACACACTAGGCCTCACAAGTTAATCAACTAAATAGAGGGAGTAGGGCCGGGAGAAGCCAAGAGGGTTCGCCCGTCTGAAAGACATAATCAAAGGGGAGCCGTAAGTATACAATAAATAACAGCGGTAATAAAGCCACATGCGAGGGCACTCACAGACCGCGGTAGGTAGAAGCCCGTCACGCAGCAGCCGGAACCAAGCAAAAAAATGGCGTCGTATACCTCGAGGGGCGGGCCCGCATGAACAGTGACGCGGAACGCGCCAAAGACAGCCCCCCCCCGAAGAGCGCAAAGCCATACACGTGACAAGCAGCCATTGACGGTGAACCGGCGCCTGAGGTAACACAGGAAAGCGCGCGTGGCGACAATTTCAAGGCACAATAAGTGAAAACAAGTCAGCGCGGCGGCTGACACCAAGTATAATGTAGTGAAGCATAAAAGCCAATACACACAGGCTACAAGGAGAGTGAGGGAGGACAGCGGCCACTTAACAGGGGCAAGGGGCAATAGTGCGGGAGGGGCATCCCATAGAGGCTCACCATATGCCTATGCCGCCTACCCTTTGGTGGGGGATTGCAGTGGAGCAGCGCTCCTAAGCACCTAACAGCGGTGCTGCCTACCATCACCCGACCAGCGCAGCCAAGGCTGGGAGGCAATTACTGATGGAACGGGTGAGAATAGTCCTACAGGGCCGCAGGCTAATAGCCCCTCTCACCTGCGAGTAGGGAGAGCCATCTTCTTGTCCTTCGCAGTCCAGACTGCAGAGAAGATCTGGGGATTGTGGGAGGTCCCTGGGTATTTGAGGGGCCGGGAGGAGCCTATATTCAATGTCTCTGCAGTCCAGCGCCATCTGGCGGAGTAATACCCGAGTGTAAGTATTCTATCTGGAGCAGGACGTACTGTATACTAAGAATATTACCCGAGATTGCGCCTACCAAAACCAGTTCTTCAGCAATTGGGCAATACTGGTGGATTTTGAAGTGGCCAGTATAGAGAGAGAAGTAAGATAGGCATGATCAATCCTGCTATGGATACATCTTGTCAGTTATTTTTTTGTGTAGGATTCACCTTTTACACAAGAGTTCCAGTTTGTCTCAGCAGAGTTAAAATTCTACATTAGGGTTACATACTAGCAGACACTAGCACGAGATTTACTATTCAAGTTTAATCCTAGCCTTTAGAACAATGGCCATTGCCCACCACCCTATTTCAATTACTATCTGTGATCACGGGATTAAAATGGGCTCCTTCTTAGTGTTGAACCTGCATTAAATTACAACTTCCAAGTCGAACGTAACTGCAAGTGATCTGAGAAGGATCAAGCTTCTTTTACAAATTTTAAAGCATCGAAGCTTAATTCAGGGAGAAGCTTAGAAATGTCATTTACCTGTATCCAATCTGGTTAATCTGATCAGTTTCCAGAAGCATTTTCCATAGTAAGCAAAGGAAAAGAGGAGGAGAGCCCTGTAATGAAAAGTGTGTGATGATATCATTTTCGTTGGTCATGGACTTCCACTTTCTATACTCCTCCTCTACGTTCTTCTTCAGATTAAAGCGACTTTCCTGTGGAACGTTATTCTGCTTGAAAAAAGCCTGAAAAACAAGTATAGAACTTATGCAGGATGTTCACTTTCCAACCAAACCTTGAAGTATAGTCATACACATAATACTACTATTAACCTTGACACATCAAACCTGCAGTAATTTTTTATAAAAAGTAATGTCAAAAGTCAAGTCATGATTTTGTCCTGCACTTATTCTGAATTTCTAATATCCCCAAATGATTCTACAATGTATGTTAAGAGTTATATTTAAAGTATATTCATATTTAGATTATTGCCAGTAAAATGGTTAGTAAATAATTTAAAGAAATCAAAAAAGTCCTCCCACCACTTTCCATTGGGGAGAAAACCGAAGCTTTTCGTTAAGGCCTTGGCAGGCCTACTTTCATGCAACATATTGAATTCCTGAGGACTATCTAGTGTCTCGGAGATGACACTCCAGACTGGGCAGTGTGATGGAAAAGGTCTGGGTGTTCGGTCACATCCAGCTAGACATGCCATTGTCGCTACCAAATTTTGAACATAACTAACATTTTGCATAACTAGATCCGTCAAAATAATTCACAGCTTTTTAGTACACCAGTTAGCCAAAACCGTTGCTCCCTAATAAATATACTGTAGTTTTCAGAATCATACCATGCACAATTAGCCACCGCTTGGGCATGTGTACACTCACTCAAAAATATATCACACAATAACAATCTATGCCCCAAAAATCCCCCCTTCCCCACTACAAAAAGACTAAAAGAATCAATTACCTGCAGTGGAGCTGGGAAGCAACTGAGAGTGTGCAAGGCCCAGTTGTGTGGAGTAAAGCTGATGATAGTTTGCAGAATGTCTTTACACCATGTGCCTTGAATAGAATCAGACCCTGTAAAGAAATCTAAAACAAAGTTGTCCAATGAATTTTATTTTATTTTTTAAGATCCTGTATCAAAAAGAAATTACATGTATGATCATTATGGTACTCAGGACATTAAAAACTGGTGAAAAGACATCACGCTGGCTGTTCCTGTAATAAATTACTAATTCCACTAAATCATGCCACGAATGCATCAAATCAACACTTAATAAAATCTGAATTAAAATTGTTTGACTATGGTTTCTATTTTTTTAGTTAATATGTACTTTAATATAATCAATTGAACCAATTTTTGGACTGCCTTGGGTAACAGTATAATTGGAAGGCAAATAAAATGAAAGAAAAACAGAAAACGCATGCTGCTAGACTTTCCAAAACGCAGCACATCTGAACCTGTCCCACAGGATATAATAAAAAAATAAAAGGATAAACTAATAAAGTCTCAAAGGTCTATGCATTGCGCAATGCCAGTAAGTCAGAGATCAAATTACAGGAATCTGGCAATGTTGGTTAATAGTTTATACCACATATACTGGCCAATAATGGTTTGTTATTGTTCATGAACCAATATTCTAGGCCTCCTCTGGTAATCACAACACTGAGAAAATCAATTACAAAATGCTCCTTAAAGTGCACCAAAACCCACATTTTTAACTTGCATTCCCTGAATTGGTCCTCCCATGAAGAGGACCTTTTGCTAATTTTCACTCCTCCCACTTTACTCTAATCCCAGATAATACCACTTGTTTTAGCTGTAAAGCTCCGCCTCCTCCATTTATTGCCATTGTTATGTGTGGCAATGATGTAATTGCTGCACCTATGCAATGACTGACCACCTGCCATCTTACAAAGAGGGATAGCCTAAAAAAGAAAAAAAATCAGTGTTCCAGGGCGATTTGAAAAGCGGAAATATCCTTCTCTAGTTCTACACCCCAAGAAGGGGGTAACGGAAGGAGCGCTGGCCAAATGTATTTCATAAGTTCAGTAGGTTTTGGTCCACTTTAACAGGATCTAGACAGAGTTTTACAGCAACATTCAAAATCGTGTAAAAATACCAGTGACATGAGTAGCTCTTGCCAGTGTCAAAATAAGTGCTCTGTTCAGTTCCTCCGATTCTGCTGATAGAACAGTTTTGGGATCGTTCAGGAAGCGAGTAAACTGTGGCTGCACCTCTGAGCTGCCAAGAGCAGTAATGAGCCTCAAAGCGGTGCTCTCAACACTTGAAAGATAAAAGGGAGAAGAAAAACATGAATACATTTTAGGTTCTACAAAGATCTATTAGGGATTTGCATTTGTTAACGTACAACATATTTTAGTGATTTTGCTAGTATTAATGCAAATTATCTAGTGTATATTTTAAATCTAAGTTTGCAAATAAAACTATTTCCGGACACCAGCGGTGGATATAAGCAAAAGAACAACTTTAAAAAAGGGAAAGTTCACTTTCAATGGAATTTTTGTGCCAAAAGGATGTGCTCAAGGTGCTGAGGTTTTTATAACCTGCAAGCTGGTGATACAGCCAAATGTAAACCAAGAAAATACAGCAAGATCTAAAAGAGAGAAAGGAGTCCTGTATTAAAAAAAGAACGCTACCATGCAAAAGGGACTCTGATCTCTCCTTGTAGATTCTGTTGTACACACTTAGCGTAAATTTGCCAATAGCAACAGATATAAGAAATATAAGAATAAGAAAAAAAAATCAAAAAGCTCTGAACCTCAGAGCGAACTTTCCCTTAAAGCATCTGCAGAAGTAAACGAAAATATAATGTTGACTATGGCAGTTTAGTTTTACCTTCTGCCCTGTGTTTAGGATACTAACCAGAGGTGGAGCTGATTCTGATTGGTCTGTGGTACTCCAGCTAGAGAATGCAGGTGACTAAGAAGCTGTACCCGGTAATGTGGCTGAATGTGGTGCATTCGATAACTGAACATTTCCAACAGAGTGTGAAGGATTCCCCAAGAATGAGACTTAAACACAGTTGGCAAAAGCTGACCTAAAAGAAAAACAGAGTAAAGGCAAAAAAATATCCAGTCAAAAACAGGTCAAACCAATCACTGAAAATTCAATACAGCCCTACCGTAAGTAGTTCAGGAATTGCAACACTCTGGAAGGGAATATTAACTGGACAACTTTAGAAGTCTGGAGACGGCTACGTGTATAAAACATTGGGGCAAGCAAAGATCATCTTAGTGGATGCACCCATAAACAAGAAGGCAGCAGAAATAAATTCTGCAGCCAGGCTCTATTTGCCCCATTTAAACTACGTTCAGAGAAATTTACTGGAAAAGGAGCGACTTGCCACTACTGTCACAGCTACTACAATTTTGAATAAAATACTGAAATTGAAAAAAAAAAAAAAATAAAAATAAAAAATACACCCTTAGGCTCGATTCACACCTATCCATTTGCGCTGCATTGGACAACGCAGTCACAAAGCAAGGGAATATGCTGCCCATTATTTTTAATGAGTCAGTTCACATATATACACTGCATATATTAAAAATAAGTAGCAGCATTTCCCCTTTTGTTGTGACTGCGTGGTCCAATGAAGCACAAACGGATAGGTGTGAATAGAGCCTTAGACTCTCCATTGCATAAAGAGGAGGCATTTGTAAGTATGCCAGAGGGACATTGTACCAAAACAAATGCTGCACATTTGATGCATTGGTGTTAACTGTAAACTGTAAATTCTACCGCAAAGCAAATTCTATCCTGGATTTTGTGCCTTGCCCCCAGGGTAACCACAAATGGGGGTGCCCTGCTGTGTGAAACCCCCCAGGTCGCCCAAACAAACTCACCTCTTCCCGGTCCTATGACGTATGAGCGGCCGCTTGTCCAATCAGCACACTCGGATCGGCTCAAGCCCCTTCATCCAGCGAGCGGATCCGAGCATGCCCGCATACCCCTCTAACAGGGAGCATGCCTGTGTGGACCATTCATCCATCCCCTGAATTGCTGCCGCCATGAAGAGGACCTTTTGTCAGCTTTCACTGCTCCCCTTTCAATCTAATTCCAGATAATGCCGCCTGTTTTAGCTGTAAGACGCCACCATTCATCCAAGGCCCCTCCTCCATTCATGGTCACTGTTGTGTGCGGAAATGTCACTTTAAAGTAGAACAAAACCTGTGATTTTATTCCGGGGTTGGTTTGATGCCCCACTGTGTAAAACTCCACAATCAACCAGAAAATCCCACCTTTCACCAGGTCCTACGATGCCTGCTCTTGCCCAATCAGAGCCATTTGTTGTGCATATTAAAAGGTCATTAAACACACAAAAGAAGAGCACTCACACCTATGCAATGACTAATCATCTGCAATCTTACAGAGAGGGACAGAAAAAAAATAAAAGTGTTCCAGGGCGAAAAAGCAAAAATATCCATTTCTAGTTCTACATGCTAAGAAGCAAGGACTTCTGCCAAAAGTGTTTCATAAGTTTAGTGGATTTGGGTATGCTTTAAGTCTCTCAACAGACTATATACAACATTCTCCACGTGAGGTATCAAGTCTGCTGCAGTTACAAAATGATAGCTAAGAAAAATTCAAGAACCTGCCTTTATACATGAGATTATGCATTATTTAACTGCTTCAGGGTATAGTGTAAAAAAAAAAAAAAAAAAAAAAAAACGGGTTGCTTACTGATAAACCCTTTGATGCCAAGTGACTCAATTTCCATATAGACCAACAAGCGACTGTAGGTTTCCACAAGAGCAGGAGCCAGCGCCTGACTAGACTTGGTATGTGCCAGTTTAATAACTCTGGTGGCAATGCTGTGAATAAGGCTGCAAAAAAAAATATGTTAAAATCAAACTATCCCCCGTGGTGCAACGTGTAAAAATAGTGTATAGGAAATACCTCATCTTTGCGTGAACCGTTAGTGAATCTAGCAAGTTCATTGGAAGAGGTGTAGTTGATCCAGATGCGATACAGTTGGTTCCTGGCAATGAAATCTTCACATTTCCATTCCCATATATTGTTTCCACAAGCACCCCCATTGGTAGAGTGAAACACTCAGAGTTCGTTGAATAAGCGTTGCACAGCAAAGCTATCTTATAGTCATTCATTTGTAAACTTTTGTTTCTTAAACTCTGCTGCAAAAACCTGCAACAAATAACATCAGAAATCAGAAGTGATCACAGAGGTTTCTCGCCCTTGTGCTTCACAGTTAATGGTCACATAAGCAAACCCTGCAAATTATGGAGGAACATCAGGCACTATCCTAGCATTGTACTTAGGACAGTAACTAGAAGTAAGCATCATGCAGATTTGAAATTCTATCAAATCCTACCACAGTTTAACCCCTATTATGCTCTGAAAATGCCTCAGGCTTCTTTTATACAGCTTCAAGCAGGCAGTCAAAGTCTCCTTTCAACTCAATTAGTTAGCAAGGAAAATTAAAGTCCTCATCTAGCATGTTAACCTCTTCCCATCTAATCCCCCTTGGGGAACAGTGTAAAACGAGCCGTTTCAAAGCACCTCAAAATCTCCCAATTGTATCGAAGTACCTTTGTCTCCTGGGTTGTGTCTGAGCTGGGAAGGGCATGTCACAGTGCAGCTCTAAGAGTCTTGAGCATGCTGTGCCGTTGTCAGAGACACCTGTTTGGCCCTTGGTGCTCTCAGCATGAATAAGCCACAATGGTCAGAGTGTCACTTTTTTGTGTGGTCTTGCAGGAATGGAATTGAAAGGATGTGTAAATGTTGGATCCCTGCTGCAGCTTATACTCAACACTGTGGGAAATGGAGAAGAAGCACACGGGACAGGGAGGGCACAGCTCCGGAGTTTCTGGAGGCTGATATCTTAGCCGAGCTGGCACATCTAAAGGTAAGTAAGGCGATGGGTCCAGATGGAATCCACCCCAGAGTTCTAAGGGAACTTAGGTTTGTGATTGCAGCCCCTCTGACTGATTTACTTAACCATTCCCTTTCAACTGGTGAGGTTCCAGATGATTGGAGAATGGCCAATGTCGTACCAATCCATAAAAAGGGGAGTAGAGAAGAAGCCAGTAATTGCAGGCCAGTTAGTTTAACATCTATAGTGGTCAAATTAATGGAAACACTCTTAAAAAAAACAGATAATTTCCCATCTAAAAGTTAATGACCTATTGGACCCAAAACAGCATGGCTTTACTGAGGGCAGATCATGTCAGACCAATCTTATTGATCTCTTTGACAATGTCACTAAAGTGTTAGATGAAGGTGGTGCTGTGGATATCGCCTATCTGGATTTTAGCAAAGCCTTTGACACTGTACCACATAAGGAGCTCATAGATAAGTTATTGGCTGAGGGATCGGTATCAGAGCGTTGTTGTAAATGGTGTGCAATCTGAACAAAGACAGTTACAAGTGGTGTGCCGCAAGGCTCTGTCCTGGGCCCCATTCTTTATAACCCTTTCGCTGCCAGCCTACCTGCAGCTTTTGTCGCCCTCTGTTGCCAGACCATGTTTCACTATTTTGCGCTACACGTGTTCAACTGTGATTTTTGAAAAGATTTCCAGGGATTTCCCAGGAAAACGATATATTGTTTTTTTCAAGAGAGTCTGGGCTTCAACATGAAATCTCTTGTTTGGCCTTTTTTTTTAGTGTATTCTCAATACTTTTTGGTGAAATATGTGCAAAAAAAATAAAAAATAATTATTTTTTGCAATTTGTAGTTTTTTGTAATAAAAAATATACGTTTGTCAATAAAATGTTATTGCGTGCGAAACCCTAATTTCTCCCAGTCACAGCGGTACCCCATATGTATTGATAGACACCCTTTCCTGCCCAGGAGACTCCCCCAAACTGAAACAGAGCTTTAGGAGATTTTCAGATAAAATACAACTGCGCTATGCGCACCTTGCAGTTTTTCCAGAAAACAACCCTTTACATTTAAAATACCCCCCACAAACTATATATTCTCTGGAAGTACACACCTCAAGCTTTCTAGGCGTACCAAGCTTGTTTATGTGGGCTTAGTTTTCTGGAAGTAATCCCTCAATGTATTCTTTGGTTGCACAAAGTTTCCCTAAAAAAGAATAAAAAGGAAGAATCAAGCCACATTTTCCTAAAAAAAACTATATGCAAACAAGAAAAAACAAGTAAAATCTCAAAAAGCAACATGCCCCGAACAGAACGATACCCAACATGCATAGGTACTGTCAAGGGAAGAGTTGGCAAACAGCCCAAAGTAAAGCATGCGCATAACAGTAATTTTACTTGAAAATGTCAGCTCTGCAGACAAAATGCGCACCTTGCAATTTTTCAACCAAAACAACCCTTTACATTTGGAATATCCCCTATAAACCATATAATATTCCCTGAAAGTACACATGTTAAGCTTTCTAAGAGTACCCAGCTTGTTGAAGTAGGCTCACCTTTCTGGAAGTAATCCCTCAAAGAATTCTTAGGTTGCACAGGGTTTCCCTAAAAAAAAATGAATAAAAAATATAACATGTTTTCCTAAAATATAAATATGCAAACAAGAAAAAACAAGCTAAATCTGAAAGAGCAAGGTCCCCCGAGCAGAACAATACCCAACATGCATAGGTACTATTAACCCTTTTAATTGCCAACCTACTTGAAGTTTTGTCACCCTCTGTTGACAAGTCATTTTCCCCATTCTGCACCATGTTTAACCGTGATTTTTGCCAGAATTTTCAGGGAAATTATAGATATATATTTTGCAGCAGAGTTTAGGCTTGAACATGAAATGTCTTGTTTGTAATTTTTCTACTGTTTTTTTTTATATTTTTGTGTAAAAATAAATAATTTTTTTTAGACAATTGTCTCCTTTATTTTAAATAAAACATTTACTTTTTTAGAGAAAAACATTTTTTTGGAATTTTACCCTTAAAAATACAAAAAAAAAAAAAAAAAAAATTAAATGGGGTCCCCCTTACCCAGCATTCATCATCAATCATTACACATCTCTGTACCTTATAGAGGGAAAGAGGAAGAGAAGAAATTAAAAGAAAAAAACAGGGGAGTAAATATTGAATCTCCATGAACAATTCACTCATGAGGTGCTAAACTACCCGTTCATTTCACGTGGGAAACACAACTGCCTTAGGTGTTGCTCCTATTTACTCCTATCAAATTAGTCAGAAAACCTCCAATGATATCTCACCCCTTTTTTATTCAAAGCCATAACAGATAAATCTGCAAATATTTGTATTTTACTTCCTCTTATTTCATTTTGTTCTCTTGCACTCAGAATGTTCTCACTCTACCCTTTGAGTTGTTCAAAAGAAATAAAAAAAAATGAAAAACTCACCACAAGAAATGTAAGTATACTTAACTTAAATGATGCCAGTGAGTTGTCTGTCTTAGATGCCCTGCCAGCGTCATTTAAGGGGAGAAACCTCCCGAAAATCCCCACCCCCTTGCCCTATGGGGATACATTTAGTCATAGGAGGAGGTATAAAAATACAATTCTGTGATTACTCACCTGTAGAATTGGTATTATACGTATACAGCACGTCCTGTTCCAGAATATTCCTTACACTTGGGTAATACATCCACAAGATGGCGCTGGACTGCAGAAAACAGCTTGTGGCCCCTCCCGGCCCCATATAAGTCAGGGACCTCCCACAAATTCCCCAGTATTGACAAGCAGTTAACAAGAAGCCAGGAGAACACTAATAACCAGAATTCAAAAATGAACATATGAACAATCACCATACAGAGGTAACTAAGAATAATGATAACAAGGGTGAGATGGAACAGGACGTGCTGTATACGTATAATACCAATTCTACAGGTGAGTAATCACAGAATTGTATTATTTTAAGTATACAGCTCGTCCTGTTCCAGATTCCTTACACTTGGGACATCCAATAGCAGTGTCCGTAAGGTAGGGTGGGATCCCCAAAAAGTTAACAGCTGGCAGTTTAAACCACTGCCGCCTGCAGAACTTTGCGACCAAAAGCAGCATCAGCCTAACATCAACCTTGTAAAACTTAGAAAAAGTATGAACAGAAGACCAAGTAGCGGCCTTGCAAACTTGCTCAACAGAAGCCTGGTGCTGAAAAGCTCAAGAGGCACCAATAGCACGAGTAGAATGAGAAGTAAGGCGAAAGGGATGCTCCTTCCCCTTAGCAGAATAGGCCTGTACCACAGCCTGGCGGATCCACTTGCTAATAGTGGACTTAGCTGGAGCCAGACCCTTCTTAGGTCCAGACGGGAGCACAAAAAGAGCATCAGTCTTCCTGAAGGATTCAGTAGCCACCAAATAGAACTTCAGAGTCCTGACCACATCCAGAGAGTGTAAAACCCGCTCCTTAGGGTTACTAGGATTAGGGCATAGAGAAGGCAAAACAATGTCCTGATTGAGATGAAAAGCAGACACAACCTTAGGCAGAAAATCTGGCTTAAAACGAAACGCCACCTTGTCCTGGTGTCTCTCAAAGTAAGGGGGTTTGATGGAAAGCACCGCCAACTCAGAAACACGCCTAACAGAAGTAAAAGACTACTTTAAGAGTCAAAATGGACAAAGGGGCCTCACGTTAAGTCTCAAAGGGAGACCCCTGCAAGGCAGATAAGACCAAGTTCAAGTCCCATACTGGTAACATAGGCTTACGTGGAGGACGCATGTGAGTAACCCCCTCGAAGAAAGTCTTGACCAGACAGTGGTGAGCAAAGGATCTTTGGAAGAAAATGGCCAAAGCAGAAACATGACCTTTGAGGGTACTAAGCTGTAGTAGATGGATGACGAGGACTTCTTCCTAGCCCAAATCATGGTATTAACAACAGAGGCAGGCAGCCCCTTTTCCATCAAGATGGAGGTTTCAGCAGCCAGGCTGTTAAAGCCAGCATTTGTAAATTGGCATGGCGTAGCTTCCCCTGAGTGAGCAGGTCTGGATCCTTGGGCAGAGCATACTGATCTACTGCCAACTGCACAACGTCTGCGAACCCCACCCTTCTTGGCCAACAGGGGGCCACCAGAATGGTTGGCACCCCTTCCTGAGCAATCTTGCGTAGCCCCTTGCCCAGCAGAGGAAAAGGAGGGAACACATAGAGAAGCTGAAAGCTCTTCCAAGACATTGCTAGTGTATCCATGGCCAAGGCCAAAGGATCCTGGGACAGAGAGACAAAGACTGGAAGCTTGTGATTGTGACGGGATGCAAACCGATCCACATCTGACTGACCCCAGCGGTGGCACAGGGAGCGAAACACCCTGCTGCTGAGGGACCATTCTCCCAGACGAGAGGTCCCCCTGCTGAGGGAGTCTGCTTCCAGAGTCTCCACCCCCGGGATGTACACAGCTGAGATGCAGGGAACAGTTTCCTCTGCCCAAGACAGTATCAGGGACACTTCCTTGAGGGCCCTCTTGCTCCGGGTCCCTCCCTGATGATTGATGTAGGCAATCGCCGTCTGGTTGTCCGAGCGGACCTGAACCGCCCGACCCCGAAGGTGTGGAGTCAATTGGGCGAGAACCAACCTTATCGCTCTTCATTCCAGAATTTTGATAGGGGTGTGGGCCTCCTGAGGACCCCACTGACCCTGGAATTTCAGGGATTTCCAAAAGCCTCCCCAACCTGTCAGACTGGCATTTGTGGTGACTGTCTCCCACCACGGGGCCAGAAAGGATCTGCCCACCAACAGGTTTCTTGAGTCCAGCCACCACGAGAGAGACCGTCTGGCCAGAGGGGACAGAACCAACACCTGATCCAGGGACCGAGGGTCCCGATCCCAAACTGATAAGAGGTGAAGTTGAAGAGGTCTCATGTGAAACTGAGCGTATGGAAACGCCTCGAAGCAAGACACCATCAGGCCCACCAGCTGCATCCCCTGCCGGATGGAGGGATGAGGGCAAGACATAAGGAACCTGGCTTGGGCCTGGAGGCTCTCCAGCTTTTGCTGAGGGAGAAAAATCTTGACCTGAGATGTATCCAGAGTCATGCCCAGAAAGGACCTCACCATTCTGAATCAGAGAACAATTCCCCCTCCTCCAGGGGGGAATAACCAGTAGTGTAAAAAATGTCCTCAGTTTCCACAGAAAAGAGGGAGACGGCGGGAGATAAATGCCGTCTTAGCAGAAGCCTTACGCGAGGCAGACCCAGCAATATGTTGCTCAATGCTGGCTACCCGTACAGCCAAATCAGGCTGAGACTCCCCGCTGGTATGCTTCTCGTAGGGGGTCAGATGCAGGCGTGGGGGGTTAGGCGAAGACCGAGGGAGCGCAGGCCCAGCAACAGGTAACCCAGACTGCAGTGCAAGTACCTGCTGGGCGCAGGATACACATACCCTGACATCATCACTGATTGGGGATACCCCACACGCAACACATAGCCGGGCTTGTCCCGAAGGAACCCCAGGCTCATTATCCCCAGAAGCCTCCATATGGTGATTTGAAAGGCACAGTAGGCCAGTAAGGGTTAATGCTAAAGAGCTACCTGGGATGAACCGCTAGGGAAGTGGGAGATAATGAGGGGAGAGGGCCGGGAGAAGTCACAGGACCGAAGCTTTACCCCGCCTGAAAGACACAATAAAATATTCCCATGAGAATAAGGCATAAGAAAAAAATCAGAGAAAAATCACCCCACCGGGGAACTCACAGACTGCAAGGAGCCGGCAGCAACAGGAAGAAGACAAAATGGCGTTCGCAACCTCGGGGGCGGGCCGTGGAGATATGAGGTAAAATGCATCATCCACAGAGCCAGCCCGCCCCACCCCGGAGAGGGCGAAGCGCGCCCACGTGATCCGGCTGGCCAGTAGCGGCCCGGCAGCTCTGAGGTGAATGGGGCTGCCAGCCACGGAGCGCAGTACAAATTCCGGAGATCTCCCGTAGGGAGAGGGAGGAAGGATAACAGCAGAATTCCCAGGGGGAAACGGCGCCCAGGGGCTAATATGAGGAGTGAGGGTGGAGGGGGAATTGGAATAGGGTTTAACTGCACAGGATAACCTGGCAAAAACCATGAAGCAGTGGGGGCATCCCAAAAGGCTCACCATTAGCCTAAACCGCCTACCCTAATAGAGCAGGGACTGCGGTAGAAGCCTAGCTCTTCAGCACCATAGTGCTTCAATCGCCTACCTTCACCCGAACCTTATCAGCAGAGGCTGGGAGGCAGTAAATGGGACGGAACGGGTGGGAATAGTCCTGCAGGGCCACAGGCAATAAGCCCCGCGCTCACCTGCGCCACAAGAGAGCTATCTTCTATCTTCTCAGCGCAGACTGCAGAAATGAACTGGGGAATTTGTGGGAGGTCCCTGACTTATATGGGGCCGGGAGGGGGCCACAAGCTGTTTTCTGCAGTCCAGCGCCATCTTGTGGATGTATTACCCAGGTGTAAGGAATATTCTGGAACAGGACGTGCTGTATACTTAGAATAGCCTCATTGCACAGCTCCAGGCCATTACTCCTTAATGGGACCCAGGATAGAAGTAGAAGAAGTAGTTGATGCCACTACTTTTCAGAATACCCCTGTCTAGGGACACAGAGGTCACCAGCAACTACTGGCAAGACACACAGAACAACCAGCCGAACCACAAGAAGAAAAGGTGGACCCGTAATTATGCGATTTTAGACTAATAAACCATTATTTTTGTAGTGTCTTTTTTTACTCCTTCTGGGTGAACTAGTAAGGGGTTCACCGGTGGGCGACATGCCGGTACCCACACCCAACTACCCACAACAGACCAATACCGAAGGGCATGAATAAACCCTCTTATTACTAAACTCCATTTCTTGGTAGTATGGGCCACTGTATTGTGCCACACTGAGGAGATACACTGGACAGAGAGGAAGATTTTTGTTTTTTCTTCATACAAGAAAAAAAAAATTGCAGATCCATAATGATGGGGCCTATAGTGGGGTGTTTAAAGTGGATATTTCTGATCCAGCCAACCAAGGAGCGGCTTTCAGCAGGCTGTCTGGAGAAACGTGTTCAATAGAGAGCTACTGTTCATTTTCTGTGGGTTCTGCAACTTTAACCACTCTGGGGGATGGGGAGGGGCAGTGGGAATCAAGCCATTGCCTCCACTTGCCTTTGGTCCGAACAAGACACCCCTCCTAATCTAGGGCCGCATATTGCTCCAGAAAAATACCATTTTGTGAATACTCACCTGTAAAATGGGTATTATAAGTATGTCACACACCCCACTTCAAACATTAATAATTACACTAGGGTTAACGCACCGCTAGGTGGCAGCATTGCAGAGAACTTCTCCAAAAAACTTCAACAGGCCCCTCCCGGTCTATACATACCTGGTACCTCCCAAGAACCTCCCAGTATTAGAACAGCAGTAAGACAAGGTACCAGAACCAAACAATGTAACCCTCAACGTAAAGAACCAAACTTCACCAAATAGAGAGCCAGGATACCAAAAAGGGCGGGTGAAGTGGGGTGTGTGACATACTTATAATACCCATTTTACAGGTGAGTATTCACAAAATGGTATTATTCTAAGTATGTCACACACCCCACTTCAAACATTAATAATTACACTAGGGACATCCAACAGCAGTGTCCAGAAAAGGGTGGGTATCCGAATCAGGCAATAACGCAGAAAAAACTCAGACCACTGCAGCCTGCAAAACCTTGCGGCCAAAAACAGCATCCGCTGAAGCCCGCACATCAACCTTATAGAACTTAGAAAAAGTATGAACAGAAGACCAAGTTGCAGCCTTACACACTTGTTCAACCGAAGCCTGGTGCTGAAAAGCCCAGGAAGCACCAACCGCACGAGTAGAATGAGCAGTAACTCGGAAAGGAGGAGCCTTCCCCTTAGCCGAATAAGCACCAACAATGGCCTGACGAATCCATTTGCTAATGGAGGACTTGGCCGGAGCCAAACCCTTCCTAGGCCCACAGGGCACAACGAAAAAGGCGTCAGTCTTGCGAAAAGAAGACGTAGCACGTAGATAGTACCTGACACAACGTACAACATCCAGGCAGTGCAAGGCACTCTCCTTGGCATTCTTAGGCTTAGGACACAAAGAAGGAAGAACAATGTCCTGGTTAAGATGAAACGCAGAGACCACCTTAGGGAGAAAATCTGACTTGTAACGAAAAACCACTTTGTCCTGATGATCCTCAAAATAAGGAGCCTGAATAGACAAAGCTGCCAGCTCTGAAACACGCCGAACCGAAGTGATGGCCACCAAAAAAGCAACCTTCTGAGTAAGGACGGACAAAGGGACATCCCGCAAAGGCTCAAAAGGAGGAGCTTTAAGAGCGGAAAGAACCAAATTCAAATCCCAGACTGGGAGCAAAGGCTTCCTGGGAGGCCGTACATGCGAAACCCCCTGGAAAAAAGTCTTGACCAAGGAATGACTAGCAAAAGATTTCTGGAAAAAAATTGACAAAGCAGAAACCTGCCCCTTCAAGGTACTCAGCTGAAGACCGGAGTCCAGCCCCGCCTGAAGGAACTCCAAAATCCTAGACACAGAAAAGACCCGGCAGGGCAAAGACCTAGCCTCACACCAATCAATATAAGATCTCCAATACCTGTAATAGATGGAAGAAGAAGATCTCTTCCTAGCACTAATAAGAGTCTGAATGACCGCATCCGAAAGACCCTCCTCCTTTAAGATGGAGGTTTCAGCAGCCAAGCCGTCAAAGCCAGCGTTTGTAAACTGGGGTAACAGAGTTGACCCTGAGTGAGAAGATCTGGCCGAAGAGGCAGATCGAACTGATCCACGGCCAGACGAACGATGTCCGCGAACCACACCCGCCTTGGCCACCTTGGAGCCACGAGAATGGCGGGAACTCCTTCCAGAACCAACTTTCGCAGAACCCTGCCTAGCATGGGAATCGGAGGAAACAGATAAAGAAACCCCAGGTCCCTCCAGCTCAGGGTCATGGCATCCACCGCCAGAGCCAGAGGGTCCCGGGACAGGGACACAAAGGACGGAAGCTTGTGATTGTGACGAGAGGCAAACAGATCCACCTCCGGCGTCCCCCACCGGAGACAAAGTGACCGAAACACCTGGGGATGGAGAGACCACTCCCCCCGACGGGACGCACACCGGCTCAGAAAATCCGCCTCTGTGTTTTCCACTCCCGGAATGTAAACTGCCGAGATGCAAGGGACATGAGTCTCCGCCCAGACCAAAATCAGAGACACTTCCCTGTGGGCACCCAGACTGCGAGTCCCTCCTTGGTGATTGATGTAAGCAACCGCCGTCTGATTGTCTGAGCGAACCTGAACCGGCAGACCTTGTAAATGATGCGTCAAGTGAGACAGAACCAACCTGATGGCTCGCAATTCCAGAACATTGATGGGCAAGTGGGCCTCCTGAGGGTCCCACTGCCCCTGAAACCGAAGATCCTTCCAATAACCTCCCCAGCCTGACAAACTGGCGTGACAGTTTCCCAAAGTGGAGTCAGAAACGACCTGCCCTTCAGAAAGTTGTCCGAGACCAACCACCACAGAAGGGACTGCCGAACCCGAGGGGACAACCGGAAGGACCGATCCAACGACCCCGGACACCGGTTCCAAGACGCCAAAAGATGAAGTTGAAGAGTCCTCGTATGAAACTGAGCAAAGGGAACTGCCTCGAACGAGGCCACCATCAACCCCACCAGTCTCATCCCCAGACGAATGGACGGATGAGGATGGGAGAAGAGCAGCTGGACCAATTCCTGAATCATCAGAACCTTGGCCTGAGGAAGAAACACTCTGTGCTGGCAGGAGTCCAACGACATCC
This sequence comes from Gastrophryne carolinensis, assembly GCA_027917425.1. Classification (NCBI taxonomy): domain Eukaryota; kingdom Metazoa; phylum Chordata; class Amphibia; order Anura; family Microhylidae; genus Gastrophryne; species Gastrophryne carolinensis. Next base: position 288,339,996 of record CM051237.1, on the reverse strand, counting down.
CCAGAAAAGTCACCACCCTGGCCGGAACCAGCGAAGACTTGGGGTAATTGATCACCCAGCCGAACCTCTCCAACATAGACACCACCGTGCTGGTGTCCCCCTCTGCTTGACTGAAGGAAGGAGCCATGATGAGAAGATCGTCCAGGTAAGGCACAATGCGAATCCCCTGAGCTCTGAGCAGGGCCATCACCCCCGCCAACACCTTGGTGAACACTCTCGGAGCAGAGGTGAGGCCGAATGGAAGAGCCACAAACTGAAAATGCCGATTCCCCACCACGAAACGGAGGAACCGCTGATGAGCA
>CM051237.1:288009694-288337194 GCA_027917425.1 Gastrophryne carolinensis | reverse complement strand
AAAAAACACCCCCCACGAGCCAGGTATATATGACCGGGAGAGCCCTGCCAGACAGGATCCCAGGATCTGAAAAACACAAAGGGAGAGGGACAGGCGTCAATCCAGCACCATAACCAAAAATCCACATAACATACAAAACCCCCCACACACCACCCCCCCCCCTCATTAACCAGAGCAAAGGAAATGGTTAATGCCAACCAGCACCATCAAGATGCGCCGGAGCGAGGAGGAAGGAGAAGGAGGAAGAAAGGATCCGAGGGGTCATCACAAGAAAAAAACCAAAAAACGCCTACCTTGAGAGGAGAGGAAAACCGCGCAGCCTGCAGAAGATGGCGGCCCGCACACACGCAGTGAGGAGGAAGAGAGAAGCTCCGGGAGCGCGGGAGCCGAGAAGGCCCCCGCCCCTCCGGGCGTCCAATCCGTGCGCGACCCCGCCCCCAGGCAGCGTCAGCGTCTGCCGGCGGGGACCGCAAGCAGACCTCAATGACGGGACCGGCGGAGCCACCCGCCGGCTCCCAGAGTGCAAAAAAAACACAGACCCACACACTGATAACAGGTCCCCCCCTGAGCAGCCGGACAAGCAGGCTCAGCCACCGGCGGGACCGCGGCGCAGCGCGCCGCGAGGCCCCGCCCCCCCCGGCTCCTGAGGGGAGAAAGACGCACAGACAGGGGGAAAAGAGGCAGGCAAATATACAGTGAAGATAGTCAATGTAAAATCACAAAGGGATTCACAATGTAGAGCGCAGCAGCACACTCACACAGCATGTCACAGTTTAAAAGCATGTCACCGTCCCAAGCGCGCCCCACACCCCGGAAAGAGACACAATATCCCAGGGCAAGGCACAACCTGACCACTAACTCCTATAAAATGGGGCATCCCACATCCGGATCACCACTCCGGGAATCCCGCTATGCCCCGCAATGAAGGGTCGAGCGGAGGAGCTAATCTCCTAGGCACCAATGGTGCCGGCTACCTTTTTGCCCGGCCTACAGCCGAAGCTGGGAGGCTGCCATTAAATAGAATACATTCAAACAAAAGCTGGGCAGAAATAGACCACGGGGGGGGGGGGGGGCGGGGGTATACCCCGGCTACCTGCAAGCAGGAGACTTCTTTCTTCTGTCTTGTCGCCACCTTGCAGAGAACAACACTGGGGAGGTTCTTGGGAGGTACCAGGTATGTATAGACCGGGAGGGGCCTGTTGAAGTTTTTTGGAGAAGTTCTCTGCAATGCTGCCACCTAGCGGTGCGTTAACCCTAGTGTAATTATTAATGTTTGAAGTGGGGTGTGTGACATACTTAGAATAATCTGGTAAATAAACTGTATTCAGGAAAGATTGCATTAAAGAATAGCAGCAATCGGCCTAGGGTCTATAGAACTGTGCTGGCTGAGTTTAACTGCAAGATATTTTTGAATGCCCTTAAACCAGACCTTCACCCTGAATAAGAGCCTATCATGTATGTTCCCTCCACCCTGTACATACAGATGTCCACATTAAAAATCAACCTACCTGCACCTAGTGTGTTTTCTGAGCCTTGGAACGTTCACGATGGCAGCCCAGGGAGTCTCAGGTTGCTGCAGAAAGGAAGTGTCTTCTGACTATCCTGCTCTGTATTCTGGGATTACTGTTCTTTTCCTGACCCCAGCTCTGCTCTGTCTGTGCAGGGCACAGCTATAACCTGCCCTCCTGCACTTGTTCCCCTCGCCTCACCTCAGCATGTGAAGCTTCAAGATGGCAGTGGCCATATCCCGGAGTCCTGAACAGAGTTGCAGCGCAGGGGGGAAAGAATATATAGGCAACTAGAAACTATATATTAACTATATTATTTTATTAACTATGTATATTAACTAAATATTAAATATATTAACGTTAGATGCCGTGGATTGGTTTAAGGGCTTAGGCTTTTCATTAAATGATGCTGAAGGTCCGGTTTAAAAGAACAGGTAAGAGAAAACATGCAATATTTCTAGTAACAAGAACACTTACTCGTGATGTAACTTAAGGGAATGAGGAATGGGAATCTGAAGTTTGGAGTTGTCATTTTGTGCTTTCCTGTTCAAGTGGATCCAGATGCAGGTCATTGCAAAGGAATGGGTAGATTGAGGCTTGGTGATATCTGGCACTGGAATACACTAAAAAAAACAAAATACGGGTAAGCCCACTCCCTAATCCAACCATTAAAAAAAAAAAAAAAAAAAAAAAATATATATATATTATATATATATATATATATATATATATATATATATATATATATATATATATATATATATATATATATTATTATACATACATACAGTTTATGGGAGGGGGCACAGGACGGATACAATATTAATATTTATAATTGATTTTACTAAAGAAAACAAGTCCATGGAAGAGGCAAACATGAGATGGAGTAGCCTCTTCCCGTGTGTTCAAATTGTTGAGACCTTCCCCAGAACAAATGAAAGGTTTAATCTGAACAGAAAAAACAGATCACCCAAGATCCAGGATTATATTATGTTTAATGAAAGGCTGTGAATTATACTCCAGTTTTCCCAGCAGCAGTTTTGATAACCCTGCCCTATAGTTGATGTATACACGTGACAATAAACATGACTTAGAGAACTTTGATATTTAATATCTTCGCTAAAACATTTCATAAAATATTCCAAACTATATAAATAAATTACAATAAAATCAACACTAGAGTGCAAACCTCCTATGTTACTAGAGGCTCTATTTATGTATAAGAAAAAACTATAGATCCAAACAAGATCAAATTATTAACACTCCACGGAATTTAAAAAAAAGTTCATATCAATTCTTAAAAACAACATTTCCTTCCTTGATCACCCAATCAGATTGATCTTTTTATAAATAATTGCTGCACCCGATCACCAAAATTAAAATGCAAGTACCAGGGCTGCCCAAAGAATTTTAAGTCTTCAAGAAGAAACGCGTTGGGCGGAGCTCTTTGTTGTAGCCTTTTCTATACTTGACGCTGTTGGACCGGAGACAAGTGTGCTTGATAAAACACTGATTATCTGCCAGCTCTGACTTGTACTGGAGAGAGGAATCCTTAATATTGGTCTGGTGCGGTGGCATCTGCACAGCTGAGGCTGCTGTGTACGGGTTTTAATGTTTTTTGTTTGCCATATTTAATCATAAATCTCGTAAGAGAAATAAAGGAAGAAGGGGCACATTTCCCACGTGCAGCACTTAATATATATAGAAGATCAATCACATTGGGTGATCAAGGAAGGAAGTATTGTATTGAGAAATGCTATGAACTTTTTTAAAATTCTGCGGAGCGTTATTACATTTTTTTTTTTTAATGCATAGATGGCCATTGTATGCTTGGGCACACATAGGAATTCATCCTCCACATTTAACCCATCCGTGCAGTGAGTGTAAACATGCCCAGAGCGGTGGGCTGCCCTAATTACGGCGACCGGGGAGCAGTTGGGGGGTTAGGTGCCTTGACCAAGAGCACTTCAGTCATGTCCCAGGACCGGGAAGTCCGCTTCCTTACCTCTAGGCCACAATTTCCCCCTATGCCCGGAGCAAATAATAATAAATAATAATAATAATAATTAAACATGACTTACCTCCTTTTCTGGGTACAAAAGATCAAACAACTTCATGACTGGAAGAAAATCTGCAAGAGCATTCTTCTGTATGCTTCCAGAGATGAACTGCAGCAAAACCCACATCAGGTGATCTCTGCCCTTAATAAGACCCCGCCCGGCAAGCTGGAACAAAAACACATTTTAGCAAAAGAAACAAACATGCCTACAACATTGCCAGTGGCCATCTAGTCAGTCACAATGCAATGCAAACCATTTGTACCTGTCTTCTTGCACAAAGACCACCCAATAAAAACAGCACTTTGCATGCATGGGGGTTTCCTGCCCAAAACTTTATGCCCATATGAGATCACAATAGAGCCTGCACACAGGAAACTGACTCATGCTTGTTTACAAGGATACAGCAGGCAAATGCAATTGTTAGACCACTGTGTTCAGCTATATTTGTCCAAGTCCTAAACTGCTTTCCGTTTTTAAATTGAAGACAAAATGGCCAAGATATTAAGGTTTAGAGTTTCACCTTATGATTTCTTTTCTGAAGCATGTGGGTGTGGCCCTTGGAGCTTTGATGCTGCATAATAAATCAACATAATACCATTTTGTGAGTACTCACCTTTAAAATGGGTATTATGAGTGTGTCATACACCCCGCTTCCACCATTCATGACATCTGGGTAGTCTCCAGTAGAGGGCGAACTTCTGCAGAGATGAATGCAAAAAAGAAGCTCCTCCCGGTCCATAAATACCTGGGACCTCCCACTAATCCCCCAGTGTATGATAGCAGTAAGAGGACCAGGAAGAACCAATATAACAACAAAAATAAAAAAGGTTCACCATATAAAGGATCCGGAATACAACAAGGGTGGGGTGAAGCGGGGTGTATGACACACTCAGAATAATACCATTTTGTGAGTACTCACCTTTAAAATGGGTATTATAAGTGTGTCATACACCCCACTTCCACCATTCATGACATCTGGGACATCCAATAGCAGTGTCCGTCATGGGTGGGAACCGACAAAAAACAGGAAAAAAATGCACCAACTTAAACCACTGCAGCTTGCAGAACCTTGCTGCAAAAAACAGCATCCGCTGAGGCCCGCACATCATCCTTGTAAAACTTGGAAAAAGTATGAACGGAAGACCAAGTAGCAGCCTTACAAACTTGTTCAACAGAAGCCTGGTGCTGAAAAGCCCAGGACACACCAACAGCACAAGTAGAATGCGCAGTGATCTTAAAAGGGGGGAGTCCTCCCCTTAGCAGAATAGGCCCCAACAATGGTCTGACGAATCCATTTACTAATGGTAGACTTGGCGGGCGCCAAACCCTTTCTGGGCCCGCAAGGCACCACGGAAAAAGCGTCCGTCTTGCGGAAGGGAGAAGTAGCCACCAAATAGTACTTCACACAGCGAACAACATCCAAAGAATGCAAAACCCTCTCCTTGTCATTGCTAGGTTTAGGACACAAGGAAGGGAGAACAACATCCTGATTGAGGTGAAAAGAAGAAGAAACCACCTTTGGAAGAAAATATGGTTTAAAACGGAAAACCACCTTGTCCTGCTGTCTCTCAAAGTAAGGCGCCTGAATAGACAAGGCCGCCAACTCCGAAACACGCCGTACAGAGGTAATGGCCACCAAAAAGGCAACCTTTTGAGTGAAAACAGAAAGATCAATATCCTGAAGCGGCTCAAAAGGAGGCCCCTGGAGAGCCGAAAGAACCAGATTCAAATCCCAAACAGGAACAAGAGCCTTCCTAGGAGGCCGAACATGAGTAACCCCCTGGAAAAAAGTCTTAACCAGAGGGTGCAAAGCAAAAGACCTTTGGAAGAAAACAGCCAGGGCAGAGACCTGCTGTTTCAAGGTACTAAGCTGGAACCCCAGATCCAGACCGTGTTGAAGAAACTCCAAAATCTTAGGGATAGAAAACACCCTACAAGGTAAGGCCCTAGCCTCACACCAGTCAATATAGGACCGCCAAGTCCTATAGTAAATACCAGAGGAACACCTCTTCCTAGCTCTAATCAAAGTCTGAACGTTTGTAAATTGGGGTAAAGTAGTTCACCCTGAGATATCAGGTCCGGAACCAGAGGCAGCCTGTTCTGCTCTACCGCCAGTCTTACGACGTCTGCGTACCAAACCTGTCTTGGCCACATTGGGGCCACCAGAATTGCTGGCGCCCCTTCCAGGACCAGCTTGCGAACTACCTTGCCCACCATGGAGAAGGGGGGAAACAGATACAGGAACCCCAGATCCCTCCAAGCAAGAGACAAGGCATCCACCGCCAGAGCCAGAGGATCCTGAGATAGAGACACAAAAGAATGGAAGCTTGATGATGCCGTGAGGCAAAGAGATCCACCTCCGGAGTCCCCCACTTGTGACACAGGGACCGAAAAATCCCGAGATTGAGAGACCACTCCCCTCGGCGAGAGAAGCCCCTGCTCAGGGCATCCGCCTCCATGTTCTCCACTCCCGGAATGTAAACTGCCAAAATGCAAGGGACATTGCTCTCCGCCCAAGTCAAGATCAGAGAGACTTCCCTGAGGGCACTCCTGCTGCGAGTCCCTCCTTGGTGATTGATGTAGGCCACCGCCGTTCGATTGTCTGATCGAACCTGAACCGGCAAGCCCTGTAAGTGAGGTGTCAGCCTTGACAGAACAAGCCGGATGGCTCTGAGCTCTAGGACATTGATGGGGGTGTGAGCCTCCTGAGGACCCCACAACCCCCTGAACTGATGACTCCAGAAACCTCCCCAGCCCGAAAGGCTGGCATCCGTGGTCACCGTTTCCCAACAAGGGGCCAGAAAAGACCTGCCCCTCAACAGATTGCTTGGCTCCAGCCACCACTGAAGTGACTGCCGAACCCTGGGAGACATCCGGAAGGACTGATCAAAGGACTGCGGACATCTGTCCCAATGCAACAACAGGTGAAGCTGGAGCGACCTCATGTGGAACTGGGCAAAGGGGACTGCCTTGAAGGAAGCCACCATCAAACCTACCATTTTCATCCCCATCCGGATAGAGGGGCAACGAATGGCCAGAAGAAGGCGAATCAGATCCTGAACCCCCTGCACCTTGGGTCGAGGTAGAAACACTCTGGCCTGAGTGGTATCCAGATTCATGCCCAGGAATGAAATCTCCCTGGAAGGAGAAAGAAGATTTGGGGTGGTTGATCACCCATCCGAACCTCTCCAGAGTCGACACCACAGTCTTGGTCCAGTTCCGCCTGACGGAAGGAAGAAGCTGAAATCAGCAGGTCGTCCAGATACGGCACAATGCGAATGCCCTGGGCCCTGAACCGGGCCATTATGCCCGCCAGAACCTTGGTGAAAACCCTTGGTGCTGAGGTCAGCCCGAATGGGAGGGCCACAAACTGAAAATGAAGATCCTCCACCGCAAACCTGAGAAATCTCTGGTGCGCTGGGAAGATTGGAACATGCAGGTAAGCATCCTTGATGTCTATGGACGTCATAAAATCCCCTTGACGAAGGGAATGGATGGCAGAGCGCAGAGTCTCCATGCGAAACTTCTTGGTTCTGATGAACCTGTTGAGAATTTTTAGATCCAGAATGGGTCTTATGGATCCATCCTTTTTGGGGACCATGAAAAGATTGGAGTAGTAGCCCCTGCCTCTCTCCGAGGGAGGCACAGGAAATATGACTCCCATGTCCCGAAGATTTTGGACTGCCAACAGGAGCCCCTGTGCAGCCTGAGAGTCCGTGGGCACCCGAGACCTTAAGAATCTTGGAGGGGGCCAGCACTCGAACTCCAGCTTGTACCCGGACGAGACCACTTCCAGAATCCATCTGTCTGTGACCTCCTGGGCCCAGGCCTGGAAAAAGAGCCGCAGCCGTCCCCCCACCCGTACGGGTGAGGGCGCCCCCTCATTGCTGAGTTTGTTCGGGGGGGGGGGGCTTAGGTTTGGAGCCCCAGGCAGATGCTGGACGGGCCCGTCCTCTGCCTCTGCCCCAGGAGGAACCTCTGACACCTGAGTAGGCGAAACCTCTGACGGCTCTGGCACCTCGAAAGGAAGGGTTGAAGGAGCGACGCTGCTTCTTACACTGGGGTAGCTTACCACCCTTAGCCACCGCATACAACTTATCTCCAAACAGCTGCGTACCCAGGAAGGGAAGAGCAGTGAGCGATTTCTTGGCTGCAAAGTCCGCCGCCCACTGGCAAAGCCAGACCGATCGGCGCATGGCCACCAATAAGGCCGAAGTTCTACTACACATAGCAGCCAAGACAAAATCCATAAACAATTCACATCTTTTAAGGGCAGCGAACTCAGCGCTGGCCGGATCAAAATGGGCACCATTTAAAAACTCCCTGACAAGGGATCTATTAGCCACAGCCGCTAGCGCAGATGCAGACACAAGCCGTAAGGCTGAACCCACACTGGCAAAGGCATGGCAAGCCAACTGATCAATGCGTTTATCCTCACCATCTTTGAGGGTAGTGGCATCAGGGGTGTGGATCACAGAGGTGTTGGACAACCCCAAAACAGGCGCGTCGACCTCGGGAGGGGAAGACCAGCGCTTTACCGCATCAACGACTCGGTTTCTCCCATTCCCTAAGGATCAATGCATCAAAATGACTTTGCGTAGGAAACGCCAAGCGGGGCTTAGAGGACCCGAAAAATTCCCCTTTTTTGAGAGGTGCCGGTGGGGCAATGTCCAAAACCTCCAGGAGATGGGCCAGAACTTTAGAAGTGTCAACGGTATCCCCCAGCGCCTGCCCAACACCATTATCACACAACTGCACATCGTCAGATTCTGATTCCTCTAACGGGGAATAATCTGACCACCCATCCTCATCAAAATCCAAAGCCGGCCATACCGGCGATAAATGTCTCTTCTTGGCATGGGCCTTTTTGCCCACTGTGCCAGAAAGAAATCTCTCAATGCTGGCCAGGCGAGCACAGACATCAGAGTGCGACACCCCACGATGTCACTTGGGGTATGGATAAGACGGGGAGGGGTAGGCGATGAAGTGGGCGGTGCTGACCCAGAAGCCTGGGAAGCAGACTGCCACGATATGGCCTTTTGTGCACATGGAATACAAATTAGCACGTTCTCCCCAATAAGGGATACCCCACAACCCACACACGGCCGGGATTGTCCCGAAGGAAGCCCAAGCCCAGTATCCTGCGGAGCCTCCATATGGTGATATTTTGGGATAGTCGCAATGACCCTAGGGAATTAAGCTGGTAAGCAACCCTGGGATGCCAATTTAAGGTCCCAGTGGGAGGATTTGGAAAAGGTGTAATTTAAAGCTAGGGACCCTAGGACCGGGAGAACCACCTAACATGCAAAACACAGGGAGTCCTCTTGAAAAAGACAAATGAAAGGGGACCCATCAGCCAACACTCATACATTACCTAATACTATAATATATATATATATCTATATGGATACATCTATATACACAATATGTACAATAAGGACAGCGTAGCCCCCTGCGGAGAGGGGTGCTGCCATAACTGGAAGAGAGGGGGCCCACAGGGCACTCACAAAACAGCGGAGTCCGCAGCAGCAACAGGAACAAGATGGCCACCGGAGCCCAGCACAGCCTTGCCTGGAGGGAGTGAAGAGAAGAAGAGGGGCGGGTCAGCGCAGAACGCGCGCTCGTTAGGCCACGCCCCCTCCTGCAAGTCCAGCAACGTGGATCCAGGCCATGGGCTGAGCCTCAGCAAGGCGCCAAAACGAGGGGGAGGGGTGGGCCGCGCCCAGGGCCCAGCCCCGCCCCCAACACGCAGCCTGAGGGGGGAGAAGCTCCCTCTGCTAAACTCTGCACAGCATGGTGCAGACCCACAGCAAAGTGACAGTACACCGCAACATGCGCACACACACACACACACTGTAAGCACCCACACAATAAAGAAATGCGAGGGACAAGCCTGCCCCCCCCCCCCAGCTGGAGGGTTAAGGAAGGGACCCGGAAGGTGGGGGATCCGGAACCAGAGTCTGGTGGACGGATACGGCAGAAGGGACAGGGCATCCCAAACCGGGGTCACCAACCTGGACACCGCCTACTCCTTGCAATGGGGTCTCACGGAGGAGCAATGCTCCTTAAACATCTACAAACGTGTTGCCTACCCTCACCAGGACCTACAGCCAAGGCTGGGAGGCTCATACGGGACAATGGAATAAGGTCCAGGCAGAAACAGGGGCAAGAATGACCGGCAAGGAATAGAAGCCTTCATCTTCTGAATTGCTCGTCGCTCTTGCAGAGAAGGAACTAGGGTATTAGTGGGAGGTCCCAGGTATTTATGGACCGGGAGAAGCTTCTTTTTTGCATTCATCTCTGCAGAAGTTCACCCTCTACTGGAGACTACCCAGATGTCATGAATGGTGGAAGCGGGGTGTATGATATTGTGCTTCAAACACCCTGGCTGTGCACCACCCTCTCTCAATGTTGCTAATGTTTTTATACATTGCAGATCAGTTTTTACACACCAGCTGAGTCATTTCTAATCTACAGTGTCTACAGCCTGATGATCAATACTTGAGGAAGGGGGGGGTGCAGGCTCAATTCCAAGTTGAGTTTGTTTCATCCAATCACAACTGTTGATTGAAAAGCTAATTAGGTGTAGCATTGATTGAAATGTTAATTAGACATGACTATTTATATGCTTAGCTATGCTAAGCAGAGCAATAGACCATTAGTCAAAGTATATGATTACTGGTCTTTTGCAAAGGAAATCAGGGGCTATGCCAATACCCTTGCCTAGTTTCTACATCCAGGAGCAGCTCTGTGCTGACAAGAAGAGTGAGGGCAACCAGGAGATGAGCAGCTTAATGATATGCACTTTGCCTACAGTGTCCCTTTAATTTTAAGAAAGTATCATTACATGTTATTCTTCATCGCCAACATCTATAATTAGTCAACATCAATCCTATAATTTCCCTTACTGTCCCTAAGTATATAGGCCATCAGTGTTCCATTCAGTCTACACAACACTGTCCGTTTTGAACAAGGAAAAAAGATTCCCATGGAAGTCTGCTAAAGTGAACTAAGCTTTAACTTTAGTTGAGTGCATGAGTGCTGAGAAGGTCTATCCCAAATCCAAGTATAGTATGCTTGCGTTGTTGGTGTGACCCCTGAAACAGGCTGCTGGATATGTTGGTATTATTTCTGGTGTTAGACACCATCTGCATAGATCTTTATCGAGCCTTTCTCTAGAGCAAGAACCTCGAGGGCACATGCTATTTTTTGCCCAGCTGTGGTTAATTTATTGGCATTTGAAAGCCTGGAGACTATACAGGCAGCAATAAAAAAAAATGCAATTAACGCTGGTGCAAGGAAAAGTTGTGTACCTCTGTTCGAAATTTGTCAGGTTATAGCACACAAATTCAGATTTCAAGTATGAAGTTCAAGTGTTCAGGCAAAACTATGTGTGGTGTTATTTTTTAGTCTAGCGAGAAGAATCTTCATCCCCCGAGCAGCACTTTAACCCTGGGCTGGGCATATGACCAACCCCCACTATAAATAAAATATACATTTAATCAAATTTTAATTCGGGCATGACCAGCAATTCTAAGCACAAATACTACAGGATAGGAAATATGGTTAAATACCTTCTGATGAAGAGATAGAACCATGTGAGGAAAACTTGCAAACTGAAAGAGCACAAAGAATATGAGCTGGCTTGAAAGATGCTGCCAAAGTAGTTGGCTTGTTCCGCCATCATCAAATTTTTCCTCGGTCTCCGAGCGTTCCATGGCATAGACTACTAGGTCGACTAGCTGGTCCTCCAGAACAGGACATCGCTGCTTGTGCTGAAAAGTAGAAATCAGTATTGCAGAAGTTTTGCTCTCCAGCAGGGGAACAGCACAAAGTGAACAACGCAAATAAAAGCCCAGAAAGCATGGAATGAAACACAGATGGAGAAGGCTGCTCAAAGCTGAATCCTAAATGCCAGGGGTGAAATTGTATTATTGGTGTATACTATGGTGGACATGGTGGTAACTAGCATATTCTGCTTTTGAGATATCCTAATGCCCCCAATCGGGAATGCCACACTGTGTGAAATTCTTCAAGTCTCCCGATCTGACTAACCCTTCCCACATGCTGGGGGCTGCATCCCCCGCTACCCTCTAACAGGGAGCATGCGCACGCCGCCCATTTACACATGCCTGGCACGGGCACGCACCCTGCTAAAGGGATAGCGGGGATGCGGAGGCATGCTCAGTTGGACAGGGAAAGAAGGCGACATGGCGGGTTTCACACAACAGAGCATCCTCATTCTGGTGCCTGAGCGTCATTCTGGACTCCTCTCTCTCATGCACACCTCACATTCACCCCCTAGCCACCTCATGTAATCTCCAACTCAAATATATCTCCCGTATCCGTACCTTCCACTCACCTGACAATACTAAAATGTTAGTACACGCCTTGGTCATCTCCCGACTGGACTACTGCAACACCCTCCAACAGACAGACTGGCACTCCTCCAATCTGTTCTAAACTCTGCTGCTTGCCTCATCCACCTCTCCTCTCGCTTCTCCAGCGCTGCCCCCCCCCCCCTCTGTCAATCCCTCCACTGGTTACCTGTCTCTCAGAGAGTTCAATTCAAACTTCTAACACTAACCTAAAAGCTCTCTCCAACCAGGCCCTTCCCTACATTTCATCTCTGATCCAGCATTACCAACCCAAGTGCAACCTCTGCTCTAACCTCTGACATTCTCCTGTTGTCCTCAGTTACCTCCTCGCACTCCCGCCTTAAAGACTTCTCCCGTGCCTCCCCACTTCGCTGGAATGCACTCCCCCGCTCAATTCACCACTCTCCATCACTCCAGGCCTTTAAAAGTCCCCTCAAAACTCACTTCTTCAGACAAGCATATAACCTGACATAATATATATATATATATATATATATTCCTATAACCTTTAAATGGCACATGCATCACAACTCAAGCTCTACCACCTGTGATTGCTACCTTTTGTGTCCACCCGCATCCTTTAGACTGTAAACTCGCAAGGGCAAGGCTCTCCTTCCTATTGCCTCCTTTGCTCACAACACCTGGTTTGAACCTTGTGGCATCTAGTTTTGTATTGTTCCCTGTACTATTTGTTTTATCTTGTCTGTAATCATACCTTGTAAAACGCTACGGAAGATAATATGATTATTTATATAAATAAACAATAATAATTCTGGATGCTACAGGTGAAACAGGTGCTACAAGCACAGACCACCATTTTACAATGTAATGTAGCAAATATTGATGCCCTGTCATTAGAATTCAGCTTTAAGTTACTTTGCTAGGCATCAGAGATTAAACAAAATAAGCAGAGGACTACACACACAATTGCTTTGTCCCTTTCTGCAGGCAAAACAAGAGAAGTAGATATTTTCAGGTTAAAACATATACAAACACATTAACTCAAACAATATTATAAGACAACTGTCCACCCAGGGTTATTAATATGAACTTCTGATATTTTTTGCCATAAAAAGGGATAAGGAAAATGACTGGCAAGTTAAAATGTGTACAATGGACATCATCTGGACATGCTTCTTGCCAGCACTGAAAACAACCTGAAAAACGCTACTGATGAGATTTTGGCAAGATGTGCAGTGACAAAGAGTAACAGGTAGTCTCTATAGAGAAGCCTGTGTTACAGCCTATGGATTGGCACACAGGCCCATTTATGCTTGGACACCACTGCTTCTAGTCTTCTGACAATTCCTTAGGTCAATTTTCCCCAACCATCTCCTCAAGAGCCACCAACAGGTGATGTTTTGTGGGTCTTAGTCAGTATAGCCCTGCTGCTGCACAAATGACTTAATCTCTGCATTTGTCTGGAGATCTGCAAAACACTACCTGCTAGTGGCTTCTGAGGAGAGGGTTGGGGAACAATGATTTAGGCAGCTAACAAAGACCAAAAGATAAAAAGACGACTTAACTAGCGCCGGCATCCAGCACAATTTCAAGGCCTCAGTATCCCTGCTGTCAGCTGGCACACAGCGAGGATGTTGGTCTGTGCAGCCTTGTTGCAGCCATTCATGGGAGCGGCGTTGGGATGCGCTAGTTGCCAGGACCAACTGGAACTTTTTTATGTTAGCCCATGCACAGAGAAGCAGGAGGGCAGAAGAGGGGAGAAAGTCAAAAAGGTTTTCTTTTGCTTTAGTCTCCCTTTAAGGTCCCTGTACAGGCAAAGTAAAAAAAATCTTGCTGGCTAAAGCATCGATAGTGCATTCTTGCTGCCAGGTGTCCTCCACTTTGCTCAGAAGTGAATGCTTGTACTTGTGTTAGTCAGGACTAGGCTCTCAGCTTCAGGGCTGAAAGTGCTGCAACCAGAACAGCTAAGACCACAGGGCTATGGGGGATTAAGTCTGGGGATGGCAGGTAGGCAAGAGTTATTTTTCCCTATTTGTCTGGATTGTAACTTAGCCAGAGACCTAGCCATGAAAAAGGCAAGATGGAACAGAGGTAGTAGGTTTGGCAAACCATATAGCTTCCTGCAAAATACCATATATTGTATATAACATATGTATATTTATATGGACTTCGATAGAATGCTACTTTAACATCCATAAATATGTAAAGGGGAGGGAGACTCACAGTTAACTACATCTAATTTTTATAAGAGGTATTAATATGTCACCACCAATTAACTAACAATTTAAAAGCTGGTGTTGAACCCTCCTAGATTTACACTGCAGTTTAAAATCTGCAAAGAAAGATATAGCATAGAAAAGTTGAACGCCAGCCCTCAAATCGCAAATTTGCAAAGAAATGATTCAGATATTAATCTCAACATTAAAATAAGAGACTGCTTGTAACCCATTGGACGGCACAACTTTACCCACATCAGCAAAAGCAAAAAAAATTATACACACATTTAACTTGTAAGGTAAAAAGCACATAAACACTACTACAAAATGAAGGTTATCTGGCATGCAAAATCTATTGTCTAGGGCTTGAAATTAACTAGTTTTGCTCATCCTAAAAGAATATTCTATTTGTAAGAACATTTTACGTTCATTAATTGGAGAGAAAATGAGATGCAAACAAGTACATCGGTGTGGTCCTCAAGTGACACACAAAAAAAATTAACAGGAACCTTTTTTTATGTACACAGACTGTTCAGGCTATTCTATCATGTACATAAAGTCTCACTAACAGATCAAAATACCTAATAAAAAAATTAATGTAATAAAAACCAGGTCCTAGAGACCTTTGTATGTCATCTGAGCCAAAGAAGCTACAGAGCTTTAAGTAGACTTGTACTAAAGCTAAACAAGCATTGGATGTTAAACAGATTCCAGCACAACGCCTGATCTACGCAGTTATATAGGTTTATTGGGAGGCCAGTAATGGCAGCAATTTCTGTTGTCTATTTCATATAAGATTTCTTTCAAATCTAATAACTAAAATCAACTGAAATCGATTCAGGGAATACTTACTACATTAATAAACACTGCTTATGGAAGGTAGTTGCCCAACGGAAATACATAAAAACAGCAGGTAG
Organism: Gastrophryne carolinensis; assembly: GCA_027917425.1. Taxonomy (NCBI): domain Eukaryota; kingdom Metazoa; phylum Chordata; class Amphibia; order Anura; family Microhylidae; genus Gastrophryne; species Gastrophryne carolinensis. Next base: position 288,322,154 of record CM051237.1, on the reverse strand, counting down.
GAGATGTGGCAAATTATGTAATATGATGATAACATTGATAGATTTTGAATGTTTTTTGGGCAGTAAATTGAAACCTTTTTACACCAAGTATCTTGTAGGTTCTAAGAGAGTAACCCCAGGGATGGGAGGTTATAAAGGCTACCAAATTAGTAGGTCAATGGCCTCATAGCACTTTTAATGTAAGTAGGAATAATGTTTGGAGGGGGGGGGGTTCCCTATAAAGATCGGGATACCCTGGATTGGGAGTGTTTGGAGGGATTTTCTTATACAATAAAATCTCTTATTGTGTATAATTCGACTTTTTATTTGTAGGTGTAGAAAACATTAATATAAAAACACCACTTATTGGACTGCCACTTGTGCAGTGCCATTGTACCTTTAACATATTCATTGGTAGAGGAGCGCTTACTAGCCAGTTGCCCAGTGTTGTCCTACAATTATCATCTTGTGCCTGAATATACTTTGTTATATATATGTATACATGAATCAGTTTGTGTAGAAGAGATATATACATTTTTGTGACATTTACCTTAGGATAGGCAATGTTTTAATGATGTTATTATCCCTTTCAGTGCCAAGCACGTAGTTTCTACGTGCTCGCTTCCACTCCACTTAAGTGCCAAGCACGTAGAATCTACGTGCTTGACTTTTCCCCCTGCTAGTAAAAAAAATAAAATCAAAAATACTCACCTGACCCCTCGTTGGATCCGGCCGGGTCTCCTCTTTAATTTGGTGCCATCCGATCCCCCATGGGGGGTTGGATGGCTCCAGGAGAGCCCCCGGAATAGCCCCCCCCCCCCCCCCCGTTTGGCAGCAGCAGCAGCTAACTGTAAAAAAATAAAGACATTTACTTACCTGCAGTCACGCTGCCTCCCTCCGGGTCTCCTCTTCACTGGTGGGGCCTCCGATCGCCCCCCCCCCCCAGCCTCTTCAGCTTCAGGGGAGAGCCTGAAAGGGCTCTCCCGACGGGCGCCGCCATCTTGCTGTTAAGCCCCGCCCCTCCACTCTGTTCCTACAAGCCCCCATAGCTGGTCCCGGGCTGGTTATGACGGGTAAGGGGGACCCTACGTCATTTTTTTTTTAATTTTAAGGGTTAGGGTTAGCCTAACCCTAACCCTTAAAATTAAAAAAAAAAAATGGGTTCCCCCCCCGGGAGGGGGACCTTACGTCATTTTTATTTTATTTTTAAGGGTTAGGGTTAGCTTAACCCTAACCCTTAAAATTCAAAAAAAAAAAAAAATTCAAAAAAATGTTTTTAAGGGTGAGGGCTAGGGTTAGGCTAACCCTAACCCTTAAAAAAAAAAAATGACGTACAGGCATTTTTTTTTTTACTAACCCTAACCCTTAAAAAATTCAAAAAAAAAAAATGGGGGACCCTACGTCATTTTTTTTTTTTATTTTTAAGGGTTAGCCTAACCCTAACCCTTAAAATTCCCAAAAAATTACATAGGGTCTGGGGGGGGGGGTTTGTTTGGAGGGAATTTTAATTTTTGTATATTTTTTTATTTTTAAGGGTTAGGTTAGCCTAACCCTAAACCCTTAAAATTACCCCAAAAAATGCCCCCCCCCCCCCCCCCCCCCGGAAGGGGGGACCATATGTCTTTTTTTTTTTAATTGACCCCTTATGTTTATAGTGTGGATAGTATTTTATTTGTAAATGTAATAAAGTGCTCCTTTTAGTTTGGGGGGTCTCCAGGGCAAGAATGGGGGGGGCTACCGATACATATGTGGTACCGTTGCAATCGGGAGAAATGGGGCTATCACATGCAATATGGTTTTCATTAAAAAAAAAAAGATTTAAAATAAAGGAGACAATTGTCTAAAAAATATATATTTTTTGGGTTTTTTTGTTTTTTTTAAGCAGAAATATTCAAAAAACAGCAGAAAAATTACAAACAAGACATTTCATGTAAACTCTGCTGCAAAAAATGTATATGTAATGTATATAATTTTTCTGGAAATTCCAGCAAAAATCACGGTTAATCATGCCGCAAAATGGGGAAAAATAACCTGTCAACAGAGGGTGATAAAACTTCAAGTAGGCTGACAATTAAAAGGGTTAATAGTACCTATGCATGTTGGGTATTGTTCTGCTCAGGGGACCTTGCGCTTTCAGATTTAGCTTGTTTTTTCTTGTTTGCATATTGATATTTTAGGAAAACATGGTCTTTATTCTGCTTTTTTTTAATTGTTTTTAGGGAAACCCTGTGCAACCTAAGAATTCTTCAATGGATTACTTCCAGAAAGATGAGCCCACTACAATAAGCTCAGTACTCCTAGAAAGCTTAACATGTGTACTTTCAGGGAATATATGGTTTATGGGGATATTCTAAATTTAAAGGGTTGTTTTGGTTGAAAAATCGCAAGGTGCGCACTTTGTCTGCAGAGCTGAAATTTTTAATTAAAATTACCGTTATGTGCATGCTTTACTTTGGGGTGTTTGGCAACTCTTCCCTTGACAGTACCTATGCATGTTGGGTATTGTTCTGTTCGGGGGATGCTGCTTTCTCAGATCTTACTTGTTTTTTTCTGTTTGCATACAGTTTTTTTTTTTTGGAAAATGTGGCTTTGATTCTTCTTTTTTATTCTCTTTTAGGGAAACTCTGTGCAACCAAAGAATTGATTGAGGGATTACTTCCAGAAAATTATGCCCATGTCAACAAACCTGGTACGCCTAGAAAGCCTGATGTGTATACTTCCAGAGAATATATAGTTTGTGGGGGGTATTTCAAATTTAAAGGGTTCTTTTTCTGGAAAGACAGCAAGGTGCGCTTAGCGCGGTGCATAGTTGTATTTTATCTGAAAATCTCCTAAAGCGCTGTTTCAGTTTGGGGGAGTCTCCTGGGCTGTCTACCAATACATATGTGGTAACGCTGTGACCGGGATTAATTGGGGTTTCACATGCAATAAGATTTTATTGACAACATTTTTTATTACAAACAAAACACTACAAATTGCAAAAAATTTATTTTTTTTTATTTTTTTTGCACATATTTCACCCAAAAGTATTGAGAATACACGTAAAAAATTACAAACAAGACATTTCATGTTAAAGCTCAGACTCTGCTGAAAAAAACAATATATCATTTTCCTGGGAAATCCCTGGAAATCCCTTCAAAAATCACATTTGAACATAGGGAGCGCAAAATAGTGCAAAATGGTCTGGCACCAAGGGTGACAAAAACTCCAGGTAGGCTGGCAGCAAAAGGGTTATTCAACGGTGGTCACTATCATTCTGTAGTTGTATTTGTATGCTGTAGTGTCTTTTGTGAACTATTTATTTATAAATGTTAGTGTGTATTATTAGTAAATACATTTTATTTGATATACATTATATACTTAGTTAACACTTTAATAGATTCGTCTAGACTCAATAATATAGTTAAAGTTAAACAGGTCACTGTGCACTCTCACCTACAGCACTAACCATAGGAGACGGAGGAACAGCTACCAAAAGAGATTAATAACCTGCAGCTGGCCAATTACCCGGCAGCCTGACCACAGTATCTACCACATTGCCTATCCTAAGGTAAATGTCACAAAAATGTATATATCTCTTCTACACAAACTGATTCATGTATACATATATATAACAAAGTATATTGAACACACTTTCAGGCACAAGATGATAATTGTAGGACAACACTGGGCAACTGGCTAGTAAGCGCTCCTCTACCAATGAATATGTTAAAGGTACAATACCACTTATAACGCATAGACGGTAATATTAAGCTGCACAACATTCCAGCACTGTTTAATGTTTAATATTATGTATCATAGAATGAAAGTGCACTGATGAAGCTTTTTGCGAAATGTTTGCACAACTTATAACTTGCTACATCTGAGGAGAAAACAGATTGTTCTTGCTTGCTACAAACTACACAACAGAAACGTGTTACAAACGGTTGTTTAGAAGAATATATTGCTTACTACAAACTGGAAAAAACAAGATAGTGCAGTAACTGTCTGGAATGTTTTAATTAAGTTTTCTTGTATATTAGAAGCACTGGCACTGCACAAGTGGCAGTCCAATAAGTGGTGTTTTTTATTAATGTTTTCTACACCTACAAATAAAAAGTCGAATTATACACAATAATAAGAGATTTTATTGTATAAGAAAATCCCTCCAAACACTCCCAATCGAGGGTATCCCGATCTTTATAGGGAAACCCACACCCCCCCCCATACATGCTATAAGCAAGGGAGTGAGGGAAATATAACACAGGACAAAGACTGCTGTCCCAGGGTAAGATCAAGAGGATCTATCCTGAAGACCACCCATTGAATAGGAATAATGTTTGACTGTTAAAATATACCACACTCATCGGGCCCCTCCTGCTGGTGCCCTAATATACATTGCTGTGTGAATCCCTTCAACCTGCAGCAAATGTGCTTTAATAGGGTACATGTTAAATTAAATAATATTTTGAAGTGGTGCAGTCATATCAGCTATTCTCAGCAATATTCAGTGGTGCTGAATGACCCAAGTGGGACAGTAATTCTTATGGTTTCTAATTTCTTAAAACCAATGTTTAAACCAGAATAACACTCAAAACAAAGCTGCATCTGGATTGCACAGCCACGCTATCCAGATTACTACAAAATTAAAAGTGCTCACCTTTTTCGTTTTCTATAATACACATTGTTTAGGGGCATAATGGTGACCCCTGTGTATTTTTTAGCTGGTAAAAGCGGCAATCCGAAAGCACTGGAGCGAGTGGTGCACTCCCCCGGCTCGAAAAGCGATTCCTGCACATGCGCAGTTGGAAGGACGTGCTCTCGCAATGGCCCATTGTTAGGGCATGCATGCTATGCTAGCCCCCCCTTCCAACTGCGCATGCACAGGGAGCACTTTTCGACCCGGGGGAGTGCACTGCTCACTCCAGTGCTCCCGGATGCATGGGGAGCTCTTTTTGAGCCTGGGGAGGCACGCCACTTGCTCTGGTATTTCCCGACTGCTTCTGCAGTTGCAAGGGTGGGGCTATTGTGATGGCTCATTGAGGGTGTATTTTGGATGTCATTCCAGTTTAAGCGTAGCATTATGGCAACATGGTGAAAGTTACCATAATTTAATACCCTCTCAACCTATCTCCCCCCCAGCAGTTAAGAGTACTCTAGATATATGTTCAATGCACCTTTTCTTGAAGGGACTTGTTTAAGTTGAGTTTTTATTTCTATTAAAGAGCAGCATGCTGGAGGTGACTATTAGCAAGACAGGAATTGGCTCAAACAAGGTGATCGCCTCTGACACCATCTGTTACCGTATAGGAAATACTAATGTCGTTTGTACAGCACATTATAAATAGACAATATATATTTCCCTCATCTAGTCAAATTCCTCTCTCACAGATCATATTTCAGAGCATGTTTCCCATCTCCCTACCACTTTTATCCACAGGATAACCATTAGAAATTCAGGCGATAACAAGGTTTTATCACCTTGTACAGTGACACTTAAAGAAACCTGGAACATTGAAAAACTACATGCAATGCAGAACAGATATTGAAATCAAGAAAAGATATGAAATAAAGGGAAAGCCATAAAAGGTGGGTAATGAAAGACCGCAACCGTAAAAACCAAGTGATAGGAAAGGGCTAGGTATTGTTCAGATGTGGTCATTTGTGGAAATCTGAAGCAGGACATTATTCTCATAAGTCAAACAGGTGACAACAAAAATAAATAACGTGGGCATCACACAGAAAACAAATGGTGTCTGCCTATACAGAAGAGTTGGTATGAGGCGGCCTGGCCAATTTCAAGCCCTGACCTTGTCTGTGTGAATGGTAAGTAGGATCAGTGGCTACAAAGCAGCCAGCAGTACTGTTAGTCACAATACAAGAAGAAGGTTGTGAACATACCTGAGCAATGTTCAAGGTCTAGAGCATTGGAGGATGGGCAGGACAAGACAGAACAAAAATAAAAGGAAGAAAAAAAGAAAAGACAAAACAGTGACTATGAGGCCTGCCTCAAGAGTCCGAGAATACCCACCAATGGTGTCTGAAGGGGGTGCCATCATTACATTAGTTAGTACTCATCATTAGGCAGATTTTATGTGTATTTAGCGACGCATTAGGCTGGCAAAGGGCTTTCTTGAGACTGGCCTTATAGGAAGGGGAAAGCAATGCAAACAAAAAGTTTTTCAAACTAATCTGTTTACTTTAACTCCAAGCAAAATACCCCCCAAAAAATAAAGAAACATAATGGGAAATAAGAGGGAAGATAACCTTGGGGATCTTGCAAGATAATAAAACAAAGAAAAGGGGCTTTTATTTATACTGTTTTGTTCCATCTTCTATAGCAAAGGAAAGGGTAAATGAGAAAGGAGGAGGAGGAAGATAGGAAAATGTTGGTGCATTGTCATACCGCCTTATTTAGTCCCAACATGTTGCACACCATTTCCCGGGAGTAGGGCTGCTCCAAGACATATCTCAACAGAGCGTTTTGTGGCTCAAATAGGTCCTGCGAGAGAAAAAAAAAAAAAAAAAGATAAAATGTAAACTTCATGTTGTAAAACGTTGGGAGTAAGTAAAAGCCAATACCATAACTAGTGATGGGCTTTGGAGTCAATTGATCACTCCATCCCAGATATCATAAGATCTGGGTCAAATTAACCGGCATGCCACCCATCGATGCTACGCCCCGGTAAACCGATACCCAGCCACCAGGCAGAGAGGCTTTTATACCAGTAATGAAGGAGATTCCAGAATCCTCCTCCATGTCCCTCCACTGAGATCATTAGTCATGGGGGCAGGATTCCACAGGGACGCCACCTCTATGGTATAAAAGCCTTCATGTCCAGTAGTTCAGCATCAGCTTACACCCTCAGCTACCTGGCATCAAGATGATCCCAGCCCACTGAGCCATCAGGCAGCCTCCAATCTGGTGGACCTGCAGAGAGGTGGCCGCCCACCAGGGCACAGATTAAGAGAGATGCAGAAACGGTTCTTGTACTTCAAACCAATATACAGGTAGTCCTCGGGTTACGACGGTCTCGAGTTACGTCGTGGTTACGACGCTTTATACGGCGTCTGCCCCAGTATCTCCAGCACCTTCTGCAGCTTCCTCCCAATAAGTAAGCCTGTTCTCTCTTTGGAATTGTTACAGTATCTTTGTTTATTACAGTACACTGTTTTTTATTACTGTTACAGCACTTACAGTACAGTATTTCATTATTAAACGTACTATACTGCACAATATTTTACTGTACCTATGTTTATTGATAATTATGTAGGGTACTGTGTTAGGATAGGTGTTTGGATAGGCTAAGTGTTTGCAGTACTGTACTGTTATTATGGTACAGTACTGTATGAACGTATGATCCGACATACGTCGAAATTCGGTTTACGACGCCGCGTAAGAACGGATCAACGTCGTAAGTCGAGGACTACCTGTAACCATTTGTGAACTGGGCGTCAACTCATCCTTAGGTGTAAAAAGGTTTGTTTTTTTTTTAACCTAGTCAAAATGCTAAATCTACATGGCAAGACCTAAACTGTGTCAAACTAAAAAACCTGGAGTTGAACCCGTACTAAGTTGGGTGCAGCATAAGCTATTGGCTGTTTTAGTCTGTTTGCTGATGGACCTGAGCAGGATGGGATACAGCCAATAGAGAGGACAGCAAAAGGATAAATGTGCCAGTAGCCATTCTGGATTTCTCCAGGGGACCGAGGAGAAAAACATTTCCCCCATTCTGCATTCTCCATTAATGCGCAGGGGGCAACTGCAATTGGGATGCCCCCCTGTGCTTGGAACACTGGGTGGTGTTCTGGTTTAAGTATTTGCATGGTTTTAAGAAGAAAAGGTTTTTGAAACTTTTCAACAATTTTATTTAGAGGGACGTTTTGGGCAAAGGGTTAAATTAGCCACCTTACTGGCTGGCTGTCAGGCGCTTCACCTTTCATTTACCAGCACTTTGTAGGGTCCAATGTTGAAAAAAAGTGAATTCACATTCCCCCACATATCTGATGACATATCCTGCATGAGAGGTCCAGCACAGGGAAGAGTTCACTTGGGCTTGTTAGAAATTATAAAGCAGGCTAAATGAAAAATGCAGCTCCTCACAGCCAGCACGGGAAAGCAGCTAAATTAACCATTTGCCTGGGTTTAAAGGATTATTAAACACACACAAAAAAAACAAACAGGCACACACCTTTTCACTCGGATAGTCCGACGCTCCTTGTGAAGGGCAGGGCAGCACTTAGGGCATCAGATACACCATACCATACATTTATTAAATGCAATGAAGGGGTAGGTCAGGCACGTCCTTCCATTGCAATGTATGGATGGTGCATATCCGAGAGCCCTGCCCTCCACCCCTCGTTCGCGGAAATCGGGAGGGACTGAGCAGCTTTTCTTTTTTTTTTATCAGTGTTTGTTTTTGTTTTGTTTCATTTAAATGATGCACTGTTGAAGGTGTAAAGACAGCAAACAGTCGCATAAGGGACCAAGTTCTAAATAAAGCTGCCCAGAATCCCACTGCGCTTTGCAAAGCGAATAGTAATTTTCAGAATATTTTACGCAAATATACACTTACTGCGTACTTTATTAAGAATGCTTGCTTTTTTATAAACTACCCGTTGTATGTAAACTGTAAGGTAATAGGGACTCACCTTATCATAAGGCAAATGTCCTTTAAGCGGAAAACATAAGGTTAAAGGATCCAGCTTCCAGGAGTTACAAATAGCACCTGAGTTGTTCACCACAGGAAGAAGACTACAGCGCCCTATAAGCGACAGGTAAAATAAAGGTCATGCTCACAATAAAATTGAGGATCTTTAGTGTAAAAAATGATTGCTTTTCCTTTCATAGGATCAGGGAACAATCAGAGATGGCAGTTTTGTGTGGAGGCCTGATAAACTGCATACCCCCTGAGCCAGCCTATACTGTTAGTGCAAGTCTTCGTTCGTAGATTCGTAGAGGCTTTACCAATCCTACAACGGACACATGAAGAATGGGGGAAGCAGGGATGTACTTTCACTGCTCGAGTACAGACAGTGGTTAGTCGCATCGCAGGACCCAAAAGGTAGGTGGATATTTTAGTCTGGGAATGGGCTAGTTTTTTTAGCCTCTAGGGTTTATTATTAGGTGAGATATATAGGAACAATTACTTGTTCAATTAAAAAAAAAAATAATAAAAAATCGCAAACTACCTGTGAGTGTACAGAGCTAAATCTACAAGTTTTTAAGCCACAGCCTATGGAGAGGTAAAATATCCTAGAAAAGTTTATTAAATAGTTTGTGGTTGAATACACTGGGCACTTCACTGGGAAACTTCCTCCAATCGAGTGCAAGGAAAATGTGTTTTGTCCCATTAAATACATGTTTAAAAGATCACGTCATACAACAGGTACACAATATATTGACAACTTACCACAAATTGAATTAATTCTTGCTGTTGGTCTGAAGCTGTCCATGAAATCAGACACCAAGTTTGCCAACAACTGTAAACAAACAGTAAAGAAAAAAAATTATAAACTTCAAAGTGATACAAGAAAAAAAGTCAACCCACCAGCGGCCAAGCCTGGAGTTTAAAATTTAAATTCAAGGGCTGGCCGCTGGCTTTTTCCTAGGACATCCCAAATTGGGATGATGCCCCACTGTGTGAAACCCCCCAGTTTGCCCATAAAAACCCACCCTTCCACGCTCTAACGGCTCATGCGCGGGCTTTGACTAGGTCTTTTGGCAGGCGGCTCTCATGATTTTGAATGGGGAGCGCATGATGCTGCATCCACGGCGTTGTGCATGCACTTTCCCCCCCCAACCATTCAGATAGGCTGGTGTGGGAACGCGTGTGCTGGCGCATCTCCGCCAACCCATGCCGTGCACACACTCTCATCCCAACCTACCTGAATAGCTGGTGCTCCCCATTCTAGTCAATGAGAGCCGCCTGCCATCGTTTGTTTTGTCCATTCTCCAAATTGGGATGCCCTGGGGAACAGCACAAAAATTTGCCATGGGGTCATGTAACTTGTTAGTATTACAGGGTCTCAGGTGTGAATGGGGGGGGGGGGGAAGCAGAGCAAAACTGCAATATGATAATGAGCACAAAATCACCTCCAAGTTGACCACTGTCTTGCTGAAGACGGGCTAGAAAATATTTATAGGATGAGCAATTGTTGGAATGTTACATTACGTATTCCCAGATTTATGCTGTACTTGTTTCTACCATACTTGTCGCTGATGTATGTATTCATTACTATTTGGCAAACAGGAATGCTGCAATATGCGGATGTCACAGATCAATAAAGGTCTATACTTCTACATGTATCTCTGACATGCATCCAGGCGACATTCCCTAATGCCTGCTATGGATTTCCTGGGGGCATACTATATTGTGTTTCATAACATTTGACTATATCTTTTTCCATTTATTGTACTATAATACCTGCATTTTAACTTTTATAATACACTACTTATATTTTTGCCTAGTACCCGAGTTGTAGTGTGCATCTTTCATATCTTTATCTATTCTGGTTGTCTCTAGGGAGGGATGCTGGGAGGACATCCTAGTCTTAGATTGTACTCCTGCATACTGAATACAATTAAGGTGAGCTCACACTTCTGTGACGAAGTTAAAAAAAAAAACCCAGATCTCTCTTAAGAAAAATAAAAAAACACCTACCCAGTGTGGGAGTTTTCCCTCTGGATAGAGCTTGCGGATTTCTGTCACTGCAAGATAAGCTGGGAGAAGACATGCATTTCGATCTAATATATAGGCTACAACCTGAAAAAATCATGAGAGACACGATTAACATCCTCATGCATATCTCATACACATGGGTAATTGAACTGCATTTGTTAAAAATCACAGATTTAAAATGGGTCACTGCAGCAAAGTTCAAGATAAAAAGCTCGACATACCTACAGCAGAGTTGCCAACAATCTGACCCAGAGGGCAAGCTGAAAGTCTGTCCAGATTTTATAAAATAACCTACAGGGATTGACCTAAACCTTACCCTACCAACCTGTACCAGTTAGGGCTCAGGCCTACTTCCACAGCCCATGGACGTAAAGCAATCCTTCACCCTGAATAAGAGCATATCTTATGTTACTCACACCCTGTACATACAGATGGCTCACATTAAAAATCACCCTACCTGCATCTACTGCATGGCATGAACTTTTAAACATCCAACATGGCGGCTCATGGAGCATCAGGCAGCCTGCAAACAGGAAGTGTCTTCTGACTGTGTCGCTCTGCATTCTGGGATTGCTGTCCTTTCCCTGACCCCAACTCTGCTCTGTCTGTGCAAAGCACAGCTATAACCCCACCCCCTGTACTTCATCCCGCTCTCCTCTCCTCAGTATGTGTGATGCTTCTGAGTCAAGATGGCGGGGCCCGTATCCTAGAGTTGCAGCTTGGTGAGGGAAAGAATAAGTAGTAAGTGACTAAAAACATAAAATACATTAATTTTAGATGCTGGGGAATATTTGTTTAGGGTTTGGGCTTTTTTTTTTAATCATGCTGAAGGTCCAGTTTAATATTTAGGAGATACTTATCTTTTGGTTGCAGAGCTCTGTATAATGGAAGGACCAGGAAACAGATGAACACAGCAGAGCTACACAAATTCCACTGAAGGTTATAAGCAATCGTTCCATTTCCCAGCCAGCTCTACTGGGAAAAGGATATTATTCTAATGCAGGGCTCGCTGATCAGTTCGGTTAGGTCCCTATGAACAAAGACTGTCAATCCTGGGTCCCCTTTAAAGAGAAACCACCAAATTATCTAAAAGACTCCAGGGCCAGCCGATAAAGTACTCCCATGCCCAGCAATATGACCCCTCTACCAATCACTCACTTTTCCTGCAATACCCCACAATTTTTGCTGGCCTCCCAGCGGCTGGGGCGAGCTCCAGCACACAGCCTTCCAACTAGGCCGGGGACGGGAATGCACAGCAGACAGCCGGGGATTGTGGAAGCTTTCGTTTCTCTATCCCGGAAGCTCTGTTCCAAACAGAGCTGTATGCTGTGCATTAAAGTGGACCAAAACCCATGGCGATCCGCCCGGGAATCTAAGGATTCCTGGGCCGATAGATTCCTTCCCCTCAGGGCATCCAAAAAAAATGCAGGACTTTGACCGGGGGCCCCGGGGGCAAGGACTAAACCCCAGGATAGTCAAAATCCTGGCTTTTGGTCTGCTTTAAATATGAATGGGCAATAGTCCATGCATGTGCAATGGGACAGACAAAAGTATGTTTTTAAAGGATCTGGGAGGGGGGGGTCCTAAACCGAGGTTCCCCCAGAGCCACGGACCTAAATCCTGCATTCCACAACAGATCTATCCAGGGCTGTAGCCAGTTCAGCCAGACCGCACAGTTTTGTTTTTTTTTTAACCCCCCCCCGCTCTGCCCTGCCACCCTACCCTAGCACTGAGGCAGAGTGGGGGTTACATTAAAAAAAACGCTTACCTGTCCTGCAATCCAGACCCGGTTGGCCCGTTGCTTGCCACCATCTTTTTTGCAGCGAGCAGTGTCACCATCACTCAACGATCACTGCTGGATTATGGGACAGGGATTTTAAAGTGGACCAAAACCCAGGATTTCAACTATCCTGGGTTTTGGTCCTTGCCCCTGGGGCATCACGATCGGGTATGTCCCGCTGTGTGAAACCCCCCTCAGGTTGCCCAAACAAACCTAGCACTCTCTTTAAAGTTCTGACACTTTTCTTTTTTTTAGAATGCTGACTTTCATTTTTGTCCTAGAGTGCAATTTTTATTCCTTGTTCTGACAGCAAGAAGTAGGGATGTCCTTTCATAAAACAGCCTTTGGGTAAAAAAAAAAAAAAAAAAAAGAATGCCCTCTGCCTTTGAGTTAGCAGATTGGCTCTGGGTCTGTGACAAATTACTCTAATAAACGTTTTGCACTTCATCTTGTGTGGAGTTGCATAGGCACTCGAATCATTGTTGAGTACTGTTAAAACTGAGGCAGTGGGTTAAACTAATTACCCCAAAATTGCACAGCAACTAGGCTTATAAGAATGATAATATATTGTAGATTTTTTGGGGACTTACCTCTCTTGCTGCGAGAAGTTGCTGTACAACCGCAGAGCTGACAGTGTTGGGAATTGTGTGAATTTTCTCCAGAATTACTTTTAAAAGGTCTCTGACCCCCTAAAATACCACATAAAAGGAAAAATGTATTAAAAATTCAACCCATCTAACTAAACTGTGTCTTCCACAACAAAGAGATAACTACTAATTAATCCTAGAGCTCAGCCCAAAGGAGAACCCAGAAATGCTGCACATTGACGTCACATGGCCACTATTGGCGGAAGTTAGGCCGCTGTATGTGTGCGTGGCCATCACCCAGTCCCCGTTCTGATAGAGCGCGAAGAGTAAGAGATAATCATTTCTTTGTTATCAGCAGCAGGCATGTCTTCTAAAAAATTAAAGCCAGAGAAGTACTTGGATGGGTAAAGCAACTAATAATTTAAAGCAATTAAAATAAAAAGACTTATATTAATTGCATCACTTAGTAGGCTAGACTTTTCCCAGCCTATAAGCCTGGTAAAAGCTGCATTAATGTCTTTGACCTCACTTTTCTGTTTTTATGGACGTGTGTAGAGTCCAGAAGCTTACTATGGTAATCTTCTGTGTATCACTGCGAGAGCTGTAAATTCATATCCATTGACTCTGAGCAGTGCTATAAATATAATGTGCCATAAATATTTAAAGTCGAGTCCATACCCTAAAAACATCTGAGAAGCAAAAAGAAAAAACAACACTCTTATACCCTGCAGCACTATCTAATTTTTCTCTTTTTTTGCTGCAGACAGGGAGTGGGGCAGTTAGGGGAGGACCCTTTTTTATGGTACAGGATCAACATAAGAAAAAATGAAAACTTTAGGGTGGTTGGAAAAAGCACAGAACTATTGATTTGTTTGTAGGTTTCCTTGTATAAAGCTTCTCAGCATTTTTAGCAAAAAGTATTATAGTGCAAAATTAGTAAGTCTGCAAGCAAATGCTCTAGAGCAGGGGGTTCCCATCCTTTTCCTATGAAGTACCCCATTTGCTATCTCAAGTACCACTTTGGGTGTGCCGAGGTCTGACAGGCCCCCTCCTTTGCAAAAAATACCATTTTGTGAATACTCACCTTGTAAAATGGGTATTATGAGTATGTCACACACCCCGCTTCAAGAATCCATAACATGTGGGTAATATCGTCCTGAAGAGGCGTTCCTGCAGAGATGATAGTAAAAAGAAAGCCCCTCCCTGATCCATAAATACCTGGGACCTCCCACTCATCACCCAGTATACAGAAGCAGTAAGATAAGGGACCAGGAAGAGGCAAATATAAAAACGCAACCACGCAAAGTTCACTAAATGGAGGATCCTGAAAACAGAAAAGGGCGGGTTGAAGCGGGGTGTGTGACATACTCATAATACCCATTTTACAAGGGGAGTATTCACAAAATGGTATTATTCTAAGTATGTCACACACCCCGCTTCAAGAATCCATAACATGTGGGACATCCAATAGCAGTGTCCATAACAAGGGCGGGGATCCAAAACTAGGCAACAATGCACAACTTCAAACCACTGCAGCTTGCAAAACTTTGCGTCCAAAACCAGCATCCGCGGACGCCCAAACATCAACCTTGTAAAACTTGGAAAAAGTGTGAACAGACGACCAGGTAGCGGCCTTACAAACTTGCTCAACAGAAGCCTGGTGCTGAAAAGCCCAAGAAGCTCCAACCGCACGAGTAGAATGAGCTGTAACACGAAAAGGGGGACTCCTCCCCTTGACAGAATAGGCCCCAATGATGGCCTGACGAATCCAAGTACTAATGGAAGATTTGGCAGGAGCCAAACCTTTCCTAGGCCCGGAGGGCACCACAAAAAAGGCGTCCGTCTTACGAAAAGAAGACGTAACCTCAAGATAATGTTCCACAACACGAACCACATCCAGAGAATGCAACGCCCTTTCCTTGTCGTTGCTAGGATTAGGGCATAGAGAAGGCAGAACGATGTCCTGATTCAAATGAAAAGCCGAGACCACCTTCGGAAGAAAATCCGGCTTGAAACGAAAGACAACCTTGTCCTGATGCTTCTCAAAGTATGGAGCTTTAATGGATAAAGCTGCCAACTCAGAAACACGCCTAGTGATAGCCACCAAAAAGGCCACCTTTTGAGTAAGCGAAGACAAGGCAACCTCATTCAAGGGCTCAAACGGAGGACCCTGAAGAGCAGAAAGAACCAGGTTCAAATCCCAAACTGGAACCAAGGACTTCCTAGGCGGACGTACATGCGTGACTCCTTGGAAAAAGGTCCTGACTAAAGGATGAAGTGCAAAGGACCTTTGGAAAAACACCGCCAGGGCAGAAACCTGCCCTTTCAAGGTACTAATTTGGAGCCCCAGATCCAAACCATGTTGAAGAAACTCCAGAATCCTAGGAATGGAGAACTCACGACAAGAGAAGGACCTACCTTCACACCAATCAATATAGGACCTCCAGGTCCTGTAGTAAACAGAAGAGGAAGACCGCTTCCTGGCGCTGATAAGAGTTTGAATCACCGCGTCAGAAAGACCTTCTTCCCTCAAGATGGCGGATTCAGCAGCCACGCCGTCAAAGCCAGCGATGGTAAATTGGGATAGCGTAGCCGACCCTGGGTGAGCAGGTCCGGCAGCAGAGGCAGAGCGAACCGATCCTCTGCCAGTCTTACAAGATCTGCGAACCAAACGCGCCTTGGCCACTTCGGGGCCACCAGAATCGCCGACGCGCCTTCCAAGGCCAGTTTGCGCACCACTCTGGCTAGCATTGGAAACGGAGGGAACAGATAAAGGAATCCCAGATCCCTCCAGGACAGAGACATGGCATCCACCGCCAGAGCCAGAGGATCCTGCGAGAGAGACACAAAGACTGGAAGCTTGTGATTGTGACGAGAGGCAAAGAGATCCACCGCTGGGACCCCCCACCTGCGACATATCGAACGAAACACCCTGGGACTGAGAGACCACTCCCCCTGACGAGAGGAGGCCCTGCTCAGCAAGTCCGCCTCCGTGTTCTCCACCCCCGGAATGTAGACTGCTGAGATACACGGGACGTGGGTCTCGGCCCAGTCCAGAATCAAAGACACTTCCCTGAGGGCACTCCTGCTGCGAGTCCCTCCTTGGTGATTGATGTAAGCAACCGCCGTCCTGTTGTCCGACCGGACCTGAACCGGCAGACCTCTCAACTGATGAGTCAAGCGAAACAGAACCAACCTGATGGCTCTCAACTCCAGAATATTGATGGGCTCGTGAGCCTCCTGAGGACTCCACAGACCCTGAAGCTGGAGGTCCTTCCAAACACCCCCCCAACCTGACAGACTGGCATCCGTGGTCACCGTTTCCCAACGAGGAGCCAGGAAGGATCTGCCTATCGACAGATTGACAGACCCCAGCCACCATTGTAGGGAACGACGAACTCGGGGAGTCAACCGGAAGGACCGGTCCAATGACGACTGCGACCTGTCCCAAACCGTCAACAGATGCAGCTGAAAGGCCCTCGTATGGAACTGCGCAAAGGGAACTGCCTCGAAAGAGGCCACCATTAGCCCCACCAGCCTCATCCCTAGTCGGATGGTCGGATGAGGAGCCAACAAGAGAAGCTGAACTAACTCCTGAATCAAAAGAATCTTGGCCTGGGGCAGAAACACCCTGGCCTGTGAAGTGTCCAGAGACATTCCCAGAAAGGTCACAACTCTGGACGGACAAAGAGAAGACTTGGGGCGATTGATCACCCAACCGAACCTCTCCAGAGTGGACACCACCACTCCGGTGTCCAACTCCGCTTGGTTGAAAGAAGAGGCCATGATCAGTAGATCGTCCAGATAGGGCACAATGCGGATACCCTGAACTCTGAGCAGTGCCATCACCCCCGCTAGCACCTTGGTGAAAACCCGAGGGGCCGAGGTGAGACCGAAAGGAAGTGCCACAAACTGAAAGTGCCGATCCTCCACCACAAACCTGAGAAACCGCTGATGTGCTGGAAAAACCGGAACGTGTAGGTAAGCATCCTTGATGTCTATGGACGTCAGAAAGTCTCCCTGACGAAGAGAGTGAATGGCCGAGCGCAGCGTTTCCATGCGGAATTTGCGCGGCCGAATAAACCTGTTGAGAAACTTCAGATCCAAGATAGGACGGACCGACCCGTCCTTCTTGGGAACCGTGAACAAATTGGAATAGAAGCCCCTGCCCTGTTCCGAGGGGGGCACTGGGCAAATGACAGCCATGTCCAGAAGATTCTGCACTGACACCAGGAGCCCCTGCGCCACCAGAGGCTCCGAAGGCATCCGAGACCTGAAGAACCTGGAGGGGGGGCGGAGCTCGAACTCTAGCTTGTAACCGGAAGACACCACTTCCCGGATCCATCTGTCCGAGACTTCTTGATCCCAGATATGGGAGAAGTGTCTCAGCCGTCCCCCCACCCGCAAGGGTGAGGGCGCCCCCTCATTGCTGAACTGGCTTAACAGCCGGTTTGGGCTTAGAGCCCCAACTGTATCCAGGACGGGCACGCCCTCTGCCCCTGTTTCCGGAATCTCCTCTGGAAGAGGGAAATGCAGAGCCTCTGCCAGATCTGGCTCCACGAAAAGAAGTTGAAAAGGCAGGCGCCCCCCGAAAAGGACGGCGCTGCTTCTTACGTTGAGGCAACCTACCACCCTTGGTGACGGAGTCCAAAGTTTCACCAAAGAGCCTCAAGCCAACAAAAGGTAAAGCCGTCAGAGACTTTTTTGACATAAAATCGGCCGCCCACTGGCGCAGCCACACCGACCGCCGAATAGTCACCAACAAAGCCGACGTCCTACCACACATCATCAAGGAGTCATCCAAGGCTGTTAATACAAAGGACAAAAATAACTCACACCGTTTGAGACTAAGGAACTCGGCACTACCAGGGCGAAGCCCGGAAGAGGTCAACAAGTCCCTGACCACAGACCTGGCAGCCAAAACCATAAGCTCGGAGGCGCACACAGGCCGTATGGCTGACCCAATGCTAGAAAAGCCATGACAAGCCATTTGATCAATACGTTTATCCTCCCCATCCTTAAGGGTGGAACAATCCGGTCTATTTAACACCGAGGAATTAGACAATCCCAAAACCGGAGCATCGACCTCGGGTGGGGAAGCCCAGCGCTTAACCGCCTCCGAAGGGAAAGGATATTTCCTATCCCAACCTTGAGGGATACCAGGGAGCCTAGCCGGCCTGTCCCATTCCTTGTCAATGATTTTGTCAAAGTGCCGTTGCGTAGGAAACTCCAAGCGCGGCCTGGACTCCTCAAACAACTCACCCTCCTGTTGTGACGCCACCTCGGGGGGGGGAGATATTCAGAACCTCCAACATCAGCGCCAGGGCGTGGGAAGAATCCGAGGATCTCCCCAACTCACTAAACTCCGCATCAGCGCCAGCGGACTGCTCATCGTCCGAGACCTCTGAACCCTCAGAAACTTCACCTTCCTCTAGCCCAGAATAATCAGACCAATCCAGATTATTAAACTCATCCAAAACATCAACCGGCGTAGCCGGAGACAAATGCTTCCTCTTAGCCGGAGCCTTACGGGCGACCGAACTGGAAACAATTCTCTCAAGATTGGCCAATCTGGCGCACATCTCAGATTGCAGATCCCTACCCATGACAACGTCACACGGAGCGCGTGTCAGGGTGGGAGGTTGAGATGACTCGGCCGGCGGTGCTGACCCAGAAGCCTGGGGTCCGGACTGCCGCGCAATAGTTTGCTGTGCACAAGGTATACAAAGCAGTACATCGTCCCCAGAAATGGATGCAGCACACAACATGCATCTATTGGAATGCCCCGAAGGTGTCCCTGCCCCAATATCCGGGGATGCCTCCATCAGGTGAACTTTTAATAGTCTCCAAGACCCAGGGAATTACGCCAATAAGCGACCCGGGATGCCCCTTTAATGTCCCGAGTGGGAGGATTTAAGCCAAAAATGAACCCAGGGATCTAGGACCGGGAGAAAACCCCCTAAATTACTAAAGAAGGATCCTCCTGATAACACCACCGCTCTAGAAGAGAAGAAAAGAAGGGACCCATAAATGAATGAAAAGGAAGAACTAAAATACAAAATAGAATAACCAGATAAGGCCCAAGGGCCACTCACGTATCCAGATGGCGAGGAGCAATGGCGCCGCACAGCCAACACGAGGTGCAGGGAGAAGGCAAAAGGAGGCGTGGCAGCGCGGACTACCGCGCGAAGATGGAGAACCTCCCAACACCGCCCACCGCAGGGAGCCCAAGCTCCGCATCGGAGCCTCCGGAGACCAGCCCAAGCAGCGGGGAGGCGGAGCCGCAGCGCGCGCGAAGGCCCCGGCCCCACCCTCCCCTCCCGAAGCGGCCGGGAAGAGAGACCCCGGCTGGGAACCAGAGAGACCGGCGCCGCCGACTGCCGCGGCGCCGGACAGGGGAACAAAACGAGCGGGCGGGAGTGACCGCCGCCGCCGGCGGAGCACCCGCCCAGAGCCGCACAGAAAGCGGGGAGCCGGTCGCGGCAGCCGCCGCGGCCCGGCCCCGCCCCCAGTGGAGAGTGTGTGAGGAGAATGTTCCCCTCACAATACACATAACACCAGCACCCCGGCCGTGATGGCGGCCGCGGTGCCAACCGAGTGCATAAATACAAAACACACACAGAGTGAATAAAGGCTATAAGGGCAGAAGGCTATAGTGAGAGACCCCCCCCCCCCCCCAAACCCCACTGCATAAATCATGGGAAACTAAGGGGGGCCCCCCCGGGGCCCAGCACCAAGGGACGGGGCATCCCAAACCGGGGTCACCAACCCGGCGTCCCGCCTACCCTCTTTATTTAGGGTCTCACGGGGAAACTCAGCACCAAGGCACCATCGGTGCCAGCATACCCTCGCTCGGGCCCGCAGCCAAGACTGAGGAGGCATAAATTTTCAAGTCTGACAGGGAAGGAGAAAACCCGAACGGAAATAACCAGAAAACAGGCCGGGAGTTACCCCGGCTACCTGACATCCCCCTGTGCAAGGAGGAGAGATCATCTTCTGACTTGCTCGCCGTCTTGCAGAGATGGAAAAACTGGGTGATGAGTGGGAGGTCCCAGGTATTTATGGATCAGGGAGGGGCTTTCTTTTTACTATCATCTCTGCAGGAACGCCTCTTCAGGACGATATTACCCACATGTTATGGATTCTTGAAGCGGGGTGTGTGACATACTTAGAATAATGGATGTATGAAGTTGAGGGGTGCGAGCCTGACACAATAGCACCAGTGACTGGAGCTTGGATGGTTCGGGCTTGGAGTCAGTGATTGGGTGAGTTTCCAAAGCTGCTAAAGTCGCACCGATATGGAGAGGGCAGGGGTGCGGCCATGCCTAGAAATGCCGGGGAAACCTTCTGGATTGCAGGGAAAATTTAAGGAGCGCAGGGAAGAGGGAACTGTTAAATAGACTGGATTTCAGCTGTAACACAGAAAAAGCCCTCACTTTTTGCACCCCAGGCATCTGATGCAGCACAGGGCTGTATTAAGAAACGATTCTGAGGTTCTTCCCTCTACAACACACCCCGACCAGCAACACTAAAGGGTTTTAGACCACCATTGCCTAACTTACGCTCAAAGACTTTCCTTTTTATTTTGCTTCAGAGTTTTACTTCAATAAAAATGTGTTTTTTTTTTTATTATTGAACAGTACACAAGAATTTTGAGCCTTAAACTGTCCAAAGTAGCGCATGCTTATCTGCTTGACAAGCAACTTAATCTAAGAACTTTGCTTGTTGCATTTTATACAAATGCCATTGACATACAAATACCTTATAATCAACTCCACCAATTATCTTGAGCACAAGTTTAAAGGTTAGCACCCAGAGTTGCGTCTTTTCCCATTCCAGTGCGTCAGAGTTGACCAGTGCTTCACAAACCATTCTGCAACACCAAAACAAAATGCAATGTTTACAGCCTATATGGATTGGATACAATGAAATCAGTCACCGAGAAAATTATTAAATCAAAAACAAACTTCTTGACATGGATACCGAAGCAGACCAAATAGTTTAGACTAGAACAACTTCCTTTTAAAAGTTAAAAGTACTGAAAGGTCAGAACCAGCTTAGCAGTGGCGTAACTAAATGTGACCAGGCCCTGGCGTGAATATGAAATGGGTCCCTTTCAAGGCTCGTAAAATAACCCTTTTACTGTTTTAACTAAACTGAATGTGCCCAGACAACTAAAGACTGAAACAGAGACAACTGGTGCCTCCTTTCCCTGAAGGAGTCCTAAAATTATAAATATAACAATAATGGGGTCCCCCTGACCTTCTGGGCCTTGATGCGGTTGCACCTTTTATTAATTATGCCCCTGCAGTTTAGGATTAATCATGAAACTAAAATAAAGTGATCTAGTTTCAATTTCTGTCCGATCAGCAAATTCAGGAATCCCAGTTTGCCCCCGTGTGCCCCTGCTGCTAGTCCTGATGCCCGATGAGGGATCAAACCTGGGGGCTGGCAGGTAAGTATAGTTTATTTTTTAGGTGTCTGGACTCTCCCTTTAAAGTAGGCCAATAGCGTTTTTGACAACCCTGGCGTTTGATTAACTCCCCCCAGGACATCCTGATTAGGCACCACTGTGAAACCACGCTGACTGCTTGCAACCTCTCATCATTCTAGCAATCTCACGCCATCCCAGGCTGCATCACATGGTCGAAGTGCACTTCCACACCCAAACATTCAAATGGGGGGCACTCGCCTTTCTCTGTTAGTATCTGTGTTTAAACCGAGCTGTATGCCAGGCATTAATATGCATGAGATACAGGACTGATTGAACGAGTGCCCACACATGCACCAAAAGACCGGTGGAAATTTGAGTTTGGGGGGGGGGGGGGGGGGTCACACAGAGGGGAGCCCCAGGGACAAGGACTGATCAACCAGGATAGTAAAAATGCAAGCATTGCATTGGAGTGAACTGGGCTTGATTGACAGTGTGGAGGGCGCCATTCTAGCCCTGGGGGGGGGGGGGGGGGGTCAACCTGACATGAGCCTCAGGTTTGCTTTGTGGTCAGGATCGGGGGGGGGGGGGGGGGGGGGGCAATGAAGGCAGAGGAAGAAGAAATTACCCTTTCTTTCTGTGACCAGAGCACAGGCAGTATAAGACTGATACTGACTGGGCAATAGTTTAATACTCCCAGGAAATATGGAAGAAGTAAAGAATTGGCACATGTTCCTTTGCATACACATACAAATAGTCAATATGCCTCAAGTGTGGGTATATAAAAAAGGCCATCCGTGGCCAAAAAGGTTTTTCCCTCTACTGTCCCCCAGATATTATGGTAATTGCAGTGTGCGAGGAGGCACATGGATGAGTATTCAGTCTGGCAGCAAAGAACAGAAAAATATTTTGAGCTCATATTATTTTTAAGACTACAACACATGCCCCTGTGCACCAACTAGAAGCAAATCCTTTATAAACTATGCAGATTTTCAGAAGAGGCAGGCATACTTTGGAGGAAGGACAGCAGTTTCTACGGCCATAGCAAGACAGTCATAGAGAAAAGAGATCCTTTTTGGACTGTGCTGTCCATGAATAAACCTTACAATCCACTGCACGCATTGCTCATGAGACTCCTAAAAAGAAGGAAAAAAAATATTACTAACAAGACAAACTTAACATTCATTTAAGCTAATGTTTAGTGTTTAAGGAGCAAGTCCAGTCAGACAGCCGTTGTTAAAGTCCCCCCCCCCCCCCGCCCTGCCACCCTTCCCTAGCACTGAGCTGCCATCTTTCCTCTGGCCGCTCAGAGAGTGTTCCCTGCTGCACATAGAGTGCGGAATGTGCTCTGCAGAATCTTGCAACAAGATGTTTCAACAAAGTACCTCAAAGCAGGGGGTTCAATAAAAAACATTAATAAAATAAGTAAGTCAAATGCCTTGTAGCACTTGTATAGCAAGACGGAATAGTGTTTTACCAATAAAATAATAAACCAGACCCCCTCCTGTTGATGTGTCCTTGAACATCACTCAGTTCCTATGTGTACTACAGGTTGGGAAACCGTGCCTTAGAGCAGTGGTCCCCAACCTTTTTTTCACCGTGGACCGGTTCAGGATTTGGTAATTTTACCGCGGCCCGGTGGGGCACTGGGGCAAGGAGAAAATGGAGGAAGAAAAAAAAAAGAGGGAACATAGGGTGGGGAACAGAGAAAAAGAAAGTAAGAGAAAAAAAAGGAGAAAGTTAGGAGGTTGGGAAGAAGAGTAAAGAAAGAAAAGGAGAGAAAAAAAGGTGAGAAATAGAGAGAAGGGAAAATAAAAAGAAGGAAGTGAGTGAAGCAAGGAAGAGAGGGAAAACAGAAGTGGGGGAGGTAATGAAAAAAAGAGAAAGGATGTATAGCAATAGTGAGTGAAAGAAAAGAGAAAGGGAAGAAGGAAGAAAGAGGGGGAGGGAGAGTGGGAAATAAATAAGTAAAAAAGAGAGAGAGAGAGAGAGAGAGAGAGAGAGAGAGAGAGAGAGAGAGAGAGAGAGAGAGAGAGAGAGTGTAAAGAGACGGGAAGAAGACAGGATGGAAAGAGGAGAGGAGGAATGGAGTAAGAGAAACAGGGAGGGAAGGGGAGGAGGGAGAGAAGGAAGTGAGAATTGAAGAAAGGGAGAGAGACGAGCAAGGAAAGAATAAGAAAGAGGAAGAGGGAGTGAAAGAGCAAAAGGAAGGAAGAAGGCAGTATGGGAGTGAGGGAGAAAAAGAGTGAAAGGCAAAAAGGGAAGAATTTAAGGAAGAAAGAAAAGGTGAGAAAAAGAGGATGGAAGGAAGGAGTGGGAGAAGAAAAAAAGAGGAAATGTAGAAAGGATGGGAGAGAGAGGGAAGGATGAAAGGAATGAGAACAAGAGAAAGAGAAGTAAAGTTGAGAAAGAGATAGAATAAAGTGTGGTGGAGAGAGAAAGAGAGGCAGGGAGAAAAAAAAAGAAAAAGAGAAGGACACAGGGAGAAAGATAGAGGAAGAGAAAAAGGGAAGGGAGGGACAAATAAAAGAAGCAAGAGAGGACAAAACATTAAAGCAGAGAGAGAGAGATGGGGAAGGAAGGGAGAAAGAAAAGGACAGTGATAAAGTGAGAGAGGGAGAAAAAGACAGAGAATGGAAAGGAAACACAGAATAGAAGAAAATGAGGCAGAGACTTGCCTTTTCTCTCCTTTACTGTTGTCTCCTGCCAGTCTGACACCTCCAGGAAACTGATGATCGCAGAGCGGGGGGGGGGGGGGGGTAGGACGCGAGAACAGCCTCACTCGGCAAGCCCCCTCTCTTGTGCAGTCTTGTTGAACTGACAGTCAGGGGAGGGGGGGCAGGTAGTAGTCAATCAGCTCCCGGCCAGACAGAGATGATTAAACAAAAGTCTCCAACGGCTGGTGGGAGCTCTGAAGCTTTTTGATTTTTACCTTATCTTCCCTGTCTTCGGCAGAGCCCGGGCACACCGCAATTGTGCCCTGCCCACTCCTCCATCATTGGCCTAGCCGTGATTGGGCCTCCCTCAGTCTCTACAAAGCACCTCCTCCAGTTCTGCTAATGCCGCCGCACAGCGCGTTATTACCCTGGCCCCGGGCACACCAGTCCACAGCGGGGGCAGCAGGGAACATCCCGCCTCAGGGCCCGGTACCATTTGAGCCACGGACCGGTACCATTTGAGCCACGGACCGGTAGCGGTCCGCGGCCCGGGGGTTGGGGACCACTGTCTTAGAGGACTAGACTAAAGGCTGGGCGATTCCCTGTCTTAGTTCCAATCCTAAAATGTGTGAGAAACACACTGGCTTCCCTGTGCATTCACTCAATTCACAGAGCATGCATGGAATGCGCGCTTGCTATGCCCAATGTAACTGCGCAGGCTGGAGGGTGCTGGAACACCGAGGAGAATCTCAAACCGGGATGCTCCTAGGGAAATCTCTTAAAGTTAAACAAAACGTGAGAATTTGTATTTTGTCCATTTCCCAAACTGGCAGATCCTGATGTGAGAAACCCTCCAGAAAGCCCCAAAACAACTCGCCTCTTCCATGTCGGGCACACTCCCATCCTATCTGAATGTCTGGGATGAGGGATGCAGCAGCATACACTTCCGATTCAAAACAATGAGAGCTGTCTGCCGAGTGACCTAATCACGGTAGGCAGCTTTCATTGGACTAGAGCCTCTGCATGCCGCTGGAGCCTGGAAATGTGCGCCCTGGGGTGTTTCACACAGCGGGGTATCCCGATTCGGGAAAAGGCCAGCCCTGGAATCTTTTAGATTCAGGTCGGCCTCTGGTGGGTTTTGTTCTGCTTTAAAGAAGATCAACTCATAAGTTGTGGTCCACTTTAAAAGGGGCGTGTCTAGTCCAAAGCATCTATACTCCTCTTCTAAAGGTAGGCTCTCCTTGAAAACATGTATGGTTGCTGCAATTTTCAACTCGGCTTTATAAGCAATATACATTTTCGGCTTTATAAGCAAAATAAATATGCCTTTACCTGTGGAAGCTCAGCCCAGAATTGTCTAAAGGCTCCAAGACAGCTCAGTAGCTTTGTCCTTTCGTCTTCTGGTGTGTCCATAAACATGCTAGAACAAAATGTATGCAAAAATGTAACAAAATGCATCCTTCTCCATCCCAACCCAACATGTAGTCAGGTTTACCATTACACAGATTAGCCAGCCTTAGTATTTACAGCTGAGACTGCTTACATGTGAGGTCCAATGTCATATACCTGGGTACAAGGTAAGCTCAGGAGAGCCACTGTATTCCACAACCACTGGAAGCTCTATAAGGCTGTGGGCTTCATCAGATCTATATGTGTAGACCAGCACAACATCCTATGTTCCAGTCATTTATGTCTAATTACCTTATAGCCCTCAAGGCTATTGAGTCCAAATGCTCTGTTGGCACCAATTTAGATTTTTGTTTTTCAGATGACATCAAGACATGAAGCACAGTGCAATCCATTGAAGAGGTTTGTAAGCTTCAAGCTGACATGTCCACATTGAATCTTACTTGCCGAGTAGATATCTGGGCATCTACTTGGCAAATAAGGTTCAATGTGGATAATTGTGAAGTATTGCATTTGGGGGTCTAATAATCTGCGTGCCACATATTTCCTCGGGGTGGGAGGAAATCACTTGTTGAGAAGGATTTGGGGTTACTCGTAGAACACAGGCTAAATAACAGTATGGTATCAAATATCAAGTAGCTGCTTCCAAGGCAACAGAGATATTGTTATGCATTGAAAGAGCCATGGAATCATGGAAAAGAGATAAAAAATTGCCACTTTACAAGGCACTGGTGCACCCTCATCTGGAATATGCCGTCAAGTTCCGGGCACACGTTCACAGAGGAGAGCCACCTGTGATAAGGGGAATAAAGAATCTTAGTTATGAAGAAAGATTACAGGAATTCTGTTTAGTCTTAAGGGGAGATGTCTGAAGGGGGGACATGGTTAACTTGTATAAATATATAAATGGCCAATACATCCGCTCTAAAGACAAGGGGGCACGTCCTCCATTAGAGAGAGAAAAAAAGATTTGAACTACAGAGGTGACAATCCTATTTAAATAATATTTGTCAGACAAGTTATCCCCAGGCGCTGGAAACAGAGTAGCGCTCCATCCGTGAGGGACTGGATAGGTGAAGTGCTCAGTATATGTGAGATGGAGGATCTTACGCTGTCGCTCCACTACAGGGAGGAGCAGTTCAGGACCACTTGGACGCCTTGGTTAATGTTTCAGGAATCGGAGGGTTTCAGGGCGCTGTATGGCTGACCGTCCTCGGTGATGGGTTTGCGCTGCCCTGATGGAGGGAGCCTTGGTGGGGGCGGGTCCCGCGGGAGGAGCTCATGAATACGCCTTGGTGGAGCTTCCCACTGTCAGGGAACGCTGTATAGCCCTCTACTTACCTTCCCCCCCCCCGACCCCTCTCCCTACTTTCCCCCCCCCTTCTTTCCCCTTTTTTCCCCCCTGTCTCCCCCCCCTTGTGTGTCCCCCCTATTCGTCGGGAGTTGTGGAGTGGGGACGGAGAACTCCGGGCCCTCTTACACTAGAAGAGAGTGGTTCAGGTCTGGAACCTAAACCACATAAGAAGCTACCAGCACACCTAGTGCCTAAGTGTTGCTCTGAGTAGTGGTCAGGCGGCTGTTGAGTGTAAGAACCACTACTCTGTGTTATTATTGTATGATGCTGGCATGTGGCCGGATTTTTTCCCTTGTCCCCTCCCCCGATTTTCTCTGCCGTCTTGTGTACCGCATTTGTTTGTTGTATTGTTTATATAAAAATGCTTAAATAAATAAAGAATATAAAAAAAAAAAAAAAAAAAATATTTGTCAGTCACTTGGCATATGGGCAGGCTCTTGTCCAATCAGCGCTGTATGCGGTATATATTTATGCCCTGATGGGAAACAGAGCTCCAGCATATTGAGCAGCTGCATCCCCTGTTTCCCAGCAGTTTTACAGGCCCTGACGATTCCAGCCTATCTGAAAGGGCCGTGCATCAGCCAAAAGATGCTGGGGATGCAGCCAAACAACATTTAATTCAAAATCCATAGAGACTAAATCTCCCTAGCAAAGCCATGGACAACAAAAAATAAATAGGCTACAATCCCTCACAAGAAAACCAAATATTTGGCTGGTGTTCTGCTTCGATGTCATGCAACTTGCAAACAAACATTTAAAGAGGAACAAAACCCGTATAACATGGCCCTGGAATCTAATATGGAAATCTAAAAGATTCCAGGGCCGGCCGCTGGCCTTCCCACAGGGCATGCCAAATCAGGACACCCCCGTCCCACTAGGTAAAACCGCCTGGGGCACATGTAAACACTCACCTTTCCCCGCTCCTGCGGCTCATGCGTGGGCTCTTGTCGCATGAGAGACGTCTGCCATGACTATGCAATTTAGCAAACGCCTTCCTATTCTAGTCAATGAGAGCCATTTGTCAAATCACAGTCTCGGCAGGCAGCTCATTGTATGAGAGCCCATGCATGCACCATTGGAGCAGGGAAAGGTTAGCGAATAGTGGTGTTCTGGGGGTTTACACAGTGGAGCATCCCAATTCAGGATGCCCCGGGGGGGAACTGAACAAAACCCGGGTCAAATTCACGGGTTTTGTTCTGCTTTAAAAGCAAAAATTCACAGAGTTGTTTTTTTTTTAGTAATGCAGCCCATATAAATTTGCCTATGTACTAAAGAACATCACCTGTTTTCACTTACCCAGCAAAGGCTTCCTCAATGACCTCCGTCTTCTGAAGAGACACAAAAGAGAAATAAATGCAAAACGGATGAACATGCACGTTTATGCAAACATCTAAACACACATGATAAGTGCACTATCTGGGGGGGGGGGGGGGGGGGGGGTGGTATTACTGCACTGTTCACTTTGAAGGGAAAAGGAGCAAAGAGGAACAGACAGGACTTGCTGCCTGGGATTGAGGGACAGGGCTGCGTTATCAATACTCAATGCAGGATTAGAGAGGGAGAAATATATATATATATATATATATATATATATATTGCTGGGCACTTGCACAAATTGTCAACCCACAGTAGCTTGACAGATATTTACATTTGTATCAATATTACATATTCTAAATAATATACCACCCTCGCCAGCATATATGGCTGGTGCACGCACAAATGGTCTGCCAGTAGGGTCTGACTATCGTTCCATTTAGAACTCACCGACGGGCATTAACCCTTTTGTTGCCAAGCACGTAACACCTACGTGCTGGCTTGGCTGGGCCTTAAGTGCCAAGCACGTAGGTGTTACGTGCTTGACTTTCCTCGCTTGTAGTTTAAAAAGTAAAAACAACAAATACTCACCTGACCCCTTGTTGGATCCGGCCGGGTCTCCTCTTTAATTTGGTGCCATCCGATCCCCCGTGGGGGGTCGGATGGCTCCAGGAGAGCCCCCGGAATAGGCCCCCCCCCCCCCCGCTTCTGCAGCAGCAGCTTCTAACTGTAAAAAAAAAAATAAATAAAAATGACATTCACTTACCTGTGTGTGTGCTGGCTCCCGCTGTCCCTCCTCTTCACCTGGGGGGCCTCCGATCCCCCCCCAGGACTTACCGATCTTCAGGAGAGAGCCTGGGAGGCTCTCTCCTCTCTTCTGCATGATGGCGGCCGCTGGGCTTATGACGTCATCCCGGCCCCGATCACCGGCTTCAGCCTTCTCAGCTTCTCAGATGCCGGTGATCGGTGCCCTGGAAGGAGGTGACAGGAGATCCTCTGATCTCCTGCCTTCTCCTTCTCTGGATGCCGATCACCGGCATCTGTCAGCTGAGCGGCGAGGGACAAGAGCTTGCAATCGAAGGTAAGTACAGTAAAAAAAAATTTTTTTTTTTTCTAATAAAATACTTTTTATTATTGTGTGGTGTTTTTTTTTTCACATTAACCCTTTGTGAGCTGGTAAGGGGTCCATGAGACCCCTTATACCAGTTCACAAGGCTGGGGGGGTGGCAAGTCACCTGCCCTAGCGGGTGGCTTGCCATTAACCCCCGCACCCCCATTACCTGCCTCCCCAAAGGCCAGGGGGGGGCAGAAGAGCCCGGGCCCACATAGGCTATGTGGGCTCGTAGGCTGCAGGGTGGGGGGGCCACCAAAGCTGGCCCCCCCACTCTGTGCCTACAAGCCCCCATAGCTGGTCCCGGGCTGGTTACTTTGGGTAAGGGGGACCCCACGTCATTTTTTTTTTTGGATTTTGAAGGGTTTTTAACCCTTCAAAATCCAAAAAAAAATGGGGTCCCCCTCCCCGGGAAGGGGGACCCTATGTCATTTTTTTTTTTAATTAACCATTTGTCATCCAGCAGCTATAAAAGGCTTCTGGGCAGGAAAGGGTGTCTACCTATACATATGTGGTATCGCTGTAACCGGGAGAAATTGGGGTTTCTCACGCAATAAGATTTTATTGACAAACTTACATTTTTTATTACAAAAAAACTCTACAAATTGTAAAAAAATGTTTTTTTTTTGTTTTTTTTCACACATTTCACCCAAAAAAATTGAGAATACACCTAAAAAATACAAACAAGACATTTCATGTTAAAGCCCAGACTCTGTTGAAAAAAACAATATATAATTTTCCTGGGAAATCCCTGGAAATCCCTTCAAAAATGACAGTTGAATATGTGTAGCGCAAAATGGTGAAACATCGTCTGGCAACAGGGAGTGGCAAATGCTGCAGGTAGGCTGGCAGCGAAAGGGTTAATGTGCACGGTGACAAGTTCTGACTGGACATGTGCATGCAACCTGAGAACATGGATCGAGTAAGAAAACAGGTGATGCTTGAGGTTTCCCACACAGTGGCATCCCCAGTCAGCATGACCCCTCAGATGAGTGAAGATCATGGTTGGTCCATTTTAAAAAGCAAGCCCTGGAGTCCCTGCTGTGTGGACCCAGCACAAACATTCACCTTTCCAGGGGGTCCCATGTCACAGAGCGATGAAAGGACGAGAGCCCGCACATGTGCCATAGAAATGCTACACAAAGGGACATCCCAAATCATGATGCCCCCTGTAAAAATGGACCACAACTCAGGTGACTGAAAATCCTGACTGGTCCACTTAAAGACCACAGCCTGGTTCTCCCAACTGCAGGATGAATAGATCAGCTCCAGGGGATCTAAGGGAGATTATACAGATGTCTTCTGCTGTCAGCTCGGTGCTGTAATAATTGGCCCAGGGGTAAAGGGAGTATAGACAAAGTGTGTACAGCCACTGCAATGTTGTGTTTACAGATCCCTCACTGGGGAGGAACAGCCTGGATTTCTGGGTATTGGCGTCACTGCCAAGTTATTCAGCATGAGACACCAATGGCATGCTTATATTTGCTAATAAACCCTATCTCCAGGCATTATCTTCTTAAAGGACAACTACCATTAAACACCTGCTATATGAAATGTTACAGGAAAAAAAAAAATCTAAACAGGGGGAAGGCGGGCAGCATGTGTCTGCTTACAAAGCTTTCAAGCACGGTACTGAGTATTAGAAAGGAATAACAGCCTTATAATACAGCAGTTAAAGAATCTAGGTCCAGGGTATTGCTTTTCCAGCATCCCCCTATCGCTGTGCACAAGGTACTGCCAAAAGGGAAGTGGCCAGCCTACTATTTACATTTGCTAGCTGCACATGAGCCATGGGATTGATGGAAATCTACATACACAAATCAGGAAACTCCAAAGAGGAAGAACAAAAAACAAGACTTTCACTGTCCTGTCCCATACACTTACCTTCTTTACCGGTCCAACATCGCATCCCCGCTATACCTCTAGCAGGGCGCGTGTCCATGCCTGGCATCTGTGAATGCCCGGTGCAGGCACGCAGGGTATCGGGGGGGATGCGGTCATCAGTATGCTGATTGGACAAGCAGCCAGTCATGCGCCGCAGGACTGGGAAGAGGCGAGTTAATTTTGGCGACCTGGGGGGGTTTTACACAGCGGGGCACTCCCGATCGTGGTGCCCCAGGGGCAAGGTCCAAAACCCAGGATATCCAAAATCCTGGGTTTTGGTCCACTTTAAGAAGTGCACCTGTCATTTCCAGACACACAAAGATGATGGACAGGTGTTTAAGAAATGAGTGGAACCAAATTAAAAAACTTATGTTGGTTCAGGGCATGTTATGTTGGTTCATGTATGCCTCCAAAGATGCTCAGCAATGTACTTATAAGCTTAGTAAGCAAACAAATGCTGCTCCTGTCAGGCTGTGCAGTCCTGTCACTGGCCCTTTCATTGCTATCTACTGTCATTTCAGCAACACAAGCTGTCTTTTCATTTCAGCAACACTGTGGCAGAGACCCAGGAGCCATAGCTGGTGAGAAGTTGATAAGCCTATAACCCCTTGGTCATGCAGGCCACTTGATTGGCTGGGGAGAGCTCCATAACAAAGATGGTTGCATAGCAGCAGCAATGGGTGTCTCAGGGAAAGAATAGTTAGGTACTGATGTCATAAATATACCCCCATAGTTCAGAGATGTCAACCTGAGCTGTCACACTTTTCTCTGGTCCTGAACAAAGTTCACTGATCTCACCAGGGCTCGGGTAACAGGAGCCCTTTCTCCAGTGAGATCACTGCCTGACACTTAGTGCAGGAGCAGAGAAGAATGTTGGCGGGTCTCAGGGAGGCTTTCACACACTTATAATGGCTGCACTGTTTAACCCCTTAGATACCCGCCTCAGGTAGGTGGGCTGTAGGCACTTACCACCACCTCCTCGAATATGCTTTGCAGCTGGGACTCCATGTCTAGCGGCCACACAATGGAGGGGGCCAGCCGGCCACCTCGCCCTAGCTACACACAGGCCGACACGCCGCTCTCCATACTACAGAAACAAAACAATGCCATCACCGTTCCACAACCATGTTGAGTACACCTTTCTTTTGTCTCCGGGTTAAGTGTGCTGCGAAAAAAGTATTCCCCTCGGAAACATAGACTTCCGCTTTCCATGCACAGAAAGGCACCGGCCGGGAAGGATGAGCGGCGCATGCGCAGAAAGGCAAGTTTGTAGTCGCCTGACTAGAAATCTGCTACGCGTGTGGGGAACTCGTCCAGTTTCTTATTCTGGTAGAAGTTGGTTTCTCATTTGTGAAGTTCTTATTCACACTGAAACTGTTTTTGTTCACCCTCCACCTTCTTATAAAAGAAAATGTCCAGTTATGCTATAGAACGCTCTGATCAATATGGCATTAAAAGTGGCACAAATCCTGAATGGCCCTAAAAATGGACAATCGAGAATTCGATTATAAAGGTTAAATGGCTTTGAGCCACTGATGGCCGGAACAACTTTGGGCCAGGCTGAACTTGACTGTATGCCATGCAGGGGTCCCCCTCTGTCAGTTGGCACTGTCACACCAGTGGCCTAAAGCCATTTAAAGCAATCCTTCACTCTGAATTAGAGCCTATCTCATATGTTTCCCACACCCTGTACATACAGATTGCTCACATTAAAAATCATTCTACCTGCATCTACTGCATTTTCTGAGCCTAATATCCAAGATGGCAGCTCATGGAACATCAGGCAGCCTGCAAACAGGAAGTGCCTTCTGACTGCATTCTGGGATTGCTGACCTTTTCCTGACCCCAGCTCTGCTCTGTCTGAGAAAAGCACAACTATAACCCACCCCCTGTATTTTATCCCACTCTCCTCAGTAAGTGTGATGCTTCTGAGTCAAGATGGCGGCGCCCGTATCCTAAAGTCCTTAACAGAGTTGCAGCCCAGTGGGGGAAAGAATAATAAGTGACTAAAAACTTAAAATATATTAATTTTAGATGCTGTGGAATTGTTTTTTAAGGGTTTGGGCTTTTCAGTAAATCACAGTGAAGGTCCGGTTTAATTTATAATCACATTCCCGATTTTAATGCAATATTGCTCAGAGCCCTCTATAGAATAACTGGCATCATTAATGGACATTTTCCAACTTCAGCCTGAATAAGAAACTGGACGAATAAGAAACCAACTTCAGCCCAAATAAGAAACCAGCTTCAGCATCGTCATTTACCTCTGGTGTGTATAGCTTCCTCTGAAACTTGTTACTTGTCTTAAATTACAGGTTTATGTAGTAGTCATGAACTTCACTCTTGTGTTGCATTAGGTAAGTGACTGTGTACCTTGAATAGTCATCTATAAAAGTCACTATCTGTATATGTATCTATTGCCTCCAAGTGTAGGTGGGTTTAGGAGACCACATAAATCACTATGAACTAGGTCAAGTGGTCTTGAAGCTCTATTCTGACTGCCCTTAGGAAGTGTTGCTCTTGTAGCTTTGGATTTGATGTAACATTCACACTGTCAGATCCTTTGTCAGATTCCTCTTTTGTAGTTCTTGCATGCATTCTTGGAGTCTGTGACCTAAACGCCTGTGCCATATGTGTATACAGTCATTGTGTTTATGGGTCCATAGTCTCACCTTTTCCTTCACTTTCTTGAGGTGATACAGATGGTCATCCAGCTTGGCGCTCACTTGCTTGCTATCCAGGATAGAACACCTTGAACATTTACAGTAAGTCCTTTGACTGTCAGATTCTTCACAGATAAGAATTCTCCTTCTAGATCAGGAACATAAAGCACATCCTTCACTGGTATGGTAAGTTGTGTCCCGTATCATTGGGTCATACAAGGGCCCATGCCCATATACCTCTGCATGTATTTAACTTCTGCAAGGTAAATAGTCTCTTTGATATTCAGATCAATTTCTGTGGAAAAACCTCTATCATTTGTCATGTGACTGGTTGCTCCCAAGTCAGTGCACCAGCCTTGAAATGTATGATAGCCTGTCACTTTAAATTTGACATTCCAGTTCCCTTTACATGGATCAGAGATTGTGGTTTTGACTTTCTGTTTAGTAAAGAGGGACACTGTCTCATTTGCTCTGCTTTCCATATAGTACAGTCTCACTTTATGTGTCCCTGTTTGCTGCATCTAAAGCACTTTACTTTAAGACCGGTTCTGGTGTCAGTTTCTGTGGAGTCATGCGCAAGCTCCTTTCTTCGCTGATTCTCATCTATGAGCCTGGTCTTTACAAATGCTGGTGTCAGATCTGCCTCAGGCCTTGTCTCCAGCGCATTTATCAGTGCAGTATATGCATCGGGTAAGCTACACAACAACATGGCGGCAACGTGACTGTTATATTCTTACTGACTGCTCTGAGTGGAGTGATCACTTCCAACATGGCATTTATATGCTCCAGCATGTCCTGCTCTTTGCTAAGCCTTTTGTTAATTTGCCTCAGCAAAAACAACTTCGGATATAAAATAAAAAGGGGCCTCCCCCCATCAATCTCTACTTACTTTTTGGATGTACATCTGGCTGCTTAGGGGGCCGCCGCCGGCTTAGCCCTCTGTAAATGACAATATGGCTTTAGCCAGCCTCTGCAAAGTCCTGCGCCGCTCAACGTGGTCTCGCGAGATTTCGGGAAGCTCCATCACATCCCAGCCATTGGCACTGCACAGGCGCAAGATCAGGGGCCGTGTGCCGTGCCTGATGGGATGCAAGATTGCTCCGTCCGTTGAAAGGTCGCCGGAATCCGAGGGACCCAAAAGATGGATCCGCCAGGGAGGTGAGTAGAAGCTACCCACATGTTCCTCTTTAAACTGAATCTCTCATGTAGTCTTTTCAGTACATCCCACATGCCTTTCGCTGTATTCTCACTGAATATGTGAATAAGCTGATTGTCTTCAACTAGTAAGCTTATGGTGACCCGTACCTGTCTGTTTTTCCTTTCCCAGTCCTGATTATTATCTTGTGGCCTCTGTAGTGATTACCTCCCACAAGTCATCTCTGGACAATAGCATTTCCACTTTAAACTTACAAGGTTGATAATTGTCATTGTTCTGCTTTGCCTCTGAGAGTTTAAACTCTGAGCTTCTGACCATTCTCCCTTATATACAAGAATGGTCTTATTTGTATACAGGAGATGTCTCCGGAAAGCTTTATGCCGATCCTCCACACTGTCTCCTGTTCTGGGCTTTGCTATGCATGAGCCACGCTTAGTCATTGGACTTTATCCCATCGCTGTAGCTTCATTCGGTCACTGGGACTTAATTCGGTTAACGGACACATAACATATTGCAGAGTGTGAGTGCAGCAGAGTCAAATCCAGATATACATTCGCGTTATAACAGGAACCAGCTTTACTGGAACATGAATGCAGCAAGATAATGTCACATTGACTTGGTGGCTAACACAGACAGGAAAAATAAGTCAGAGAGCAGCTGAATATCTAGGAAATACAACACATCAGAAAAATGCATATGAGACTACAGTTAAGCATTTGTAACAGTGCCATTTGGTGTCCTAACTGTAAACTGCATTAATCTAACAATTATAGACAAATATAGGCTCTTGTATCTCCAACAAGAACAACCCCCATGATCCCTAAAGCAGACTGTTTGGCAGAACAACCCCCATCATCCCCATAACAGACTGTGTGGCAGAACATATATCCTCGGGGGAGTAAAACTGGTAGAATCACTTGTAGAGAAGGATCTGGGGGTACTGGTAGATCGCAGGCTAAATAACAGCATGCAATGCCAACCACCAAGATACTATCATGCATTAAAAGAGGCATGGAATAACAGGATAGGGATGTAATTTTGCCTCTTTACAAGGCACTGGTGCGCCTTCATCTGGAATATGCCGTCCAGTTCTGGGCACCCATTCACAGAAAGGACGCTCTGACTATGGAAAGGGTGCAGAGGAGAGCCACCAAACTAATAAGAGGAATGAAAGATCTTAATTATGAGGAAAGATTATGAGAATTAAATCTGTTTAGTCTTGAGAGGAGACGACTGAGGGGGGACATGATTAACTTGTATAAATATATAAATGGACAATACAAAAAATATGGGGAAAAACTATTTCAGGTAAAATCCTCTCTAAAGACAAGGGGGCACTCTCTTCGACTGGAAAAAAAGAAATTTAGTCTCCAGATGCGACAATCATTTTTTTACCATAAGAACTATAAATCTATGGAATAGCCTTCCACAGAAGCTTGTTACAGCAATAACCGCTAACAGCTTCAAAAAAGGATTAGATGCTTGGGCCCTTATTCATCAAGTGATAGCGCCAGGTAGTGTCTCACTAGCGCCAGGTATCGCCAGCTAACGGCGGCTACCGACTCCAGAACGCCAGGCTGCGAACACAATCACGCATTTATCATGCTAAATGAGGCTAGCGCCGGCGAAAGCGTCAGCTAGCGCGGGATTCATCATGTAGCCGACTGCAACGAACAGTGCCGCTGCTAATCCCATCACAGCGCCAGGTATGACCTCTCGCTACCTGGCGCTCTCCAATGCATTTCAATGGAGCAATCTTTAAATATTCATAAATAATTGATATTAATGTTTTTTTTTTTTTTTTTTTTAAATGTCAAAAATTTGGTGACCACTTCTGCAATGTTATATTTTTTTTTAAAGGTAAAAAAAAAAAAAAAAAAATTGTGCAGAATTGATATTACAGGTCTGAAATTAATGTATTCAAATTACAAAATGTTTATAAAAACTTGTTTATTTTTTTTTTTCAAAAAATAAGGTTGTTTGGGGGTTAAAAAACTACTTTTAACCCATCGCCGCCAGCGCACTGGGGTTTAAACAAGCATTTCACAGCGCGAGAAATTTTTGAGCGTGATTTGTTAATGAATATGCTGGGAGCCGTTCGCTATGGCCATTCGCTGTCATGCGCTCCCATACAGCGCGGAACCTGTCAAATAGCGACTCCTAACCCCGTATTCAACATTACCGCACACCGACTGAGTCGCTGTCAACAGCCGAACAACGGCCAAGCACAGCGAATACTAGCGTGCGCTGTGAAAATAACGCTACTGCCGCTCATCTGTCGCTACCTGGCACTATTAATAAATCGGCCTCTTATTTAGAAGAAAATAACATTAACAGTTACTATTAGCGGTTATCAGTAAAAAAAAACAAAAAATAAAATAAATAACTTCCACCTATAAAATAAAATAATAAATAACTTCCCCGACCCCAACACCCTTGGTTGAACTTGATGGACATAGTCTTTTTTCAACCGTATTAACTATGTCACTATGAAACAACCCCATCATCCCCATAGCAGACTGTGTGGCAGAACAACCCCCATCATCCCCATAGCAGACTGTGTGGCAGAACAACCCCCATCATCCCCATAGCAGACTGTGTGGCAGAACAACCCCATCATCCCCATAGCAGACTGTGTGGCAGAACAACCCCCATCATCCCCATAGCAGACTGTGTGGCAGAACAACCCCCATCATCCCCAT
Organism: Gastrophryne carolinensis; assembly: GCA_027917425.1. Lineage (NCBI taxonomy): Eukaryota > Metazoa > Chordata > Amphibia > Anura > Microhylidae > Gastrophryne > Gastrophryne carolinensis. The sequence continues at coordinate 288,284,468 of CM051237.1, read as the reverse complement.
AGCAGACTGTGTGGCAGAACAACCCCATCATCCCCATAGCAGACTGTGTGGCAGAACAACCCCCATCATCCCCATAGCAGACTGTGTGGCAGAACAACCCCCATCATCCCCATAGCAGACTGTGTGGCAGAACAACCCCCATCATCCCCATAGCAGACTGTGTGGCAGAACAACCCCCATCATCCCCATAGCAGACTGTGTGTCAGAACAACCCCCATCATCCCCATAGCAGACTGTGTGGCAGAACAACCCCCATCATCCCTTTAGCAGATTGTGTGGCAGAACAACCCCCATCATCCCTTTAGCAGATTGTGTGTCAGAACAACGCCCATAATCTTCTATATCAGAGAGTGACAGAGCCCCCCATCATCCCATAGCAGACTGTGACAGAGCCCCCATCATCCCATAGCAGACTGTGACAGAGCCCCCATCTTCCATAGCAGACTGTGACAGAGCCCCCCATCATCTTCCATAATAGACCTGCTTGCTGGTCAGGCTGGGAGCTGTCCTCCAGCTTGCAGCCATTCCCATCTTGGCCTGGCCCCACCTACTCCGCTTCCTGATTGGTTGCAGGGCGGAGTGCGGGGCAGCGAGATGGTCGGCCTGCTGGCCGATCCTGATCGGCTGTGAGGAGGGTAGAAGCTGGTTGATGGCCCATCAGCTTTTCCGAGTTGGAGCCGAGCACCAAACCCCAGCACAGACTTCTGACTGAAGTCCATGGTCGGGGTCGGGAACCCAAACTTTGGCATGGGCCGAACTTTGCGGTTCATGCTTGCTGAACCCTAAATATAAACTAATAAAACTGTAGCTGCATAAAGTAAAATGACATTCTCAGAAAGAGACAAAAATCTCCCGCCTAGATTAGATAAAGCTAGTTTAGACTGTAGGGTTATTGGAGCATAAAAAAATCTGACTGCTCAAAAATGTTAATTATTTATGCAGAAGTAAAAAAAAGTAATGTCTGCATGTGTGACACAAGCACATATGATGAGGCACTTCTGCATGCTCAGCTTGCACTCCCCCACTCCAACATCTTCACTCATAAAATAATAAACAGTGCCATTGATTTGGGTTATAGCTGCATGAGTAGTTTCACATTCAGGGCATATATCATCTCTTCTGGTCTTATAACACGGATGATGAGGTATGTCCATCTTACATTAGTCCATGATTCCAGCAGTCTTTTAGAGCAGACCTCTGACTCTAGAATAGCCTTCTAAAAGGCATTACTGTAGCACTCTCACATAAAATAAAGCTTGAACTTTTTTACTAGACAGTGGAGGAATAGTAAAATAAAAACTTCCCTCCTACTACCTACCTACATACCTCCCGACTTTGGTACTGTAAACTTGATGCAGAAGTACACAGACAGTTTCCTAGCAGAAGCTGAGGGTACCACAAGGAATAGGCCACAGACCAGGCTCAGAATATTCACCAGGGCCGCCAGCCAGCCCCCTTTGCAGTGAGTCATGTAACCCTTCAGTTTCATTGCCACTCCTCCTGCAAAAGATAAAGAGAAGTTAAAACTCTGTATAGATAACAGCTTACTAGGAGATAGCCCCTGGACCCCTTACCAGTTCACCACAGGTAGTAAAAAATAAAAGACTTCACACAAATAAATGTGCCAGGAGCACCACTCTCCAGTCTAATGGGATGGTCCACATCCAGTAGTGGGTCTTCTATCCATCTTTAGGGCTCTTTAGTGCCCCATCTTTAAGCGGAGGTGGGTGTCAAATGCGGACACCCATGCCGCCAGTTGTAGAACTGTGGGGCACAGGTCTACCCTTCTTCCATTCCAGGTCCCAGCCAGGAGCAGATTTTTATACAGAGAGGCAGAGCCACTGTGGAATCTCCCTCATGTGACTACATACGTCAAAGGAGGTTTCCCCAGGAAACCCTTCCCCATCCCGCATCCCTCCTGTCATGTGTAAGTCACATGGGGGAGATTCTGTATAAAAGCAGTCTTCCATCCGCTCCTCACCCAGTTCCAGTCTGGGACAGCTAACAGGGTAGTACCTTATTCATGATGACAGAATGGTGACTCTCTCTTGTGAGAACATAGAGGGGTGGACCCCCAGATGTTTAAAGTGGACCAAAACCCACTCCATATTCTATGAGACTCCAGGGCAGGCTCACTCACTCCCCCCGGGGCATCTCGAACTGGGATGCCCCGCTGTGTGAAACCCCCAGGGTGTCCGATATTCTTACCTTTCCCCCGAGTCCATGGTGCATACACGACCAGCACCGCCATCACTTGCCTCCCTTCTTGGCTGTGCGCGGCCCCATCCACTGCAGCTGAATGGCTGCATCACAGCCGAAGGGAGTAAGTGAGCTCAAGGGGAGGTCAGTTAGCTCGATGTTCTGGGGGGTTTCACACAGCAGGACACCCAAAACCGAGGTGCCCCAGGGGAAAGGACCATTTTAATGTTCCTGACCTGCTCTATGTGTAAGAAATTTGCCACAGTTATCGAAAAACCAATGAATGCATTATGCATGCTTTTGCTTTCTTCAACATTCATTTCTATGTTTTCTGTCATACCCAATAACACTAATTTCAGGGAGCTAGACAGGGAATGTGTTTGGACTGCGTCCAATTTACTAATATCTTCCAGTATTAAGCACATGTGCCTCTTCTTTGCCATGCCATGCCATTTTCCCCTAAAAAGCACTTGCAAACTTCTCAAAATACTCAAACCAAGCATTTAAAAATGGTTGAGACCTAGGCCCTTATTTATCAAGGGATAGCGGCAGGTAGTGTCTCACTAGCACCAGGTAGCGCCCGCTATCGGTGGCTACCGACTCCAGAACGCCAGCCTACGAACACAATCACGCATTTATCACGCTAAATGAGGCTAGCGCCGGCGAGAGCGTCAGCTAGCGCGGGATTCATCATGTTGCAGACTTCAGCGAACAGCGCCGCTGCTAATCCCATCACAGCGCCAGGTATGACCTCTCGCTACCTGGCGCTCTCCAATGCATTTCAATGGAGCAATCTTTAAATATTCATAATAAATTGATATTAATTTTTTTTTTTTTTTTTTTTTTAAATGTCAAAAATTTGGTGACCACTTCTGCAATGTTATATCTTTTTTTTAAGGTAAAAAAAAAAAAAAATTTGTGCAGAATTGATATTACAGGTCTGATATTAATGTATTCATATTACAAAATGTTTTTAAAAACTTGTTTATTATTTTTTTCCAAAAATAAGGTTGTTTGGGGGTTAAAAAACTACTTTTAACACATCGCCGCCAGCGCTCTGGGGTTTAAACATGCATTTTACAGTGCGAGAATTTTTTGAGCGTGATTTGTTAATGAATATACTGGGAGCCGTTCGCTATGGCCATTCGTTGTCATGCGCTCCCATACAGCGCGGAACCTGTCAAATAGCGACTCCTAACCCCGTATTCAACATTACCGCACACCGACTGAGTCGCTGTCAACAAGCACAGCGAATACTAGCCGGCGCTGTGAAAATCACGCTACTGTCGCTCATCTGTCGCTACCTGGCGCTATTAATAAATCGGCCTCCTAGATGTACAGATGTCTAATAACCTGAGGCCTAGGGGAAACATGGCTAGAAAGGCATAGGGCCATACAGACAAAGATTAGATTGACTAATCAAATTATACTATAAAGGCATTAATTGACAGAAAGTTGCAGAACGTTGTTTCAGTATATTAGGGCATATCAAATGACTTATTCCTCAACAGGTCAAACCTTGCAGAAGCAGCCATATTAAATCCTACTTAATCTTGAGCCTGAGGCCTTGGCTGTTACCCAATTTAAACTTATGATACGCATCTGTACTGTAGTTAAGCAGGTTATTGTCTACTCTGTGTGGACCACTGGACCCTTGGCATCATTTAGTAGCTAAGTAGGTTTATGTCACTTTAGTTACACTGTTGACCCCCTTCTCTTCTCTGTTGTTGTTTTTCTCAGTTAATTTTTTGTTTTCATTATTTTTCTTTCTGTTTTCTGTTCTCTTTTTTTGGATTATTGCTTGATTTGTATTTGTATTGTTATGACAGTAAATAATTGATGCACATTAGCCCAATATTTTTGCACCACCCGCTGAAATGGGACAATATTCTCCTTTGCTACTTGCCTTCCAATACAAATGTGTAAGAAATCAATAATATAAAGAATACAAACACTATAAAAATAGATCTGTATTACACCGCGCTAGGATCAATTTAGCAGAAATACATTAAAGCTCAACGTGTGCAGAAATCCCAATCCAGTTACCATAAATGATATACAAAAACACAGAGCTAATAAAAGATTGCACACATTTTTTTTAAAATAACCAACCAAAGCATAAAGCATCTGATCACAACTGGTAAAAGAACAGTTCATTCAATCAGAGCAGGCAATTTATAATCGCAGTATCCCGCAGTGCATGTGTCCAATTATAAGGCACGTGAATCCACCACTGGTTTAGTTATGCTCTTACCAGATAATAAGACTTAGGCCCTTATTCATCAAGCGATAGCGCCAGGTAGTGTCTGACGAGCGCCAGGTAGCGGCAGCTAACGGCGACTACCGACTCAAGTACGCCCGGCGGCGGTCACAATGACGCATTTATCAAGCTAAATGAGGCTAGCGCCGGCGAGAGCGACGGCTAGCGCGGCATTCATCATGAAGCCGGCTGGCCCGAACAGCGCCGCTGCAAATTCCTTCACAGTGACACGTATTACCTGGCGCTACCTGCCGCTCTCCCATACATTTCAATGGCAGACGCTGCAATGATTGTTTTTAGTGGTTTTGGGGTTTTTTTCTTTGGTACAAAATTCAACACATGTTTATATTGATATGTTTTATGAATCTGGCTGGTTATTTATATGTATTAGATTTTTTTTTTTTTTTTTCACAATGTAATGTTGTGAGTGACATGGGAATTGCATCTCCTCCACCCAAACTCATTTGCATCAAAATTGCTGGTTTTCCACACAAACGGGGCTTGTAAAGCTATTTTGTAGCCTGTCAGGTTGGGCGGTCACGTTCGCTCTTTGAAATTGTCAGCGCCCAAGCTATTCGGCAGCCCTGTCCTTGATGAATCTGTGTTGGTCAGTGTTTGTGCAGTCGCTGTTTTAATTCGCTATGTGGCGGCGCGAGCGTCGCTGTGCCTCGCTGCGCTGCGTTGTGCGGCGCTGTGCTGTTCATACATGTGCCCTTCTGCCATTTGCAAGGAATTCACTTCCCGCGACCCCAGTCGTTGTTAATGAATACACTGTAGTTGTGAGCGTGCCTGGCCACATATTGCAGGATTAACATTCAGTCGTACCAGCTCATAACAACCCGTTATGCATTCTCATGTGTGCCACATTTTCAGGTAGTTGTCTAGTTTGATTGTGTGATGACTTTGGGAAGGAATAAGATTTGTATATTTAAGCACAACGGTGTATGCTTTAGAAGGACCTATGCATTACAGTATGTAGAATCCCCTGCTAAATCAAGCTAATAATTCGTGGCGCCTTTTGCCCTAGCTTGTTTTGCAGCGTCATTTTAATGTTTTTCCGCCACTTAGCGTGTACATAGCTGATATTAGCTTGTCCCTGTTGCGCGCATGTTTGTTTTTGAATTTTGAAGCACAGTTGCTTGCGTCATATCCGGTTCCGGGATCCTCCTTAGCGTTTCAACGCCACCTTAAGGTAAAACTGTCTAGCGCTTATGCCAATAGCTTGTTTTGCAGCGTCATTTTAATGTTTTTCCGCCACTTAGCTTGCACATAGCTGATATTAGCTTGTCCCTGTTGCGCGCATGTTTGTGTTTGAATTTTGAAGCACAGTTGCTAGCGTCATATCCGGTTCCGGGATCCTCCTTTGCGTTTCAACGCCACCTTAAGGTAAAACTGTCTTGCGCTTATGCCACTAGCTTGTTTTCAAGCGTCATTTTAGTTTTTACGCCACTTAGCTTGCACATAGCTGAGAATAGCTTGTTGCTGGTGCGCGTAGCGTTTTTTTTTTTTAAACTTTTTTCCAATGTCGCTTGGGTCATTTCCGGTTCCTGTTTCCTCCTTAGCGTTTCCAATATGCTGCCCAGACGCAGAGTGATGCGCCTCCCCAGCTCCTCCTCCGACTCTGACCCCACCACCCCTCCCCCACCTCCCCCACCTACCTCACCTTCCTCAAATAGCACCCCTCCCACCCCTTCCCCTCCTGGGCCGATTAAGAAAAAGCGCACCAGGGTGGATAGCCGCGTAAATGGCCAGGTGGTCAAAGTGAGTATTTTTTTGTTGGTATTTTTAGCTTAAAAGTTGCAGAACACACAGGGGGGATTGGGTCAGATATTTCTTTGTTTTCAGACCAAATTTGATCAATCCCCGTGGGGCATCCCCATTGTGGATGTCCTGCTGGGATGCCCCCCCCTGGAGGGCCCTAAAAATTACCTCAGCCCCGTCCCATCTGTGCATGCGTTAGCTGCGGATGCCTATTGCGCTTACCTCTAGCAGGGTGTACCCCTGCACCAGACATATTTTAATTTTGTGTGCAGGCGCACTCCCTGTTAGAGTCAAACGCCACATGCGTACTTTGCCGTGCAGACCCAGCTGAGCTGGTATGCACGTCCAAACGGCCTTGTATGCGCATACCACAGCGGCACGGAGCGCTGTGTTTGGCTTGCGGAGTGACGTGGGAGTGTCCTCAGTGGTGTATTAGTGGCCTTCCAAGGGGGTTGCAGACAGCGGACCACCCACAATTGGTGTGGCCCACCAAAGTGCACACAAACCCAGAATACTGATAATCCTGGGTGTGGGTCCACTTTGATCTGGTCTCTGTATAACTGTTTATGACATTGTTCTGATGTCATGTATTGATTTTAGTTTGTTTGTTCATTTTTCATAGGACTTCTGCGTGGCCGAATATGACTATGCCCGTGGAGGGAAAAAACGCATAGCCATAGAGGTGAAGGCCACAGTGTCCCGGCGCTTCAACACCGAGCTGACCATCCGCTCAATTCAGCAGAAGTGGTCCGATTTCAAGCGCCGGGACCCTGAAGGCGTGTACCGCCTATATGATGCCTACGCATCAGGTAAGTTAAAGCTTATGTTCTGTTTAGCCTTTGTGCAGAATCATCTGCTAAGCTGTGTCCATTTGTGCTCTTTAGATTAATTATTTTCTTTCACCCCCTCCACACAGATAAGCGTCCTCCCCTGGGGAAACGTGGGAAGGGATTCCTCCCCCGAACCAGGCAGGCGGACTCGGGGGAGTCATCGGGGGAGGGTCCCTCCCGCGGGTCCTATTTAGAGGACCCAGGGGAGGAAGGGGATGACGCCCCAGAGGAGTGTGCTGCTGGGGGGCTGGCCTCAGCTCCTCACACTCTGAGTCTGAGGACTCTCACCAGGCAAGGGGCCACTCTCAAGCAGGGAGTGAGAGGGAGGAGGGTGGCCCTTTGCCTGGTGGATCTTCTGACCAGAGTGTGAGGAGCCGAGGCTCGCCGCCTCCTCCTCAGAGCCCTCCCTGGGCTTCAAGTGGCGCTTCATCCCCTGGTGAGTGTACATTTTTTAATTGTTAGTCTGTGACAGGTTTCATCTTGCAATTTGTACTTAGCCCTTGCCATTCCTCTCTAATTTGCAGGGCATCATATAGGCGGCACCTCCATGGCGTTTTGGCGAAGGATTCTCCACGGGCATAGTCATGGTAAGTGTTTGTGGTTAGCCATCACATTTCCAATGTTATGACATTCATTAAAGTGTACCCCCAAACATTGATAGTGCTTGGATTCTCGAAGGTTCCAGGACAAATCACATCCCTCACCCAGGGCCCCCCCCACCAAAAAAACCCCACTAACTCCTTACCTCTTTGGGGGTTGCCCAAGCCACCGTCCCAGCCTCCTGTGTGACACTCTAGATGTGTGTGCGCCTGCGCTCTTTTTCCAAATGGGCTGCGCGTGCGCACACACTCGAGGAGTGATGTGTGGAAGGCAGCGGGCGCGGAGTACGTTGTCTCATGCAAATTGTGTTGCTCTGCAAAAGCGGACCCAAACCCAGATTTGCTGCAATCCTGTGTATAGGCCCACTTGTAACAGACACATGTTTCCTGGTCCATTGTCACAGCTGGTTTGATAAGGTACCCTAACCTCACAAACCCCACTACAGTGCTAGCCAACTGTCAACCACCCCTATGTTTCTGCCCACACCATGATGGGTGTTCTAATTTGTTTTCTTGGGTTAAGTTGTTCCCGCTCCAACATGTGGCCCACTATTAACATTAGCCAAACAACTGCTAAAGATTCCTTTACATAGCACTGTCTATGTTATTGGCACATTCTCTTTAGGGATACATGTGTCAAGCCTAACAAATTGACATTAACTCATGGTCCAGGAAATATGCTAATTTAGGACAACCTGTATGTAACCATGCAAGCCTTTGCATTTTCAGACTCAATAACCAGATGGATGTCAAATAGTCAGGTGTCATTTGCCCACTAATTGTGTTTTTGTCTTTTGCTTTCTGTTGACAGATGTTGCTACGCAGACGGAGCCAGAGACCCTCCTCCCCACCCCAGCTCCAGGGACGGCCAGCAGCATGGGCCCCCGCCACAGCTGCGATGGTGAGTACATCCCACTTCATATGCCTAAAGACTTGTGAAACCTATGTCTTATAGTCACATCCGCAGACATTTTAAATTTACCTATGTGTTAATTTCACACACATCTCGATTCAATGTGTTTGTACAATAATCCAACATGCCTGTTTGCATGCTTGATTGTTGGCTCACATTCTTCATTAGGCCACATAGAGACTATTTTTGCGTTAGACACAACCAAATGGGCCCTATTAGGTCTGGACCTCTAACATTATAGGGCAAACTCGTGTACTCGTTAGGACTTAGGCCCTGATGTTTGGCTGTGACTAAACACAAAAATGGACACACTGGGACATATACCTTCTTTGCTTCCCAAGAGTTAAACTGGAACAACAACCAGGATTTTGACTTTCCTGGGTGTTGTTCCACTACGGTGGGGCACCCCTGATCGTCACCGCTGTGTGACAACCCCCTGAACTCACTTTGACTCCAGCAAACGTACAAGCCACGGCAAATTGGCTCCTCCTCCGCCTCCCCCGCGCCCCTTTTTACGCGCGCGTGCCTGCGCCGGCCATTCACAGACGGCCGGCGCAGGCACGCACACGTCTAGAGGGGCGCCAGGGAGGGCCCGGCGGCACTGCCCCACCGAAACTGAGGTAGGTATTTTGGGGTTTGGGGGGGGTTTCACCCCCAGGGACATCCCGATCTCGGATGTCCCGCGGGGAGGGAGGTGATCGGGCAGGGAATCTGATAGATTCCAGGGCCGATCACCGGTGGGTGTTGGTACACTTTAAGAGTAAATGTATGCTTGGGATGTGTTGTACACATTCCTGCCAGTCAATAGTACTCATATCATGTTAATCAATAAGCACACAGTGGTCAACAATGTTAATGTGAGTGTCACCTAATTGGACACACTGACATTACATTGCTACATCTGTGTCTGTTGAGGTCACATCCAATTTATTAATAAATTGTTGTTTCTACATCTCTACAGCTTGTGAAAACCAGCATCGCAGACTGTGGCGGGAGATCCGGCTCCTGAAGCTGATGCTGCTGGCCAAGAAGAGGCGCCGGCGGCGTCGTTAGGGTGGGGGGAAGGCTGGCCTCTTGATGCCCGTTGTTGGGCAAGGTTGGCCCTGTTGGCCATGTTTGGGTAATAAATTTTTTGATTACCATCATTACAGTGTGTTGCATTGCAAAGCATAGTTTAACTGTCTCAAAACCCATTTGTGTGTCAATTTAGCCATACCTTTGGAGCCATTTCATGTGTTAACCATAGTAAGCTATGGTCTCAAATGTGTGGGCTAAATTGACCAATACATTGACATATGTAGATCAAGATACTCATCCCTGACTGTGTTATTAGCTAGGTCTTAGGACAAACACAATTTAGAGGTGGGTGAAGCAAATATATTTACAAAAACCAAAAAAAACCAAATTAATATTCTTGGCTGGGTGGCCGGGGAGGTTGGGAGTCATTGCTAGGGGCGGTGTTGGGGGACAACAGTGCAGTAAAAAATATAGACTGCTGTTGTATGAGCTGTTGTAGCAACAACAAAGTTTGGTCCTGCCGCTGGAGACATTCTTCCTGGCGCTGTATAGAATCTCCCTGGCGCTGGAGAGCTTGCTCCATTAGATTGGCCAGCCGACCAAGTTCCTGGTTCTGGTGTTGGTTTCGGAGCAACTGGTCCATCTGGCGCTGCAGGGCCTCATTTTGTTGCTGACACATCAGCACCTGATTTTCCAACGCCGCAATGCGCTCATTAGTTCCATCACGCGGCTGTTGGCGACTGTAGTCCTCCAGCATCCGGACCCCTAGCTCATAGAAATCAGCACTGGTTGGTGCCACACCTCCTCTTGCTGTGGTTTGAGCCTAACAAAATAGAAAACAACATTTTAGTCAAACAGAACCAATGCAGGTATGCCCCTCAAAATAAATACCCTAAACAGTCACTATACAACTTACCCTTGTCTGAGCCTCGGAAGCTTGGCCACATGGGACTTGGGAAGAGGTCCCAGCTTGGGGTTCTGGTTCCGCCTCCTGCAAAAACAACAATGAAAGGAAATGTGACATGTTGCTTCATCCACTACCCACGAAGATGCCAATGTGGTTCTAGGTCGTCTACATCAGCCATGTTACCTGCGTGTCCTCCGGCACAGGTAGGCTCGAGGTTTCGCTGCCAGAGAGTGGCAATTCCACATCCGAGATGTCCGGCAAGTTGGCATATGCTAAACAGGAAAATCAGGTTAGTAGGTCTGTGGCCCAAACTCAAATGTAACCTGGCTAGGCTATCGAGGCCATACCTCTAAAAAGTGCCAAAATACACACTAGACCAAAGGTATCTGTTAAACTCAGATTGTTAACATGTATGTTACAGGACTAAGAGGCAATAATTTTGGCTAATCACATCAGAAACATTGCTTAAATTACACATACCCGCAATCTCCCAGATGTCTGGAGTGGGGTCCTCACTCGAGCTTGGACCTTGAAAATACATGTGGACACACAAGTTGCCAGAAGCAAGTGCAACAAAAGTAGAGCCAAAATACAGACTAGAGCAAGGCAAAACAACTTACCCTCATCTCTGGCAGCCTGAACTTGAGGGGCCCTTTCTGGACAGCCACTTCCGATATTCGGGTCAACTAAAAAACACAAGGAATGTCTCTAAATATTCAGCAAACTACTACGGGGAATGTTTGGCCAAAAATATGTCCGCCAAAATAAATTGCTATCACTCCAATAACTAATAGACTGACCCTGGGGAGGCAAGCACTCCCAAGAGGCATCTTCAAGTTTACCAAGCAAACATGTAGATTAGTAGACTAACCAAATTGAACCAGTGTAACATAAACAGCATAAAGGATACATTATGTATTGCTCTACACACCAACAGGGTCCTGTTGACCGGCAACATCGGAAGTGGGGTCCAAAGATGAACCAGTCACTTGGCCTACCAAGAAAAAAGAGGAATGAGACACATGCACTTGGGTAAAAGTGGATAAAGCAAGGTGTACACATGCACTTACCGACATCCAAAGAGTAGGTGGGATCCGGAGGAGATGCTGGGGCCAAGGGCATGGGAGCTAGGCAAAAATGAAGCCAACATTGAGCCATAGTTAATGTGCGTGCAAAAAGACAACATGCATTAAGGTGTGTGTGAGCAGCTCTTTCACTAATATTCACTAATCAAGGCCAGTGTGGCTCCCACATTGATATGCCGATATATGGCTACACATCTCTGGCTTCAAACATATCTACACATGTTAGGGCCTTGTTAGTTAGTTGCTGTGAGTGTTACAGTGGGCGTGAAATTAGGCCGCAGGCCCATATTATTAATACTCAACAGTGCAACACTCGATTGTTTGAGCTGCTCCCACACCCATTTGTTCCCCAAACAACCTGCACCAAAATTAGGGGTAAATACCTTCAATGGCAGACTGGGGTAGCCTTGAGGTTGCTGGAAGGGCAGGAGCTTGGGTGTCCTGAGGCACATCCCGGACAGCAGCATGTGCACCTATGCAGAAAGCAACAGACAGAAAAGTAACAAATGTTTGAGCTCTAATGTAATACTTCACAGGTCCTACTGTTAGTTGGTCAGAATGAAAAAATGCTAATCACATACATTAACATTAGGTTTGTACAAAAGGCAGAAAATATGTACCTTCAGTCCAACCTGTGGTGTCATCCCCAGGATCCACACCCTGCAGCCGAGCCAGTGGGATTTTGGCCTTCAGCATCTCCTCATACGGCCTGTAGGTACTCTTTGGAGCCTGGATGGTCCCACTGTCCACATCAAGATCGTGATTCATCTTTTTCATAAGGGCCCCTCGCAAAGTGTAGAAGCGTTTCCTGCAGGATGGGCCACTACGTGGGTGTTGAGCAGTGCTACTAAGCTCCACACCAATGGCATCCCACAGTTTGCTTCTTTCTTGTTTGCCTATGGACTTGCTTTGGGAGCCAAATATCAGCTCCCATTTAGCAAGTGTAAGGCGCACAAGATGATTATTCTCAGCCAAATTAAATTCAGGCTCCCTCTTGGCACCTGGGCGCTTAGCCTGGGGTGCTGCCCCACCTTCAGGCTGTGCCCTTTTCCGTAAGGGAGGTCTGCGCACAGCACCCACCAAACTCCTACTTGGGCCTGCTGTGGCCGGCAGATGTCCTGAATTTGGCTCCATCCTGTAGCTGCACACACACACAAATACACACCCAACAAGCACGCATGCAGACTACAGAATGGCATCGCAATCTCTTAGGGTTGGCCAGGTTTTATGTGCTCTAACAGCCAATCAAAAAGCAGGCCACTTAATTGATTCACACATACATCCCAGTTCCTTCTAGGCACACCTCCACTGCACTGACTGAAGCATGTGTGTTAGCCAATTAACTCATTACAGACCTCATTAACCAAACAACACACACCCAAATACAACAATGGACTGATGTATCTCCAACCCTTGTGACATGTGGTTAGCCTAACGGCTATTTAAAAAAACAGCAGCTTACCTTTCATTGGGCCACCACTGATTTTTGGGCCATGTCCGTTAATGCACGCAAGTTTCGGCTCAAGTACGCTAGTAGCGCTACTAGCGTGCGCGTGCGCACTCTGTTTTACGCACACCTGGGTCGGCTAATTGGCGCCCGGAAATAGCAGAGCGACGCAAAAGGCGGCAAAGCGGACCTGTCCCTTTTGAAAGAGAAGTATAAATGGAAGGAATTTTCAAGCTTCTGCTATTCTTACACTGTGGCAAAGGCTGTGGTGTGGTGCTGTGCTCGCTTCCCTTAGCTCATTTGAGCCTCTGTCTGGTTTCTGTCCTCACTCTCTGTGGCTTGTTGGGTGATTTCTGACATCAGTGCTGTTTCTTTAGGAGCTTGTTTTTGGTGGCATCTGCAAATATTGTGTAGCATACAGCAAGTGAGGCTTGATTTTGGGGCCTTTTGTGGGCTGTGCAGCAACTCCCCTCTTGGTTGTGCCTAACTTAGAAAGCTGGTTTTCAGCAGGCTGGTGGTTTGGACCACTATAGTTCTGGTTTTGTGGTGAGCTGCATTGTAGCGGGTGTGTGTGGAGTGTGATTGTTTGTGTGTGTGTTGTGTGTTTGTGGTTTTTTTTTTTGTTTTGTATATATCTTTAGTGTGTGTGATGGATAAGAGGGTGATGTATGGTGTCTGGGTGGATGGATGTATGTGTATGCTGAAAGAGCAGGAGGAAAGGGAGCGGGGTGTTGTGAGGCTTAGGGCACCCCGCTCCTTTGCAATCCGCCTTTCAGTATGGGACTTAAGTGACGAGCAGATCAGGAGCCGCTTCCGTCTGAATCGTGCTGCACTACAGTCCCTATATGATCAGATTAAGCACAAAATCGAGCCATCCACCAAACGCACTCATTCCATTCCAGGCATAGTACGCCTGTGTGCCACTCTCAATATTTTGGCACGAGGGACCTTCCAGGCAACCTCCGCCCTCCTCAGCGGGATAAGCCAGGCTACTATGAGCCGCATACTAATCCAGGTAGTTCTGGCAATTTGTGATTTAATCCCAATTTACATCAAGTTTCCTGAGGATGAGGAAGAGGTTGCCAAAATAAAACATGCTTTCTATCTGATGGGAGGGATCCCGAATGTGCTAGGGTGCGTTGATGGTACACATATCCCTTTCCGCCCTCCCCGTGCACAGGAGCTGTCCTACAGAAACCGGAAGCAGTTCCATTCGCTTAATGTTATGGTTGTCTGTGACCCAGACATGAGGCTGCGGGCGGTGAGATCGGGGTTCCCCGGCTCATGCCACGATTCTTACGTCTTGCAGCGGACAGTCCTGTGCCGGAAGTTTGATAACAACGAAATGCCAGCTGGCTGGCTACTGGGTAATAAATTAACCATGTCAATGTATTTAGCAAATATGTGGCCTAGTAAGCCAAATTTAACAAAACAACCACAAAACAACATGTACTAGTACTAATTGCTGTCTCTCTCCTTGTGTTTTTTCTACAGCGGATAAGGGATATGGGCAGAGAACGTGGGTCATGACTCCGGTCAGGAACCCACGGACCTCTGCCCATGAACGCTACAATGCAGCGCATCGCAAGACCAGAAGCATTGTGGAAAGAACCATCGGCCTGCTGAAAGCACGCTTTCTCTGTTTGGCACGGCCAGGAGGAGAGATGCTCTACAGCCCACAGAAGGTCTCCAAGATCATCCTTGCCTGCTGTGTGCTACACAATATTTGTATTTTCCACCGAATCCAAGCCCCCGAGGAGACAGCACTGGTGCCAGAAATCCCCAACATGCCCGCAGCAAGTGAGGACACCCAGACTGGCGATGAGCTAAGGGAAAGGATGATCACTTCTTTTTTTGCGGTAAACTAACTACCCTTCACTATAATGCAAGTACTGCACTACTGGCTAAATGTATTTGAACTCCCATCAAAAAGAGCCCAAAAAAACACTAAGGGGGGTGTAAGATGACCCAAACCACTCTAAGGGGGGGTGTAAGATGATCCCAACCACTCTAAGGGGGGTGTAAGATGACCCAAACCACTCTAAGGGGGGGTGTAAGATGACCCAAACCACTCTAAGGGGGGTGTAAGATGACCCAAACCACTCTAAGGGGGGGTGTAAGATGACCCAAACCACTCTAAGGGGGGGTGTAAGATGATCCCAACCACTCTAAGGGGGGTGTAAGATGACCCAAACCACTCTAAGGGGGGGTGTAAGATGACCCAAACCACTCTAAGGGGGGTGTAAGATGACCCAAACCACTCTAAGGGGGGGTGTAAGATGATCCAAACCACTCTAAGGGGGGTGTAAGATGATCCCAACCACTCTAAGGGGGGTGTAAGATGACCCAAACCACTCTAAGGGGGGGTGTAAGATGACCCAAACCACTCTAAGGGGGGTGTAAGATGACCCAAACCACTCTAAGGGGGGGTGTAAGATGATCCAAACCACTCTAAGGGGGGGTGTAAGATGATCCCAACCACTCTAAGGGGGGTGTAAGATGACCCAAACCACTCTAAGGGGGGGTGTAAGATGATCCCAACCACTCTAAGGGGGGTGTAAGATGACCCAAACCACTCTAAGGGGGGGTGTAAGATGACCCAAACCACTCTAAGGGGGGTGTAAGATGACCCAAACCACTCTAAGGGGGGGTGTAAGATGATCCAAACCACTCTAAGGGGGGTGTAAGATGATCCCAACCACTCTAAGGGGGGTGTAAGATGACCCAAACCACTCTAAGGGGGGGTGTAAGATGACCCAAACCACTCTAAGGGGGGGTGTAAGATGACCCAAACCACTCTAAGGGGGGTGTAAGACGCCAATGTTGGTTATCAAGTAATGCATTTTTTAATTTGCAACAACAATACTACTTTAAAGATCTATACTAATTGCACTTTTCTTATTTTTTCAGGCACCAAGAGATGCACCTTGAACCCTATTTGGCCCTTAAAAAACTTTCATTCCCTTTACTTTGCTTTTTCCTTTCTGTTTGAATTTTGAATTTCATTTTCTCTTCTGTTCCTTTTTTAATTTTTTAATATTGTAAAAATAAAATCTACTATATATAGATACATGTGGCTATGTGTTTAATTCTGTAGAAAGTTTCCTTTGCATTCTACTTCCTATTTTAATTTTCCTTTTCTTTCTCTGTTCTGTTTTTATTTTCCTTTTCTATTTTCCTTTTCTTTCTCATTTATGTTTTTATTTTCCTTTTCTATTTTCCTTTTCTTTCTCATTTATGTTTTTATTTTCCTTTTCTATTTTCCTTTTCTTTCTCATTTATGTTTTTATTTTCCTTTTCTATTTTCCTTTTCTTTCTCATTTATGTTTTTATTTTCCTTTTCTATTTTCCTTTTCTTTCTCTGTTCTGTTTTTATTTTCCTTTTCTATTTTCCTTTTCTTTCTCAGTTATGTTTTTATTTTCATTTTCTTTCTCATTGGTGGTTGAATTGGATTTCCTTTTTCTTTTAAAAATAAATAAAATAAATTAAAATGTGGCTATGTGTTTAATTATGTTTTATTTTGCATTTATATTCTAATATCTGGTTTAATTTAATTTCCTTTTCAACACAAAATAAAATCTCAAAAAAGTAAAGAAACATGTTGCAATGTGTTTTATTCTGAAGGTACTGGATGCCCAGGCCACAGCAAAGCTAAGCGCAGGCGCTGTGTAGAATAGCATGGTCACACTGACTGACAGCGCCTACAAAGCTGAGGGCCAACATCATATTCAGCAATGTAGGCGTTGTTCCCAACAACGCCAGGTAGCGACTGAGGAGGCCTGCTATAGCGAATCGCTAACGCCCGCGGCTGACGCTAGCGGCGCTCATAGCGCCATACTTCAGTCGCTCATCTGTCGCTACCTGGCGCTATTGATGAATCGGCCTCTTAAATAGCATGTAATGAAAATGCAGCTCCGTCTCCCGCGGCAACCGGGTAGAAGATGATATCCAATAAATGGGTCAATAATTCCACCTCAATTCTTCTTTCAGAATAAATTTTCTCACCATTCAATAACCCATAAGCAAGGGGTAATTACACATGCAGTAATGCTAAAAAGTGGAATTTAATAATAAAAAATGCACTCACAAGGATAAAAACATGAAAGGCATATAAAACTCCAATACAGCCAAGGAATAGTGGATCTCACCACACGGCGCCCCAGAGTTCGTCCTATGATGCAAGTAGCAACTCACTCTCCAAAAGGTATAAGTAAATAGAAATCCCAACGCGTTTCACCGCTCAATTGCGGCTTTAACCAGGGTGGTGATTTGTGCAATCTTTTATTAGCTCTGTGTTTTTGTATATCAAGAAATCAATAATGCCTGTCTGTACTTGAGCAATGTATGATTGTAATTTTGCCATAAAAAGTAATAAAATCTATGAAAGAGAAAGCTGGTGTGATACACATGGCATGCAATGCATGGAAGCAAATATGGGGGTATTCGAATCTTACATACGAGATAACAAACAGCACAAAGGTCAGTGCTACGTTTAATGGTCCTTGGAGAAAAAAAACATTATTTTTGTTGATCTCTATTTGGAATTCAGGTTGTAAGTTGGGTTAATGATCTTTGTCCTTTAAATGCAACCTAAACAATGCATGTTAACAACAAATAACCAGTGTCAACTAACGACACCAGTTGGACAAGAAACACACACAGAGCTCACAGCTAATTAGCACTGAGAAAACTCTATTTCTTTTTATACAGCTAACAATACAGTGTTATGACCTGATTGGCCATTAGTGACTGTTGTGCCTCATTAGCCTTTGTTATGAAATAAAAATGATAAAACTGTATCAGTATCCCAGTGTGTTTGGCAGCAAAGTATGTTGAGCATTTTTATTAAAATGTCCCTCTCAACCTTCTGTCTAGCGGGTGATGTATGAATTATTCATGTTTTATTACTTATTAGAACAATTTTATAGGATGCATGATGCACCAGTTTACCCAGCTTATCTTTTACAAAGATGCTGCACTGAAAGTAAATTGAAAGGCCTTCAGAATTTGTTTATTCCCTAAAGATATGTAAGTTTATTTTGAATGCATATGCTAGGAGTATATTGTTCATTTGCCCATTAAAAGCCAAGACAATCAAAGAAAAACCGTAAGCAGATATGAACTAATTCCACATCCTTACTTAAACACCAACAGGCGGCCTGCCAGAGCAGTTTCAAATCTGTGTAGAGCAGTTTCTAGGCAAAACAGCGCTCAGTGAGGAGATGAAAACATTCTGCCCCCTCTTTAAAGTGGACCAACACCCAGGATTTTGACTATCCTGGGTTTTGTCCACTTCGGTGGGGTGCCCCGCTGTGTGAAACCCCCCAGAAAGCCCCAAAAACTCACCTCTCCCCGCTCCCACGTGACCGCTGCAGCCAATCCCCGCTGGCGGAAAAGCGGGAGGCAGCCACAGACAAGAGAGCACGCCCGCCGCCGCCTCCCGCGCGTCACTCCTACAGGGCGCGCGCCCGCGCTGGCCATTAACAAACGGCCGGCGCGGTTGCGCGTCCTGCTAGAGGGACGTGCGGGAGGCGGTGGTGGGCGCCGCTGGATCGAGGAGCAGGTAGGGATTTAGGGGTTTCTGGGGGGGTTTCACACAGCGGGGCACCCCCGATCGGGGTGCCCTGCAGTCAGAGAAGCTTATAGATTCCCGGGCCGATCATGGGAGGGTGTTGGTCCACTTTAACCATCCTATGGTGCTATGGCTGTCTCATACAGGTATGTGCCATTCCCCATGACTGAGCCCAATATGGGGGGATGAGAGGCCTACCTAACAGTGGCCCTGACTCATTTGCAGAAAACAGGATGGCTCAGGGCAACTGCCTAGAAATAGCCCTGGTTTACAGTGACATCAAGATTTCCCAATTATTATCCAATTCTTCCAATGTTAGGCAGCTCCTACCCTTGAGCAGTGAATGGATGCCATCTGAACATCAAGCCCTATTACTTACTCTACTGTTCAAAGTTAATACTAAATGAATTGTTTGTTTGACTTGAAACACATCACTGAAGGTGTGTTATTTCAAGGAGATTTTTCATGTCACAGAGTAAAAGTTATGTTGTATCATTTAAAAAACTTAAACCGGACCTTTACCCTGAATAACAGCATATGTTATATGTTTCCCCCACCCTATACATTCAGATTGCTCACATTAAAAATCATCCTACCTGCATCTACTGCATGTTCTGAGCCAAGATGGCGACACATGGAGTCTCAGGCTGCCTGCAAACAGGAAGTGTCTTCTGACTATGCCACTCTGCATTCTGGGATTGCTGTCCCAGGCTGCCTGCAAACAGGAAGTGTCTTCTGACTATGCCGCTGTGCATTCTGGGATTGCTGTCCTCTTCCTTTGTCTGTGCAGAGCACAGCTATAACCCCACCCCCTGCAGTTTTCCCTGCTCTCCTCTCCTCAGTATGTGATGCTTCTGAGGCAAGATAACGGCGCTCGTATCCTAGAGGTGCAGCTCAGGGGCAGAAAGAATAAAAAGCAAGTGATCAAAAACATAAAATATATTAATTTTAGATGCTGGAAAATAGTTTTTTTTCTTTAAAGCCAAACAGAGCCGACGTGGCCAGCCATAGAATCTAAAATATTCCAGGGCCGACCGCTGGCCATCCTATTTCTTATTCAGAAATTGCCCTTTAATAATAGGGAATACTTTATTCAAGAAATTGTTTTATTAAATGTACAGAACAAATTCCCACATAAATATGCAGGTTATTGTATTGGTTACACAGATACAGCTTTGAATTCAGCGTGTTAATGTATATAACCAGTGGCAGACTGGGGCCAAAAATGGCTCTTTTAAAAGTGCCGCTGTGACGAGATTGCAGCCGGATGGCCGAATCCCCAAGCACTCCTGCAACCATCCATAACGGCTGGACACGGGAACATGCACTGGGGGGGGTGGTTGCCGGAGGAATTGTGTTATGGGGGTTTCACACAGAGGGTGGCTTAGTGGCTGGGCCTGGAGTCTTTTAAATTCTAGGGCCTGGGCATGCGGGTTTTTACCCTCTTTAACCCTAACATAATATTTAAAATTATGTTCCCTAATTACATTTTATAGCCACTCTTTTATACTGATTCATTAGCTTATAAAGGTTGTCTTACAGAAAGTCTAAAGATGCCCTGGAAACACACAATTCAGTTGTGTTTTGTCTAAATACAGTTCTCAAAGTTGATTCAGCAAATCATTATTTTTAAGTTTTCTTTCACAGTGCTGAATCAACCCTATTATGGTAGTAATTCAAAGAAAATACCAGAATGAAAAGTATGACAGAGTTGCACCACAAAAAAAAAGGTTATATGAATAATGTCTGTGTGCACACTTAGCAGGACAAAAGCGTAACCTGTATAGAAAAACTGAGAGCTCCTGGGAGTAAGGGGGATATGGTAAGTATAAATCAGCACCACAGACATTCTAATTAGTATAAAGTACCGTATATCTATTTATTGCAAGAAACAAACCCTTGAACCTTGTGAAGTGCGAGTTGTGGGCATGGAACGCGTGGGTGCACTGGATTGAATCTGCTTCCATTTATCTTTTTAATGGTGATGTACTGAATGTTGTTCTCTGAGTGTTGATGTTTCTTTTTATCTTTACAATAGGGTTTCAGGCTCTGCTACAAGAAAGTAGGCATCAACACAGAACAAATCATTAATGCAACTGGCAACACTTTTCTAGCCAAAGGTGGTCTGGAGAAAATCAGCAGGTCTCCTTCAACTCCAGTCCTCATGCCATGGGCTACACAATGGCTACAAGATCCCAAGAAGTCTGTTGATCATACATTTTCTCCCTTTAGCTTCCTAAAGCAAGTCTGAAAGCCAGGTGCTATTGTTTGAGTCAAACTAGCTCTCAGATTGCAGAGTTTGAATCATAGTTATCAACCATTGCTCTAGCTTAATTAACAATGTATAAAGTGTTTGTTTGCAGCCAGGAGAGGTCACACAATGATTTGAGCAAAAAAAATAAAAAATGCCAAACACGCTACTTAAACACAAACAAGCCCATTGAAATGTATGGGAGAGCGACACTGAGTGAAAGGTAATATGTGGCGCTCTTGAACCTAGAGCGCCAGGGCTATACGCTGATCCACCTCTGGTAATACATTTGACGCTACATGGCGCTGTTAGAGGCGCTCACCAGATTCGCTTCCTTAACCCTTTAACCGCCAGCCTACCTTGAGATGTTGTCATCCTTTGTTACCAGACCATTTTGCACTATTTTGCGCTCCCCATGTTCAACTGTGATTTTTGAAGGGATTTCCCAGGAAAGTGATATATTGTTTTTTTCAGCAGAGCCTGGGCTTTAACATGAAATGTCTTGTTTGTCATTTTCTAAGTGTATTCTCAATATTTTGTTTTGTAATACAAAAATGTAAGTTTGTCAATAAAATCTCATTGCGTGTGAAACCCCAATATCTCCCGGTTATGGTACCACATATGTATAGGTAGACCCCCTTTCCTGCCCAGGAGACTCCCCCAAACTGAAACAACGCTTTAGGAGATTTTCAGATAAAATACAACTATGCTATGCAATATGCGCACCTTGCAGTTTTTCAAGAAAAACAACCCTTTACATTTGAGATACATTTGATATAAGTATACACCTCAGGCTTTCTAGGCGTACCAGGCTTGTTGACATGGATGCATGGAAGTAATCCCTCAGTGTATTCTTTGGTTGCACAGGGTTTCCCTAAAAATGAATAAAAAAGCAGAATCAAAACATTTTCCTAAAAAAAACTATATGCAAACTAGAAAAAAACTGAAAATCTGAAAAAGCAACATGCCCCGAACAGAACAATACCCAACATGCATAGGTTCTGTCAAGGAAAGAGTTGCCAAACACACCAAAGTAAAGCATGTGCATAACGGTAATTTTACTTCAAAATTTTTCTACCAAAACAACCCTTTACATTTGGAATATCCCAGATAAACCATATATTCCCTGAAAGTACACATGTTAAGCTTTCTAAGCGTACCCAGCTTGTTGTAGTGGGCTCATCTGTCTGGAAGTAATATCTCAAAGAATTCTTAGGTTGCACAGGTATTATAGATATATAATAGTCCTGTACATGGCACGATTGCTGTATCCAGTTAGCTACTGATAGAGGGGTATAGTGCTCTAGGCCTGTTGCACTATCATGTTTGGGTGGATCTTATGTTTGTTGGGTTAGCCCCGTGGAGTGGGACCCATATTTAATATCGAGCTGGTATGGTTGTGCATGCCCGGGTACTCACCCATATGACAGAATATAGGAAGGATCCCACCACTATTGTTATGGGATATTTTAGATCCACTTTAGGGCTTACTAATTATCAGGGCCATGTTTCATAGGACCAGAAGGGTTCCTATTGCCCCTCTCTAGTCACCCATAAATATAGAGCCATTGTCTATCTGTAGACATGGGTCCTATTCACACATACCCCCAACAGGCCTGATTAGTATGACTTAATATCAGCCATAGGTTCATATTGTATATAGCATTGATTAATATGGGATTGATTTAGAAATATCATATACAGTTAAGCAGATAATAGTTGTATATAAATATGTATATTCCAATGATGTTGCTTTGTTTGTAACTGTAAATATTGTAGTGAGACTTACGGGCAATACTCACCTTTCCGTCGGTCCAGTCCGACGACCGGGAGGAGACGCTGCTGTGAGCTTCGCTGCGTCTCCTCCCCTTAACTGTCATGTCCCCGTCCCTGCCGTGCTGGCGGGGGGGCGTGCGTGGGGGGGATTACGCAGCGTCTCCTTGTCATCTATTGGAAGCCCTGCGCTCCAGGCTGGAGCGCAGGACAACTTCCGGTTTCGGCATGACGTGCTTCCGGCCGGAGCGCGTCGGTGCCGTCCCAGCAAACGTGGGGACGGAGGGTAAGCAGACGGAGAGGGGGGTATTTAAGGGGAGCTGGGGACAGAGCCCCTTAGCACCCTATAGCCTTGAGAAAGAGCCCTCGAGGCTCGGAACGCGTGGGCTTACCGTGGGGATCCATCTTAGCCTGTAACACAGTAAGATTCATTGTTTATTGATTTTTTGTGTATTTCATTGTCTCACACTTTGCACCCTTAGTTCTGCTGGGCCAGTTTGTTTGTCAGGGGTCCTGCTAACTAGTATTGATGTACTTTGACCACAGCACTTAGCACTTTATTAGATAAGTTAGTATGTAGATATTCACTATTTATATCAGTGTATTATAGTTATATGTCTGGCTTGATGGCTCCCCCATGTGGTTCATTTACGGCATGGCACCATGATTTGCTGTTGTTTTTAAAATGCTTTTAATGTGATTTTTGGCAATAAAGATTGTATACTAAAATTGGTACTTTTGTGGAGTGCAAGTGTTAGTCCCCTGGGACCCGTGTGGGGAGTATCTGGAGGGCTTCCCAATAGTTTGTATATTGTGCATTCAAAGAATTCTTAGGTTGCACAGGGTTTCACAAAAAAAAGTATAAAAAAGCAGAATAAAAAACACCTTTTCCTAAAATATCAATATGCAAATAAGAAAAATCAAGCTAAATCTGAAAGCGCAAGGTCCCCCTGTAACCTTTTAACTGCCAGCCTAATTGAGATTTTGTCACCCTCTGCAGACAGGATATTTTTCACCATTTTGCGTGATGTTTAACTGTGATTTTTGCAGAAATTTCCAAGAAAATGACATATTTAGGCTTTAACATGAAATGTCTTGTTTGTATTTTTTCTACTTTTTTTAATATATTTTTAAGTAAATAAGTAAAAAAAAATAAAAATATATATATTCTTTTTAAATTGTCTCCTTTATTTTAACAAAAACATTTATTTTATTAAAGAAAACCATATTGCATGTGAAAGCCCCATTTCTCCCGATTACAATGATACCACATATGTATCGGTAGCCCCCCGTTCCTGTCCTCTAAACTGAAAAGAGCACTTTATAACATTTACAAATAAAATACAACTACTATCCACATAACAAAAGGGTTAAATAAAAAAAAATTGGTGTGGGGTCCTGCTTCACGGGAGGGGGGGGGACACCATTTCTTGGGGGAATTTTAAGGTTTTTTTTGGGAGGCAGGTAATGGGGGTCTCGGGGTTAGCGGCTAGCGGGTGACTTGCCAGACCCCCGAGCCTTGTGGACCCCTTACCAGTTCACAAAGGGTTAAAAGTAAAAAAAAAACACAGACACACTTTTTTAAAATAACTTTATTGAAAAAATATAAATTTTTTAAAATATTTTTTTTAATACTTACCTCCCATCCATCCCTGTGTCCCACGCTGATCACTTAGGCTTCTGCTCTCCTGCTGCTGCTGGAAGCCTTTTATACCTACTGGGTTACAGATAACATAGGGTTAATTTAAAAAAAAAAATGACATAGAGTCCCCCCTCCCAGGGAGGGGGACCCCATTTTTGGGGGGGATTTTTAAGGGTTAAAACCCTTAAAAATCCCCCCAAAAAATGGCGTGAGGTCCCCCCTACCCAGTGTAACCAGCCTGTGACCAGCTATGGGGGCTTGTAGAACAGGGCACAGGGGCCAGCTTTAGTGGCCCCTGGCCCTGCCGGCTACAAGGCCTCATAACCTAGGGCCACAGCTCTTCTGCCCCCCCCCCTGGGCTTTTGGGAGGCAGGTAATTTGGGGGCCAGGGGTTAATGGCAAGTCGACCGCTAGCCGCAGGTGACTTGTCAGACCCCTGAGCCTTGTGAACTGGTATAAGGGGTCACATGGACCCCTTATCAGTTCACAAAGGGTTAAAAGTTAAAAAAAAACACACACACACTTTAAAAATAACTTTATTAAAAAAAAAAAATTTTACTTTTACTCACCTCCAATCTTCATCTCCTGTGTCCCGCGGTGATCAGATGCAGGTGACAGCTGGGCAGAGGAGGGGGTAGGCGGGCGATTGGAGGTTCGCCTACTTCCCTCCTCCTCTGTCCAGCCAATACCGGCATCTGAGAGCTGAACTGCCGGGTGCCCAGACGACACCCGGCGGCGACAGGGTGATCCGAGCCCCCCCCCCCGTGAAGAGGGGAGCCGGCAGGCACAAAGGTAAGTAACTTACATTTTTTTTCTTGTTTTTTTTTGCAGGCAATCCCGGCGGCTGCTGAAACGGGGGGGGGGGGCACCCTATTTTGGGCACTCCCCTGCAGCCGGAGGAGCCCCAATGGGCGATCGGAGCCCCTCTGACTGAAGAGGAGACCCAGCCGGATAGAACTTTTTATGTTATTAGTGGGGAAAATCAGGCACGTAAAATTTACGTGGCTGGCGGTTAACTGCAGGGGAGGCAGCCACGTAAATTTTACGTGGCTGGCGTTTAAAGGGTTAAATGATGTTTTGCGTTCAGCGTTCACCAGACGCTACGTGCCGCTACGAAGCACTACCTGCCACTAGCCATTCTTAAATTACCCCCCTGGTGTTGAATCAGCCCCAAGGTAGACAATGAAAGTGAATGGCAGTTTTCTCTCCTAATAAAGGATTGAGTTGTGTCACCTGTCACTGAATCGACCCCATAGAAGCCCAGACTACCTCCAGTATTGAAGTAATGAACGTAAGTCTGTGTTATATGGGGCTCAATGTGACAGATACAGGGACCTGTGGATGCAAAGATCAGTTTGGTCTTAATAAAAAAGGAGGGGTTTCTATATCTCTTTCAGAAACGGCATTCCGTATAGCTGTAATATCAGTGTTCTCACAAGTACCACTGCCTTGATCCTCCACTTACCTTTAATGATGATAATTAAGAGAGAGCCCCCCTAGGATGCTTCCATTGCTCTTCTAAATGACCTCAGCCACATATTATTTATTGGATTTATGTCAAAGAGAAGATGGGAAATAAGATTTAGTTTTGTTTCACAGTAATTTGTGTTAATGTTCATAAACAAGGGACTTGTTAATAATCCCTAATACATCACATGCCTCCTTTAAGTAGTTTTTGGTTTTGTCCAGATTTTACAGATATTATCCAGCTGTTGATTTAGAGAGCATTTGAGACTTTTCCACTAAACACACAATATAAAATCTCCTGTGATTAGGGCAGTTCTAAAGGTGAGGGGGGAGATTGTTTTTCAAATACTTCAAGTGTAAATAAAGAGGCCTAAAGGTAATCCAAACACATAAAAATACACAGACAAATAACTAAAGATATTCTTTTAGATAACACTAAATATCACCTTATCAACCTCAAGCTCAATCCCAGAGCTCGGAAGCTGACAGTGCTCTCCCAAAAGCTGCCAGCATGCTTTTCATTTGAGACGTGATGTACCCCCTGCTGCTAGTTGACCAAAGTGCACCAGGGCAGTCAAGCATGGTGGCTGTTTGCTATTGGCAAGGTCATGCTTTCGTCGCTGCATGACATATTTATGATTTTTTTCCACCCTAAAAAGATTGGTGCTGTGTTTTTCCACCACTGGTCTACATTTAAGCTGTGTTTTAGTTGTTGTCCAAAGTACGCTTTGGTAAGCAAAGGAAGCCATGAAAATGATTTTACCATAAAAAATATATATTTGGCGACATCTATGTCCTGCGTTTACATTATTGACAAGTTGGAAAGTTCTGTACAAATAAATGTGTGTAATATTAATTATAAGCATAAAACACTTCCCATTGTGCACTATGTGATCTTGACCTACAGCACCACTATAACCTGGCTCACCAGAGCGCCCGGCACTGCGACCTAAACAGCACATCGTAGCCTGTTTTGGTCTTTTAAACCAGACCAACACCAGCACATCGTAGCCTGTTTTGGTCTTTTAAACCAGACCAACACCCCATTTTTATTTTAACGGGTGTTGGTCCCGCTGTCTGCTGATCACAAGAAGCTCGGGGAAGCATCCAGAATGCTGGAGCCCCCCTCACAGATAACCGTACAGAACGTTCGCAATACTCACATTCATTACTAGCCAGCACCGGGCTGTCGCGTGGGCAGGTCCTGCCGGTGGCCGGCCCTGCCTCGTAATGAACGTGAGTCTTACGAGCGTTCTGTGCAGTTATCTGCAAGTGGATTCCAGCATTCTGGATGGCCCCCCGAGATTCTGATCAGCGGAGGAGTGCACAAGATTATGGGTGGTGATGGTATAGAAAGGAAGTTTGTTTTACTATCTTTAGGAAAAATCATATTTACATGGGCAATGATATGATTTTTACTGTACTAAGTAAAGGAGTGTTTTTAACAGCATTAACCCATTTAACACATATGAGGGTAGGATCTTCAGGCACAAAGACTCACAGAGGTTGATGTGGCTCCATTCAGTAAGTTCACTTGAGGAAAAAAAATATAGAATTAAAATTAGAAGTAGCACACTTTTT
This sequence comes from Gastrophryne carolinensis, assembly GCA_027917425.1. Classification (NCBI taxonomy): domain Eukaryota; kingdom Metazoa; phylum Chordata; class Amphibia; order Anura; family Microhylidae; genus Gastrophryne; species Gastrophryne carolinensis. The sequence goes on along the minus strand of CM051237.1, from coordinate 288,257,163 downwards.
TCACCTGATGATGAATCAACCCTTTTGATTTAGAACTAGGTGTAAAAAATGCACCAAAACTGCCATTCATTTTCATTGTCTACCTTAGATGTGATTCAGCACTAGGTGAAAATAGAACACTTCTATTTTTTCGCCTAAAGGGAACTTTTTACAAATTTAAAAAGCGTGGGTTTTTAGGTGTAATTTTTCCAAAGTGTTTCAAAATCACGAATGATTAACTATGCTTAACATCTATTGTCATGGTTCAGTGCAACCTTAACCTACATATCTATATGACCGATTTTCTGTGTTTGCTCTGTTAACAATATTACTTCCCAAAGTACAGAGACGGAATGGTTTTGTTGCTGCTCTGCCTTCGTTGCTTGCAATGTTATATTCCTGCTGATCTGAAACATGTAACAGTGCGTTCATGGCACATCCAAACAAGCAAGCTGTGTATTATCAGAGATGCTGCATGCTGGTACTGGTCCTATTACAATGATTTCTCTGAACAGCTTGGGGTCACAACATTTTCTGTCACTGTTAGTGTAGCTTAAAGCACATAAAAGATAGGTCCTGTAGTGTCACCTCCTGCTTTAAATCTGAGATAAACATTATACACAGAATTTAGCTATGCTAACCAATATGTATACAACATGATACATGATGCCAATAGAGCTAGGCTGTTGACAGACAAGGGAAGGTAAACTTGCACAGCGTGAATTCAGTAACATATGTCCAAACTGGATGCTGGCTAAAGTGGACCCAAACACCCAAAAATAGGGCAAATCTATATATTTAAAGAAAGGGCCTACCAGCTCAGACCCAAGGGTCCACACATATAGCCGCTCAACAGAACCATCAAAACAAATGTTTGAAATATTATCCCAAAGCTTTATTCTCTATAAATCTAAACATAAAAACAAGTAAAAACAAGGTTGCTAGAAATGGAGATATTGTACTAATTAAGTTGTAATCCTACTGATATATAACCAATTACAAATTTAAGCAGATATATATTAATTGTTAATAAAGGGCCATATTATAGCCCAAAGAATAAAAGGTCAAATATATTTATGCCCAGGAGTTTCATAAGAATTGTGCAAGTGATACTATTATAATGCATATAAAGTCAAAAAAGAAAGAAAGTATCTGCTATAGATATGTCCATATAAAAAGACAGTTAGATGAATATCAATGCTCAATAGAGTCAGTATGAAGAAAAGTGCTAAGTGCATAAAAGTGCAGGTGCTGAAAGTGCAAGTGCAAAAAGAAATGAAGCTCCAGGGCATATGCAATATAAGCCTGCCAAAATGTCAGCCAAACAGAATCACAGTCACAAACGTTTGTTGAATATCAATGAAAACAAAGATCAATCTACATTACCGCATGATCAATATATGAGTCCTACTCCAATATCTAGCATGTCACCACCACTGACGCGTTGCGTGGCAACTCCAATCTGCCACTTCCTCAGAGGAAGTTATACCTACCCTTTGTCCCCCGCAGGTCCTCTATTCAGCTCTGCTGTTTTAAAATTGACTGATATTGGAAAATATGCACCACATCATCTCACCATTTGCCTCCTCCAAGATAGAATCACTCCTCTCAGCACGCCCACTTCATTCGTTGCAATGAAGGGAGTGTTTCAAGGCAGGGCATATCAGGACCTGTCAATTTTGGTATGTCCCCTATTAGACTGTCATGTCTAACCATGTGGGGATGTTTTAGCATTCAGTTAAGTTGTAAATCTAGGGAGGAGTTGCAGATGGCAGTATAGCTTTTTTTTTACCTGGACAATGATTTGTATTAATGCTGGTCATTTTGTAGTTCATTCATATAAACTACTTAGAGCAACTGACCTTGAACAAGAAAACAATGCTTTAAAGAGGAACAACACCCGGGATTTTCAGTCTCCTGGGTGTTGTTTTGCTCCATCCTCTCACTGTCTGAAATCCCCCAGATCAGCCCAAAAACTCACTTTCCTGTAATCCTGCGGTGCATATGCAGATGGACCACCAGCGATCACACTCTATTCATCACTTCCTCAGGTCAGATCTGATTTCAGATCAGCTAGGAAAACTGAATGAAATGTGTGCTGATGTCTGCACCTCTGTTCCTTCATGTACCCGCACCTACTAAGCTAAGTGTAAAGTGGGGATACAGCCATGCCCTGTCTATGCCATGGGATGAGGAAATTGGCCATTGTACCTCTTTTAGCAGGTTAAGATCTGCTATTTGCTAACATCGATTTTTCGATTCATGACTGGGGATGAGCGAACCCACTGAAGTTCAAATTTGACAAGTTCGAGTGAACTTGGTGTTAAAATTCGGTTCAGGTCTCCGGACTTGATGCGAACCCGAACCCCAATGAAGTCGATGGAGGTCCGAATTGGATGGGCAAAATGGCTATAAAATAGGGGTAGCAAGAATTAGAGGGCTGCAAATCGAGGGGATCACCAGGGTGATTGCCCTACACAATATAGACTAGGGAATGTATTCAAAACAATAACAGAAAACAAAGAAATACATAGATAAATTAAAAACATGTAAATATTAGTTTTCTTTACGGGGAGGCCAAATCTGGGGGTAACACCAGTGATATTGCTCTTCACAAAATGGGGTAGGGAAAAAACTAAAATAAGTAACATACAGAAAACAACAACATTAGAGATATACATACAAAAATAAATTAAATATATAAATACAATATTATTTTTTTCACAGGTGTCAGAAGCCCATTTGGGGGTAGCAATTGGGCAATTGCCTTGTACAAAATGGGCTAGGGAAAGTACTCAAAATAAGCAGAGAACTTAAGCATTAGAAAATAGATATTTTTTTCTTTAATCAGATATATATCTTATTTCTCTTTAAAAAATAAATTTCATTGCCCTTCCATGGATAGGTGTCTCACATACTGAGGGGGAGAAAAAAAAATCTGCTAATTGTCCTTTACAGGCCAGTTCCAGGGGCAGGGGCAGACCACGGTCAGTAACTTCAAAAATGAAGAAATCAGCAAATAAGGGAAAGGGGTGTGGCTGTGGTGCTGCATCTCTGTCTACTACACCTTCCCCTGGTGGCCGAACCGCCAGGCTTTGCAGCGTATTTTTGTAGGCTTCAATACCACCAAAATGGTCCAGGCCAGACAAAGTTGAGCATTGAGACATTAGGTGGTACAAAGTGGAACAAGTTCCAGTTCACCAGGGACCTGCAAAGCAAACAAAAACATTATAAGTATTATTATTATTGTTTATTTATATTCCGTCTATTGTATTTCATGGTGCTGTACAAACTCACAATTGCAGGAGGGTGGGACATTTAATAATCATCACCACGTCCATGACCAAGATCCTGCAAAGCAAACAGAAAAATAATATTTTAATAATAATAATTTAATAATAATAATTTTTTTCCAACCCCCCTCCCCCCATTTTTTGTCCTCAACCAACTCCACTTCTGCAGAGCCCTCCGCCTCACCTTCATTCAATTCAGCATAGGTGGTCTCAACCACAAGTTATAGGGAATTCACTAATGCTCTATGATGTCACTCCTAGCTAGGATTCTGTAGGCCATCCACCTACCCCAGTTGCAGACATAGGGGTTTCCAGATGGCCAACAGGATGAGGACATCGGACCATCGCAGGACATCTACAATGTGGATAAAACCCAAGTGCTAACTGCTGTGGCTTTCTACAATGTGGAGGCTGAGAAGGAGGGTAGCGGGTAGTAGTGGGTGGAAGACGATCCAAGAAGTCCTAGACCCAACGTAAACTGAACATATGCAGATTTCGGTAGAAAAGGTGGTGGCCACGCAGCCCCAGGCCGCCAGTAGAAGAGGAATAAAAAAATCAGCAGTCAGCCACTTGCTACTATTGTCCACCACACCCAGGGACTGAGCAATGAAAAAGCTGACTCAAATTATCTCACCGGCATGGCATTTTTTCAGTGCTTTTTACAGTGCACAGATGACATGTCACGGGTCATTTGCATGCTGTGCCACCAGTCACCAGGGACCAGCAAAGCAAACAAACATTATTAGTATTATTATATTTTTGTTTTTTTTTATTCCCCCCAAAGGGAGAATGTGAGACCACCGCCACCAACACCAAGCCTGTCCATACCATCCCATGGAAGCTTTCAGCTTTCTGTTCCCCAATTGACAAAAAGTGGAAGTTTAGCCCATCTCACTCATGAGGCCAACCTGAAAGGCACTACTGGTGGAGGTCTCATCTGACACTGTTGCCTCAGTGGTGGCACAAGGCCCAAGAGGAGGAGGGGGAAGTCACCAATTCAGCAGGGGCACCAGCACCACTTCAGAAGCGTTCAATTCTCCACCACTTCCATCCACTATTGGGTATGGCCCGTAGTACCAGGAGGCAGATTTAGACTCGCATGGTGGATGAGTATCTGTTGATGCGTCTCCTGGTACTGAGCCATGGGTCCTCCACCGTTGATCTTCTTGGGCGGTACATTGGACATGTGGCAAGAGCCACATGGAGGTGCTGGCCTGCCCTGCCCTATCAGAACATGTTTTTAGCACTGCAGAGTGTGTCATCACCAAAAAGTTATTCCTAAAGTGGACCAATCACCCCTGCATCCAGCCCGAAATCTAAAACCTAATTCCAGGACAAGCCACTAGCCTGCCCTCGGGGCATCCTATATTGGATGCTCTGATGTGTGAAATGGCCCTGGGGCACTGGTCACCTTACCTGATCCCGGTGAGTCCCGCAATGTGATCTCCACTGGCACCGCATCCCTGGCTTCTCTGCAGCTGCGTGCACTTCCCGCGACTGGCCATTCCAATTGGCCAGGTACATGGGAGTGTGAACTTCACAGGGGAGCTGAGTATGCCTATGCCAGCACAAAATTCAAATTAGCGGCTTTATGCTGTGCATTAGTATGCACCACATAAAGTGCTGATTGGACTACCACCCATGCATGCGCCGTGGGAATAGGAAAAGGTGAGTGAAAGTGGGCGATCTGGAAGGTTTCACACAGGGGAGCAACCTACATCGGGATGCTCCCAGTGCAAGAACCACCAGGATAGTTTCCTGGTGATTGGCCCACTTTAAGCACTCATTCTTTACCTTCAAGGCACTGTTTTGCTATATATTATTCCCCTGCATTAGGTGTCTGTATATTTTATTTATATATTTAATATAGGAAAAGAAGTTAATATAATGGAAGCACTCTTACCGTAGCAATCGTGATGGGTGCTTGGCCAGCGGTGGCACCGCATACACTGAAGTCAAATGGATAGCCATCACTCCATTTGCAAATAAAGTATATTGAATCAAAATCATACAATTCATGCAATCTTTATCCAGCGAATGATACAGTCCAAATAGTCTATATTCCTAGTATGTCACACACCCCGCTTCCAACATGACACTTGGGATACCGGCCTGCAGAGGGCGATCTTGCAGAGATGACAAGAGAAAAAGGAGCCCCTCCTGGTCCATAAATACCCGGGACCTCCCACCATTCCTCAGTCTTTTCGTCTCTGCAGTCGGCGAAGCATTTAGAAGATGACTCTCCTTCCTGCAGGTAGCCGGGTTACGCCCGGCCTTTTTCTATTTCTGCCTGAAGCCACATTTTTGTATTGTGATATGTATGTTATGCCTCCCAGCCTTGGCTGATGGGCTCGGGCAAAGGTAGATACACCCTTGGGTGTATATGGGAGCTTGCTCCCTCCGTGAGACCTCAAATAAGGGGTAGGCGGAAACCAGGTTGGTGTCCCCCGGCATGGGATGCCCCGTCCCTTTAAATCTCCTTGTGCCTATTGGGTGCTTATTGTTCTCCCCCTTTTGGCCCTCCTGGACCCTGCTGGGGTGAAAGGGGGGGGGGGGATCTTTATTTAGGGAGTATCTTTTGGCCTATGCATTTGTTTTTTTTTTTTAAAAAAGGGAAAGGATAAGAAAGTGACATACCTGTTTTGGGTTTTTTAAATTTCCCTCTCTTTTTTTTTTATTCGGTCTCGTTCTATGATGTCATGCTATTGTCTTTGGCTGACCCGCCCTCTGCTCTCTGAGCAGTGCTAGGTGGTGGGCGGGGCTTCGAGTCGGCGTCGCATTTCTGCTTCCTCTTCCTGTTTGACATGTGGTTTGCTGGTTCCTGTTCAGGTGCTGGCCTCCACTGGTCCTGGCTGTTGCGTTGGTGCCGCTGCTGGGCTTTTCTTATATCGATTGGTCGCAGGGCTGTCGCTGGGCCGGTGTGGTCACTGTGAGTACCCTTTAGTTATACTAAAGGGAAATCTTTTTTATTTACTGTCATTTCTTTCTTGCATATGCATAAGGCTCATTGTGTTTTCTCTATCTTCCAGGGGGAAACTCTCTTAATAGGGGGTTCTCCTGGTCCTTGTTTAAAATCCTCCCACCTAGGGACTATTAAGGGGCATCCCAGGTAGCTTCGGCTGTAAAAATCCCATATACTTGGCGACTATAAAAAAATGGGGAGGCCGATTCATTAATAGCGCCAGGTAGCGACAGATGAGCGCCAGTAGCGTGATTTTCACAGCGCCAGCTAGTATTCGCTGTGCTTGGCCGGGGTTTGCTTGTTGTCAGCGACTCAGTCGGTGTGCGGTAATGTTGAATACGGGGTTAGGGGTCGCTGTTTCACAGGTTCAGCGTTGTATGGGTGCGCCTGACAGCGAATGGGCAGAGCGAACGGCTTGCTGCAGATTCATTATAAAATCACGCTCAAAAATTTCTCGCGCTGTGAATTCCTTGTTTAAACCCCAGAGCGCTGGCGGCGATGTGTGTAAAGTAGTTTTTAACCCCCAAACAACCTTTTTTTTATATGGAAAAATTATACAAGTTTTTCTAAACATTTTGTAATATGAATACATGAATATCAGACCTGTAATATCAATTCTGCATAATATTTTTTTTTTTTTTTTTTAACTTTAAAAAAACTCCTAACATTGCAGAAGTGGTCACAGAATTTTTGACATTAAAAAAAAAAAAAAAAAAAAAAAAACAGTAATAGCAATTAATTATGATTATTTAAAGATTGCTCCATTGAAATGCATTGGACCACGCCAGGGAGCGCCAGGTCATACCTGTCGCTGTGATGGGATTAGCAGCGGCGCTGTTCGTTGCAGTCGGCTACATGATGAATCCTGCGCCAGCTGACGCTCTCGCCGGCGCTAGCCTCATTTAGCGTGATAAATGCGTCATTGTGACCGCCGCCGGGCGTACTTGATTCGGTAGCCGCCGATAGCTGGCGGTACCTGGCGCTCGTCAGACACTACCTGGCGCTAGCCCTTGATAAATAAGGGCCTAAGTATTTTAATAAACACCATATGGAGGCATCTCAGGATACTGGCTTTTCAGTACCTGTGGGACAGACTCGGCAGTGTTTGCGATGTGGGGCATCCCTTGTTGGGGATAACGCATTTTTTTTTGTGTATCTTGTGTTTAATTGGTTATAATGCAGCAGTAAGGGGCCCAAGCCTCAGGGTAGGTGGCTCCTGCCTCTTCCCCCATACCGCCTTGTCTTGTTCATACCCCCAGTGATATTGTCATGGGTAGAGAGTCTCTTTCTGATGTATGTGCCTGATTGGCTCACATTGAAAAAATAAATGTCTAGCTCTGTGGCCAAGAGGGCCTCAGCTAAAAAACATTTAGCTCTGGCCGTTGAGACAAATGAGCTTGATTGTAGCGAGCATTTTTTGAATGTTCTCCGTTTGAAGGAGGAGAATTCTTTGAAGAATCGGATGTTTCAGATGTTCAGCAATTGTGGGTATTGACGCTGAACAAGGTGAAGGGGAGAATTTTGACACCCCTAAAGCTCTTGCTCAATTATATGAGGTCTTGGCTATCGATTTTCCAGAAGCAGTCCCTCCTCAGAAAGGGGAGTTCTTTGGAGCCTCCAAGCCTCGTTTTGAATTTCCTAATCAGAAACATTTGGAAGATATCATTCTTAAGGAATGGGAAAAGCCTGCACGGCTTCCTGGCATTCCTTTGGGCTGGGATATAAAAAAAATATATATATATATATATCCCTTTCCTGCAGACACTGTAAGCGTTGGTCATCCCCCTGTGGTGGATTCACCTGTGCTCAGTTTGTCCAATTCCTCTGTTTTGCATTCTCTGTTTCTACTTCCCTTAAAGGAGCAGTATCGCGAAATTTGCATGAAAAAAGATAAATAATTAAATAGCCACACAATAGCTTCAAACATGTGTATAAATAATCTGGCGATAGAAAAAGGAAAAAATATATGCCCTTCTTTTAAATTGTATAATTACAATGGCTCAGTCCAATTGCTGAATAGGGGGATCTGCTGGGTTGTATTTAGTGAGCTGCTTCATTTAGCCCACTGGTCTCCTAGCAACACTTTACCTCAGAGGCTGACACTGTAATCAGTGGTAACGGCTGTGTGTGTGAGGTGCTGCTTTTGTTACGAGACCAGGTGACTCAAATGTGTAAAATCTATACAAAATAAACGAAACTACTGAAATTCTTCTTTGAATAACTGTGCAGGAAAATCTAAAGGTGGAACAAAACCCTGAGTTGCCGACCCTGAAGTCTATAAGACCCGGCCATTGACCTTGCCCCTTGGGCATTCTAAATCAGGATACCCACTGTGTGAAACAACCCCTGGATAACCACAGATCCCCCCATTTTTCTGGCGCGCTCACGCAGATAGTCATTTAGACAGGCCGGGCGGCCAGGAAGGTTACTGCTCAGGCTCCCCATCTGCGTGCAAACAGAGCTGATTGGATGAGAGCCCGCGCATGCGCTGTGGGACAGGGAAAGGTACGTTTTTACAGGCGAACTTGGGGATTTCACATATCAGGGCATCCCAAGTCGGGATGCCCCTAGGGGCACAAAACAAAACTCCAGATAGTGAAAATCCTGGGTTGGGCTTTGCTCAAAACACACAAAGCTGAAAGAAAGATCATATGGAAAAAAGAGAGAAAATGGTAAACTGAAAGATTCTGCAGCAGAGCCAACATGAAGGGAAAACTGTCAAAATCAGCTAAATAACTTCTAGAGCTTTTCTCTCTGTTTTAGATATATAAGTTCTGGCCAGGCAATGTTGCAATGTTGTTATCTTATGCTGGACGGCTGCCAGCACTGAACAGCTGATGCTTTGATACATTGTTTCACCCCTCTCCTCGGCATGGAACAGGCCAGAGTGTCAGGCTCCGACACTCAGAAGACATAAACATGAGCTATTAGTCTCCAGCTGCTCAACACAGACATCATTTTTTTCTAAATTTGTAATTCTTACTCCAACACTTACCTACATTCAAAGTACCATTTAAATATAAGTCACCAAGAAAAATTTGTGATACTGCTCCTTTAAAGGATGGGGAGGACAAACGTATTGAACAAATGGCTTGCCATGCGTTTGCTAACGTTGGCTCGGCCTTGCGGCCTATGGGTGCCTCAGCACTTGTGGCAGTCGCTATTAGGTCTGTTATTAGAGACCTATTGAATACCTCAGGGCTTGATCCAGCCTCTGATGAGTTTTCCGCTCTCAAGCGATGTGATTTATTTGTGTCTTTTGTACTTTCTGCTTTAGATGACTCCATAGTCTTGTGTAGCAGAACTTCTGCCTTGCTTGTTGCGATTCGGCGGTCTATTTGGCTACACCAGTGGGCGGCTGACACGGTGGCAAAGAAGTCGCTTACAACACTTCCCTTTGGGGGATTACGCCTCTTTGGTGAGAAGTTGGATTCTGTCATTAAAGGAGGCAAATTGCCTCAGCGTAAGAAGCAACGTTGTTCCTTGCGGGGATCGGCTTCCTTTTAACCCTTCCTTTCGTGGTTCCAGAACGGGCAGAGGATCGGCCCTTTTCAGCCCCAAGGGGGACAGCCTGGAACAGAGGAAGAGGACGTGGCCGTCCAGGTCAGAGTTGGGGATCTAAGCCCAAGTCCACTTCCAAGCCTGCCCAGCAATGAGGAGGCGCCCTCACCCATACGGGTGGGGGGACGGCTGCGATTCTTTTTTCCAGGCTTGGGTCAAGAGGTATCAGACAGATGGATTCTGGAAGTTGTGTTCTCCGGTTACAAGCTGGAATTCGAGGTTCGGCCTCCTCCCAGATTTCAGGTCTCGGATGCCCGCAGATCCGGTGATCGCTCAGGAGCTCCGGGCAGCTGTGGTGAACTTTTTAAACATGGATGTTATCTGCCAGGTTCCTCCAGCGGAAAGAGGTCTGGGGTTTTACTCCAACCTATTTACGGTTCCCAAAAAAGGACGCCTCTGTTCGGCCTAGTCTAGATCTGAGACGACTCTATCAGTTTGTACGTTTCCGAAGGTTCCGCATGGAGTCGTTGCGTTCAACGATCGACACTCTCCGCCAGGGGGACTTTATGACGTCCATAGACATCAAGGATGCTTATCTGCACATTCCTATTTTTGCCGCTCACCAAAGGTTTCTCAGATTCACAGTAGAATACCACCATTTTCAGTTTGCGGCTCTTCCATTCGGTCTCACTCCATCCCCAAGAGTGTTTACCAGGGTCCTGGCAGGAGTAATGGCTATTCTCAGGGTCCAGGGCATTCGCATCGTGCCATTGCTGGACGACTTGCTCATCACAGCGTCATCTTTCAATCAGATGGAACTGGACACCAGAACAGTGGTGACTACACTAGAGAGGTTTGGTTGGGTGATAAACCATGCCAAATCCTCTTTGTCCCGTAAGGGAGATTCCCTTTCTGGGCTTGATTCTGGATACCCTTTAGGCCAGGGTATTTCTTCCTCAGTCCAAGATTGTTCTGATTCAGGATTTAATTAATCTGTTCCTGTCCAATCCTCATCAGCCTATCCGCTTGGGGATGAGATTAGTGGGGTTGATGGTGGCCACGCTCGAAGAGGTTCCTTTTGCTCAGTTCCACATGAGGACACTTCAGCTCTTTCTCCTGGCGAAGTGGGACAAGCGCCGTTGTCTTTGAATCGGACTTGTCTGTTGTCTCCCCTCGTCCTGCAGTCCCTCCAGTGGTGGCTGATTTTGAGCAATCTCAGGGATGGCAAATCATTTCTGACCCCTTGTTGGGAGTTGGTCACCACAGATGCCAGCCTTACGGGCTGGAGGGGGCATCTGGAGGAGACACCGGTTTCAGGGGTTGTGGGGGCCTCTGGAGGCTCATTCCCCAATCAATTTATTGGAACTTCGGGCCATTCATCTTGTGCTGCTCCGACTGACTCATCTCTTGCGGGGTTTGCCGTTGGGGTGCCCTCCGGGAAGCGTCTCTGATCCTTCAGTGGGCAGAGATCAATGTTCCCTGCATAGCGGCAGTTTACATTCCGGGGATAGAGAAGGTGGAGGCAGATTCCCTGAGCAGAGCATGCGCTCGCCAGGGAGAATGTTCTCTCAACCCCGAGGTCTTTCAGTTCCTTTGTCACAAGTGGGGGACACCGCGGTTGGACCTGTTTGCGTCTCACCACAACCACAAGCTTCCAGCCTTTGCGTCTCTATCCCAGGATCCTCTGGCAGTGGCAGTGGATGCCATGTCTCTTGCCTGGAAAGGATCTGGGGTTCCTGTATCCTTTTCCCCCATTCTCCATGATAAGCAAGGTGGTGCGCAAGCTGGTTCTGGAAGGGGCACCAGCAATTCTGGTGGCTCCAAAGTGGCCAAGACGCCTGTGGTTCGCAGAGGTCACAGAGGAGGGCAGAGGATCTGTTGCCTCTGCCTCTTCTTCCAGATCTCTTAAACTCGGGGTCAACTTTGTTACCCCAATTTACCAACGCTGGCTTTGATGGCGTGGCTGCTGAAATCTCCATCTTAAAGGAGGAAGGCCTTTCTGATGCTGTCATTCTGACTCTTGTTAGAGCTAGAAGGAAGTCTTTCTCTGTGGTTAATTACAGGACTTGGAGGCCCTATATTGACTGGTGTGAGTCTAGGTCCCTGCCTTGCAGGGTATTTTCTATCCCTAGGATTTTGGAGTTTCTGCAACGGGGTCTGGATTTGGGCTTCCAGATTAGTACTTTGAAAGGGCAGGTTTCTGCTTTGGCTATTTTCTTTCAAAGGTCATTTGCTCTTCACCCTTTGGTTAAGATTTTTTTCCAGGGGGTCACGCATGTGCGGCCTCCGAGAAAGCTCCTACTTCCAGTTTGGGATCTTAGTCTGGTGCTCTCTGCTATGCAGGCGGCTCCTTTTGAACCTTTACAGGAGGTTCCTCTTCATATTCTCACTCAGAAAGTTGCCTTTTTGGTTGCTATTACCTCTGTCCGTCGGGTTTCTGAATTGGCGGCCCTGTCAATACAGGCTCCTTACTATGAGAGGCATCAGGATTTTCTTCCTAAATTGGTGTCTGCCTTCCACTTAAATCAGGATATAGTTCTTCCTTCATTGTGCCCTAATCCTAGTAATAACAAGGAAAGGGTTTTGCATTCTTTGGATATTGTTCGTTGTGTTGTGCCTTCTGGGCCTAGAAAGGGTTTGGCACCCGCCAAATCTTCCATTAGTAAATGGATTCGTCAGGCCATTGTTGGGGCCTATTCGGCTAAGGGGAAGGTTCCCCCTTTTCGTGTTACTACTCATTCTACTCGTGCTGTTGGTGCGTCCTGGGCTTTTCAGCACCAGACTTCTGTTGAACAAGTTTGCAAGGCTGCTACTTGGTTTTCGGTTCACACTTTTTCTAAGTTTTACAGGGTTGATGTGCGGGCCTCAGCGGTTGCTGCTTTTGGTCGCAAGGTTCTGCAAGCTGCAGTAATTTAAGTTATGCCTTATTTTCCTTGTGGGATCCCCGCCCATTATAGACACTGCTATTGGATGTCCCAAGTGTCATGAATGTTGGAAGCGGGGTGTGTGACATACTAGGAATAATACCATTTTGTGAGTACTCACCTGTAAAATGGGTATTACGAGTATGTCACACACCCCGCTTCCCCCGCCCTATTTTGTTCTGGGATCCTTTATATGGTGTTTCTTATTATTTTTCACTATATAATTTGCTCTTCCTGGTTCTTCACTGCTTTTTTAAAAGATTGAGGAATGGTGGGAGGTCCCGGGTATTTATGAACCAGGAGGGGCTCCTTTTTCTCTTGTCATCTCTGCAAGATCGCCCTCTACAGGCCGGTATCCCAAGTGTCATGAATGTTGGAAGCGGGGTGTGTGACATACTCGTGATACCCATTTTACAGGTGAGTACTCACAAAATGGTATTATCCGACGTTTCGGGGCGACATGCGCTCCTTCATCAGGGTTGAACAAACAGAGGATCTGCACAAGAGAAAGGATTAAATGCCATCGGATATAGACTATTTGGACTTTATCATTTGCTGGATAAAGATTGCATGGATTGTATGATTTTGACTCAATATTCTTTATTTGCAATTACGTTTTTTATGAAAACACAAGAGGGTCTAATGCCAGGTGTGCCAAGTAACTAGTTTATCAAAGTTCAAAAGAGTATAATGCCAGTTGTGCCAAGTAACTGGTTTATCAAAGCTAAAAAGAGAGTAACTGGTTTATCAAAGCCCAATAGGGTCTGATGCCAGGTGTGCCATAATTTAGTTTAGTTTATTATTATTTAGTTTATTAAAGCTCAAAGGAGTATAATGCAAGGTTTAATGCAAGGTGTGCTCACAAGTAACTGGTTTATCAATACCCAAGACGGTCTAATGCAAAGTGTGCAAAGTAACTAATTTATCAAAGCCCAAGAGGGTGTAATGCCAGGTTTGCCCAGAATTAAATAGTTTATCAACGCTCAAAAGAGTATAACGCCAGGTGTTCCCACAATGAAATAGTTAAAATTAATTAAACATTACTGTCACAGTAATGATCCTCTAGTGTTTTGAACAATTGACATTAAATAGTAGTGACACCTAAGTGGTTTGAACAATTGGTATTAAAGAGTAGTGACACCCAAATGGTTTGAGCAAGTGTTATTAAACAGTACAGACACATATGTGGCCTGAACCAATGGATACTCCACTAACAATTGATATTAAAGAACAATGCTCCCCGAGTGATTTAAACAATTAGTATTAAATAGCAGTGACCCCCCCAAGTGGCCTGAACAATTGATATTAAAGAATAGCGACACACAAGTGCCCTGAACAACCGCATACTCCACTAACAATTGGTATTAAGCAGCAGTGACCGCCAAGTGGTGTGAACAATTGGTATTAAAGAGCAGTGACCCCCAAACTGGTTTGAACAATTAGTATTAAAAGGCAGTTGCCCCTAAGTGGTTTGAACAAGTGGTATTAAAGAGTACTGACACCCAAGTGGTTTGAGCAAGTGGCATTAAAGGGTACTGATGCCCAAGCGGCTTGAGCAACTGGTATTAAACAGTACTAACACCCAAGTGGTTTGAGCAAGTGGTATTAAAGAGTTGTGACACCCAAATGGTTGGAACAAGTGGTATTAAACAGTACTGACACCTAACCTAGCTAGCCCTTACTCCAGCCACTTTCCCTGAATAAATGTCCTGCAAAGGACAATAGCGTGCTTAAAAACCTATCTAGCCCTCACTTCAGTCGCTTTAACAGGATAAATAAATGTCCTTACAAGAACATTTAAAAAAAAAAAAAAAAAATCTGTCCCTCAGCAATAGCAGCAGCCTGCACCTGTCCCTATCTAGTGGGGAGCGAGTGGCAGTATGACACAGACATCACCTTTTATATGGGTTAGTGCCAATTTGGAATCCGTGCTTGGGTTCGGGGACCGGAACTTACAAAGTTCGGTACGTGACTGATTTCCATTAACTGTGGAGTCAATTAAGAAGAAGCCTTTATCATTTCATCCATATGGCAGTGTAAAGGCATTGATAATTTGTATGGTAACAGTGCATAGCAACCAACTGGCTACAGCAGTCTACTATCTGAGGTGACCTCATCAAATCTCAATATTGTTTTTTGTTTCCTAACCAAATATAGTAGTGGATTATTGATTGCTCTGTTTTTTTCACATAAATCTATATGACTACCATAAAAATACCATAAAAAGGTTTGTTAGTATTATTGCACTTATTAATATTTAATACAAACCATAAAACGGTATTAACATTGAGCAATAGATGATGTAATGTACCATAATAATAGTGTAGGCTCAATGGCCATGAATGCATGAGGGTTAAACTACATTTTGCAGAATTCTGTCATTTATTTATTTCCTATTTAATTGAAACTGACTTTTTCACACTGAACTGCATGATATTCAAGATAATTTTAATGTATATTATTATCAATATTTCACCCTTTATTTAAGTTTCCACCCAGTTATTTAAACTTTCACAAACTATATGATAAAAACTGAATGATCATTTTTCCAGCTTGCATTGCAATTTTTAATTATTAATAATAATTAGTAATGTTTTAATGTGTACATTGGCATTTACATGGATTTTCATAAATGATATGCTGCAAATTGGGTCAAAGGCTAAATTGACCAGATGCCTAAATTTTGCTGGCATTTCAGTTGGCCACCGTGTAAACACTCAGGACCAAAATTAAGGGTGGGGAATGTTTGGTCGGTTATCCCTGGAGTTTGTGACTGTGAAGGAGCTACTTAAACACACAGGTAGCCCGCCCCTGCAGGAAGGGGATCGCAAACCCCTGCCCCTCCAACCCTCTCCCTGTCGATCACCCAGCACTACTGAGCGTCTTTGGGCGGCTGCGGGATGACGTCACAGGTGACGCCATCCACCCAGCCTACAAAAGGTAGCCTACCGAAGAAGTGGAGGAGAGGGTCTACTTTTGAGGAGACAGGGGGGATAGCGGCCGCAGGTGAGTAAATGTCATTTTTTTCAACGGCGGTGGTGGAAGCTGGGGGGGGGCCCTCTCCTGAAGCCAGAAGAGCCTGGAGGGATCGGATGCCTCCCCCGGGTAAAGAGATGACCCACCAGGATGGAGGGGTCAGGTGAGTATTTTTTTTAACTTTTTGTGGCCGCTAGCAGGGGGGAAATACAAGCACATAACTATCGTGCTTGGATATAATTGGCAGGAGAGGCAACCAAATGAGAGTTACATACTTGCCATTTAGAGTTAAACCAGGTCCAAGCCCTGCTGGAAAATTAAATCAGCATCTCCACAAAGCTTTTCAACAGAGGAAATCATGAATTGCTCTAAAATTTCTAGTTAGATGGCTGCACTGACTTTTGACTCGATTTATCTCAGTAGACCAGCAGCTGATATGGCTCCCCGTTTTTCTCTCCATACAACTTTCAATTAATATGTTTGGATACACTCTTCTGTGAACAGCCATATTATTAACAATCACCATTTGTGGCTTACTCCCCCTCCGGAGGGTGTAAGTGGCTGTGTTCTGGACAAGTTAGCCTCCCCCTATGATTGTGAAGCTTTTTGGTTTTTCATTAGCTGTTAGTGATAACCATCAACATTCCAAGGAAAAATCGCATGAAATAAATCATGCTGTGCATAATAAGTCTATAAAATATATAAGTTTGACTTAAAATTAAATACTGAAATAATTCAACTGTTTGATGGTATTTTTATTATCGAGATGCACCTCCTAGGCTAACTACTCCCTCCTAGGCTAACTACTCCCTCAGAACTTTTTAAACTCTTTAAACCTCCATAAGCATCCTCTTCCATTCCATCTATGATCTACAAGTTCAGAGACATGAATGGAACTTCACACTCCTCTCTATATAGCTCTACAGCACAGAGCGGCACAATGTCGATGAGCAATTCAAAATTTCTGGAATTTTGGGAGACATCCATCTTGCACCTCGAAATCACAAAATCACTGGTGCGTAGCCACCTTGTCAAAATCTTCTCTACTTTCTGTGATTTATATATACAATATGGGCCATGGCCTTTGCATTGCTACTGGTTTCTCTAGTCAGATGTGTGCTCGTGTTTTTCCTCTCTCTCTAAACCATTCATTTGAGATATGGCGCAGTCGCTGAAAATGCAAAACAATTTTTCATATTTCTGGCCTGCATCCAGGATCATCACTTGAGCATCTGCTGTATCCCACAATAATTTGTTTGTCATCTATTTTTGGCTTCCAGGAACGAAGTGCTGCATTTGCATATTCCTGCGTTACTTAATCAGACTGACATAACATACTGTTTATTTCAAGCAGCGTGCACTTCATTCATACAATTCTTAAAAAGAGCCGATGGAGCAGATGGATGGGCTTTAATTTGAAATGCAATTTGATTTTCAGTTTTATGGAGATGGGTAATTTAGAGTAACATATTGCTGTCTATGTTTATGGGTAAAGTGTACATTAAAAATGACAAAATCATCATGAAAATGTTAATTTAGAATACTTCTCCAATAAAATGTTTGCTTGGAAGACAGATTTTGTGTTTTATAAACATAATATAATAAGACTTGCTCACATATCTGCAAAATGGTGAGCTCTCCCTATTATATGGTAGAGCTGCCAGCATTCTCAAAGTTCCCTGAGCTCTGTAAATCAACACACAAGTTAAAAATCCTAATTGGGTTGCAAGGTGGAGAGTCTCTACAATGAGCTAAACCCCCGAAAAGCATACAAATATCCACCAAAGAATCCCCCTAGCCAGTAGACGAGTGAGGCTACTCCCTCGTGGTTGGTAGCAGGCTGTTGGCATATAGCATATTGTGGAGAATTCAACGCATTACATGGTGAACTAGCCACATTTTAACAATGAACCCACTCAATTCCAAATAAACTAGACTGTAATTACATTTTTTTTTCTAAACATTCCCACCCCTACACAGTGTGACATGTCCCAAACCTTTATGCCTTCAAGAGTCCCCTCAAAACTCCACTATTTAGACAAGTCTATTATCTGGCAATCTACTTCACAGTTCAGTACTCACCTTCAGAGCACATGTCACCATGCTTATTCCATGCTATTTGTGACCTACCTTTTGTCCCCATCCCTATCCTATTATTCGTAAGTTCTCAAAGGAAGGGGCCCTCACTACATGTGTGATCCAGTATAAATTGGGGAATGCTAATTATCCAGTGCACAAAGAAGTGTAATAAAAAAGTTTGTTGTAAATTTGCCCTAAAAGTAACTGGTGCCTGCAATGAATTAAGGATATTTATTTTGAAGTTTGGAAATTATAGCACCCTATGGGCTATACAGAGCAAGATGTGTCTGCATACCTCATACTTTGAATTGCAAACAGTTTACGTCATTGGCAATAATTTGTATAAATGCGCCCTCGCAGGTACAGTACATGCAGTTTTCTAGGAAAAAATTAACATTTATTGCACTTACTTGTGTCTTAAAATTAAAAACCCCACAGCAATTTACACCCCAGGGCACACAAGGGGGGTCATGCTAATTATTTGGTGGGTGCACATTGGGTTTAAAACACAAAAAAGTACAATAGAAAAATGTGCGTTCTAATTTTACCCCAAAAATCCCCTGCACATGCAATAGGGCATTTTTACAGGTGAGGTACATCATATTTCCAATGAGGTAAGGGTCATTTTTTTTAATTTTGTAAATGGGGCTATACTAATTAATTAGTGAAGCAAGGTGCACCAGCAGTGTGAATTGCAACCTGCATCTAGGGGGAGCTTTTTGATTTTAGCGCACACGAAAGTACAATAAAAAATGTTTTTTTACCCCAAAATATCACTTGTACCTGTGATGGCGCATAAAGGTGAGGGACATCATTATTTGCTTTTTAAATTGAACATTGAGGCAAACGTTAATAAATAAGGCCCATATTCTATTTTAGAATAGCCACTCTTTACCCCCAATTACATCTGTTCATATTTTGCCTCTGTGCCTATTAGTAAAACATAATAGAAATGCTGCCAGAGGATGATGCTAATCCTGCCACACATTTGTGCCATAAGATGCACCAACAGTTCCTCTTGGTTTGGGGTGTGTCTTAAGGAGCGAATGCTTTGGTTAATAAAACTGATCCAAAAAACAAGTAAAAGTTAAATTGTCCCTTTATTCTAAGATGCATTAAAAGCATGTCCACAAATAGGTGAATTCGAATGCAAAGTTCAATCAATTCCCCCTGGGCCCTTAGACTTAGGGTATGACAAAGGACCAGGGCAGGAGTTTGAAACAGGTTCTAACCTTTCATGGAACCATTATGGAATATATGTGATCACATCCAGGTGTTTTGGCAGCCTGATCATGCTCCACACTTGACTTGCAAGGAACTTAAAGCTGTGAGTAGTGTTGTTCTCTATCACTGTATTCATCTGTATGCAGTCCCAAGGCTTCATTTCCATGTGCACTTTCTGTTTTTAGTACAAAAACACGCAACAACAATGTTACACCGCTAAATTACTTTCAGAAAACTGTAGCGTCCAATGATTTCCACATAAATATTTATTTTCTATTTATGGCCTTTTTTACAATCTCAGGTTTGTTGCAGAGTACTCAGAGAACTCTAATTATTGATATACAAATAATAAACGTTTGTTACATTGATTCTGTTTTTCTTTTAGCAATTCATCTCAAGTACTTACAGCAGTTTTCAAGGCTGCCATTGGAAAGATGTTGGAAGGACACAGTCTACCTGAATTTCTACCTGACGATCACTTGAACTTTTGCTCTTTGATCATAGAGTTTCTTTTTATGGTGTGAATATAAGCCAATATTCTCAGAATTTAACAAAATAAAGGGTTGATTCAGCACCGTGTGAGAATGCAGTTTTTTTGTGGGATTAACTTGTTTTTCACATTCGTGCAATTTAGTTTGGGCAAGTTTGGTCTAAACTTCTGGAATAAAGGAGGCTTTTATCTCTATTACTGTTAAACACAGAGAAGATTTGTTTACTGTGGCAGCAGATGTGTTATATTGGGCTCAGTTAGAACAATTGAGTTTTCCCTCTAGTGTCTGTTTCCCAGAGGAGGGTAACATAAATCCTTTGTTAATTGAATTGTCAACTGTAATTTCTCTGCCTGTACTGTAAGAATTACATTGTAAAGATTATCTAATTGCAGCACTATATAAATCAATGTTCGGATCTGAATCTGACTTGAAGCTTAGCACAGATCTGCCATGGAATATAGAGGGAAATGCGTTTGAGCTGTTTATCATATTACCTGTTGCCATCTGAATTACAAAAGGCTTGGAAACAGTAGAGCCATGCAGTGAAGTTATAATGAATTTGGATAGCTTCTGAAAATGAAAACAGGAACACCAGCCAGTAAACAAAGCTTACCGTTTATTATTACTATTAATGGGAAATTCTTTGATGTATCAATAAAACAGTGCACCAAGTTTTGCCATGGCAACCGCCATCTCCGTGGAAAGATACTGGAGCCCGTGCTGCAGCTATAACATGGAGAGGAGCATTGTGGTGCAGGAATATCTCTGTGCTTTGAATCTGTAATAAGAGCAAGCGCTGCAAAATCAACTGCGGCCATTAATTAGCTTTTCTGGCAGAATGCACATGTGGCAGGGAGGTGACAGATACACACTTGCCAATCAACTTTAATGTCACATAATGATCTCAAACACAAGCAAGCAGCCATTATTTGCTAAAGTGACATTTAACACTGTCACATACAGTATATCTATCCATAGGACAACAAATGTAATATATATATCGCTGCAGTATACTAACATACAGATCAAGAACTTGTCAGTGAAATATAAAAAAATAAATACTATATAAAGAATAGCAAATGCAGAAGGCCTGGACATGAAAGCTACATTTTAGGCATAGCGATATACAATCTAGAAAATCAGAATCATAAATAAAATGTTTTTTATTCTGTGATTATAAACAGATATACCACATCCCACCTCGGCATGCCCCAGCCATTGCAATGATTGCAGTAGGCATATTTGAAGGGTGTAAAGACATCTTGATGGATCCCCTCATTGGTAAGTATGAAGGCGGAGAAGCAGTGGGTGACAAAATGTGAGTATAGACTTTATTTCTTGTCTGGACAAGGGCTTTCATCTCTAATGCAGTGATATCAACTCAGATGCACCTTTGCCTCCGACCTTCTCCTGCCCTCTACCCTGGTCATTTTCTCTTACTCCTTCCTAACATGCTTTCAAAGGTGTACTCAAACCCCACTTAATTCAGTAACCTAGTCTATAGGTAAAGTTAACCTTCCTGAACATTCCTTCAGACCACAGATCAGAACATGCCAAAAGGCAGGAGAATCTCGTTTTACCCACCACCCACTCTTGTGCTGCTGTTTGCTCACCTGCAGTGCAGCCCAATGTGGCTAGTGCAGTCTAATTGAAAATCTACAGGTAGACTGGCATACAGGAGATGCCTTGACAATCTGACAAACTTTGAGCACCTATGCAATGGATGGGCAAAGATTGCCAACTCTAGATGTTCCATGGTGATATACTTCGACCCAAAAAGACTGAATACTGTCATGAATTCAAAGGGCCATTCAATAGTACCCAAAGTATTAGGGAGTGCATAGCTATACAAACACATTATTTTACATCTTTATTTTTTCCACCCTAAAATATTTGTTTTTCTCTGTAATACAATTATCATATGAGACTTTAAATTCTTCATGGTAGGGAGAAATCCAAGGTTGAACCAAACGCTCTGGTTACTGAGTGCAGAGCACACAATGTGAGACATTACTTTGAATTTAAAGCGAATCAAAACCCTTTTTTCCTATGCCAGCACCCTCAATCAGGCCCCCTACCGCGAGTACCTGGAAGTGAACCTTCTTCCTCCTAGGTTTACTTGTTTTTATGAATCAGGCTTGTTTGCCTGTGCTATCCACCCACCCTGCAAATTTGAGATAGCTGATAGGTTGATATCAAATATAACAGTTAACATAGGAAAGCCCTCTGGCCACAACCACTGTTTCCCTGTAGTCTGAGGAGCCTGAATGGCTGGGGAGGGGGTGTTGCATGCCTTAGGCGCAAGATGCAGGTGATGCTGGTGTGGGCCACAAAAGCGTTGTGGGATTGCTGCACAGGTAAGATTTGCAATCATGGGGGGGGTTATTAAACAGGGAATTCTAAATCAGAATGCTCCAGGTAGAGACAATCAGCAAAGCAGGGTTTCATACACTTAAGGAAGAACAACAACCGGTTATCGTTCCTCTTTAGTTAGGCATCCCAGTTTGGATTATCCTGTTGTGTGAAACCACAGAGATCACCACATGCATGGAGATCACACGGCACATGCATGGGCCAATCAGCGTGTTGTATTCCATTTACATTTACTAAATTACTCTGGCTACTCCCCCATGAGCCCATTCCAGCAATTTAAAAATGCCTGGCGCAGGTACAGGCATCATTCATGGAAAGCCAGGGATGCAGATGGGGCCTGCGCATGAACCATGGGATGGTAGTAAGGTGAGTTCACTCAGCGACTCTGCCAATCCCTAAAGGTTTTACACAGTGGGGCATCTTCAATTGGGATGTCCCAGGTACAAGAAAATTTAACTGGGGCTCCAAAGTAGCCCAATGTTCCTACATTTTGGCTTATAGCATTCTCACAGGTAATTAGCAAATGTTCACCCACCTTTGACATGAACACAGTTGGGGTCATGCTAAAGATCTGGTGAAGCAAGTTTACCTTTGGGTGTGCTTTCAGGTATCTAGTCCACTTTTGAACTCTTTTAGTGTACTGTATTCTTCATGACTACCTTCTCCATAGTCCACTACCTTCTCCATAGTTCCATAGTCTCACTACTCCTAAGAATCCACTCCTATGCTTGACGCCCCCATGTTTTACTTACAGTCCTTATTAGGACTGACATAGATGAGGTCTTGAACCAGCGATCTGCCAGCCCTCATCACTTCAAGTCTGCTGCTCTGGCCATTGTGCTGTCTGCTGTGATATGGTTGCAATGTGTCTGCTGGGTCCTAGAGCCACATTGTTTAACCTCACCTGGCAATAGTCATGCTGTTGAGGTTCTTATAAATGCATGTGTCTGTTGTTGGATTATTGCATTGTCTCTTCGAAGCCTAGCTATACTCTCCAACCTCCCTGCATACCTCAGTGTCCTTGTGGGCCTTTGGGTCTTCCTTAGTTCATGTTTTGTCTGTGCTGGGGCTCACAGCCCATTTGTTTCTCCATCTGTACTGGGGCTTACTGACCTTCATAGTTTTTGTCTTTGTCTTTGCTGTCTGTGCTGGGCCTTGTGGCTCACCACAGTTGTGTCCTTGCCTGTATTGGGGCCTGCGGTCCTCCCAGTGTCTGGCCGTGTTTGTCTTGGGCCTACAGCCCTTTGTTGTAGGTCCCAAGCCATAGCCTGCACTGGGGCCCAGTTGCCGTATAGTCTGCACTTGGGCCTAGATCATTTTGTTCATGTCTTGTGTATGACTTTCCTGTGTTTTCCTTTCCCAAATCGGCGACCACCAAGGGATTACCCGGGGCCTGCACATCCTCACCTTTAAAAGCCCTTCTGAAGAACTGAGTGGGTTACGGGCTCTCTGAGTACCGGACCACCCACACCCGAGTGGTCGCAGCTTGCCTGTTTGGTGGCACAGGGGGGTTGTCTGTCCTACGTCATTCAGTTCCCAGTCAAAATCCTTCATCCCCAGACAGTGACCACTGATTATTGCCTTCATGGAGGAATTAACGGCCTGGGTGACAGCTGCCTTTCTGTTCCGGGTTCCGATTCTTTTATGTGGCACAGTATCAAATGCTTCAAAAAAGTCAAGATATATGATATCCAATGACTCGCCCTAATCCGGTCTTGAGTGATTGCTCATGAATTTATGCTGATAAGGAGTAATAAGCTCACCCTCACAGAGAAACCTTCAAATAGCTTGCCCACCACAGATGTTTAACTTACTGGCCTGTAGTTTACAGGTCCCCCTTTAGACTAATTTTTATACTGGCACCACATTTGCTATTCACCAATCCTGTGGAACAGCCCCTGACATTATGGAATCTTGAAATATTAAAAATAGTGGTGTGTCTATTACTGTAAATAATTCCCTTAAAACATCTGGATGAATGCCATCTGGTCCCGGGGATTTGTTTTTTCTTTATATGTTTAAGGCGGTGCCGCACTTCTTCCTTGGTTAGACAAGTGACATTAAATGGAGAGTTTTGGTTATTGCTCCACATTTGACCTGGCATATCCTCTTCCTCTGTGAATATGGAAGCAAAGAGGTTTAATAAATTAGCTTTTTCTGCATTCCCCTCTATAGTTGCCCCCTCCTTGCTTTTCAGGGGGGGCACACTTTCAGGTTTGTACCTTTTACTGTTTACATAGCTGTAGAACTCTCTTTGGCATTGCCTCCCTTACCTGTTGTTTTTTTATTCCTTTATAATCTTGTAACGCTTCCACAGTGCCTTCTTCTTTTTGTTATTTTTTTGCCCCCCAAACCCATTTGCTTAGCCACATTTAAGTAGAAAGTAAAAATGTTATGATCACAGACAACTTCAGCAATACTACCCGTGGCTTCCCCTTATTGCAGATTCTGATTTGCTGAGCTAGAACTCAGGAGCTGCAAAAAACAAGAAGAGGTTAACAATGGCTAAGCTGGGAAAATACCAGCAGGGAATGTCTACAGTGCTACACCAGAAGGCACCAGCACGTCTGGTCTTGGCCAGGGCTCTGCACAAGAGGAGATAGACTGTGCTGCAAGTAGGCTGGGGTCCCACAACGGTTGCCATAAGTAGTGAGTCCAGAGCCTGGTACGGAGTCTGTGCAGGAACAGAGCCGGGGGTTCTGAGCTTTGGTGTATGCAGGAACAGAACCGGGAGTTCAGAGCTTTGGTGTGTGCAGGAGCAGAGCCAAAGTAGTTTGTATTCCCACAGAGCCAGAGTGGGTAGTTTTCCAAGCCAGGGTTTAAGAGCCAAAGCAGGATGGGTAACCAAACCCTGAGGGTCAGAGCCAAAGCAGGGGTCAATATCCAGAGCCAGAGCGGGTAGTCAGCAGAGCCAAAGCTGAGCTGGGAACGTTTCACACAGGAATCAGGAGGTAGGTGTCACTTTCAGTACAGTACTGGATGATTGATCAGCTTTTTGTGCACAGTGAGTGGAGCCTCAGCCACTGAAATACACAGAAAAGATTTACACTTAAAAATCCAGTTAAAAAAATCATAGAAAACTCTATTCTTAAACAAATATCATCTATAGTCCCATTATATAGATAAGGAGGCCGATTCATCAATAGCGCCAGGTAGCGACAGATGAGCGACTGTAGCGTGATTTTTTCAGCGCCAGCCAGTATTCGCTGTGCTTGGCCGGCGTTAGCTTGATGACAGCGACTCAGTCGGTGTGCGGTAATGTTGAATACTGGCTGGGGGGTCGCTGTTTCACAGGTCCAGCGTTGTATGTGAGCGCCTGACAACGAATGGCCAGAGCGAACGGCTAGCTTCATATTCATCAAAAAATCACGCTCCGAATGTGCTGTCGCTGTCCATTCCTTGTTTAAACCCCAGAGCGCTGGCGCCGATCTGTATTAACTAGTTTTTAACCCCTAAACAACCATATTTTTTGAATGTAACATTATACATGTTTTTAGAATCATTTTGTTATATGAATACATTAATCTCAGACCTGTTAGATCAATTCTGCACATAATTTTTTTTTTTTTTTTTTTTACTTCCAAAAAAATCCTAACATTGCAGAAGTGTTCTCCGATTTTTTGACATTAAAAAAATTTCAAAAAAAATTATTAACAATTAATCATGAATTATTATAGATTGCTCCATTGAAATGCATTGGACATCGCCAGGGAGCGACAGCTCATACCTGGCGCTGTGAGGGAATTTGCAGCGGCACTGTTCGGTCCAGGCGGCTTCATGATGAATGCCGCGCTAGCCGTCGCTCTCGCCGGCGCTAGCCTCATTTTGCTTGATAAATGCGTCATTGTGACCGCTGCGGGCGTACTTGAGTCGGTAGTCGCCGTTAGCTGCCGCTACCTGGCGCTCGTCAGACACTACCTGGCGCTATCGCTTGATGAATAAGGGCAAAGGTATATGATTATTTTATAATTTTTCATATATATCTCAGCTGGCGCCAGCAGCTCTGCAGCACATGTTTAGTGAATATTTTTTACTGCGCTGTTTGCATCGGTAAATGTATCAGGCTAAAAATAAATTGGCAATACACCACAAGTTAACTTGACATTTGCTTCTCAGCTTAGCGTGTTTACCTAGTATTCACTTCCTAAAAAAAGTAAATATGGACAAAGTCCTATTTTTGGGTTATACCTTTAAACTGACTTTCAAACATTTTAAAGGTACACACTTTAGTTTCATATATGAACAGCAAATAATTATATTTTCTAATCTTTTTAAAAAACTCACCTGATAAGGCAGCTAGCTCAGTATCATTTATTAATATCCACAGACGCAGTCACAGTCACTAGGTTCTGACTTTCGTCCACCATGAAAGCTTTGCACTGCAGTCCCTGATCCTGACACCCTGACACTCCCTGGGCCTGGCATGATCAGGGACTTTATGGTTTCTTTAAAGCCTGAATACAACTTTTAACAATCTTCTTGCAAAGAGTATTTAATCAAATATAAGTATTAAGAGGTAAAGTTTTAAGAGGTGTAAAGGGATAATTTGCATGAGACCGCCTACTGCAAGGGATTCTGGGGAACCATGCAAATACTTTCTCTGCATTTTAGCCTCGATTCAATGACACATTCGTCCGGACTTCCGTAGCTGTCTGTGAAAGTTTTGTCATTTTTTTGCTTTTTTTTCGTCCATTTTCTACTCGCACGAACGTTCGGGAATGCGCTTCCGATGATCGGAAGCAAATCGGAACATTTCCGTTAGTTCGGATCATTTTCCAAACAAAATCGGAAATTTTCAGTTCGTTCAGATAACTTCCGTTGTTGGGATGGTTTCTGTCTGATTCAGAGAGCTGATTTCCGACGGATCACCACCCTATAAATCCGTTTCATTTCCGATCCACTTACTAGACCTTTGAGGGCTCGGATTGCTATTGTTGAACATGTTTTGCGGCTATGTGGAGGAGTCTGCGTGCCTTTAGCACCAAGGCATTGCATGTATCAGCATGGCCGAGGCCATAAATTGTATAGCAATGCATACCTGAATCAATACATTTCATGTATGCCTTATAGAAGCATTTTAATGCTGACCTTAATTAGTCTTTAGCATGTAAACATTTATTTTCCCACACAGCCTTATAATTGCTATATTTTTTTAGACTTATGTCCTTTGTGAATTATATTTGGATTGTTGAATCTTAATTTGTGGTAGGAGATCTTGTTTTAGTTGGTTACCTTTGCTTTGTGTAATTATTTTATATTTGGTTGCAGGAACTGCAAGATGTGCCACTCGCCCTTGCTCCTGATGCCCGTTCTTTGCCTGCAGAATGCGGGCCAGGGGTTCTCTAATCGGGTACTATGCAAAACCTGGGCCGTGGTGGCGAGGGCCCTCTGGCTTTTGAAGTCCAGATTTAGGTGTTTGGACCATACGGGGGGGGGGGGGGCACTGCAGCATGACCCCAACAAGGTTATACCAATATTTTAATTTACATTTTTTAACAGGGACCACACGTGCCAGAGTGGCACAACTGAGTGTCAGGGTCCTTCAGTTGGTGGGCGAGATGCAGGAGCTGCGCAACTCGTTGGGGACCACAGATGAAGAATAATGTTCAGTGGCCTGCCATTGCTATGTATTTTGTTTTTTATAGTTGTTAACAATTTTATATTTTATGATGGAATAAAAAAAAAATTTTACATTGTCATTTCATTTACAAAATACATTAACACAAAACTAATGGGCCCAGAAATATTTAAAGATGAATATTCACATGACCGAGAAGTGATTTGGGTAAGTTTTAGAGGGCTAAAATGGAAGAAGAACCTAACCAAGAAGTGGTTTGGGTGAGCTTTAAGGGTCCAAAAGGGAAGATGGAGGATAGTGCTAAGTGGTTTGGGTGAGCTTTAAGGGTCAAAAAGGGAAGATGGAGGATAGTGCTAAGTGGTTTGGGTGAGCTTTAAGGGTCAAAAAGGGGAGATGGAGGACAGTGCTAAGTGATTTAGCTAAACATTGTAGTAGAAGTGAGGGTGGCAAATATGTAGGCGAGCACTTTAATGAGTTAAGTTTGTAGTGCGCAGGCGCAAGATCGTAAGGATTTCCGTCTGGGCGAATATTTATTGAAAAAGGGAAACAGAATCGAATAGGAAACGTAAAGGATTCGTTGGAGGATACGATGGGAAAAGGGCAAAAACAAAAGCCTACGTTGTAACATGTGAAAATGAAACGGAAAAGTCTGGATGGAAAATGACATCCTCGTAATTCGTAATCTGCCGTACGAACGGACGGAAACTTTACAGAAGGTTTTCAATACATGCATTGAATCGCTCGTACGCTCATACGAGAACCGAAACATTTCACAAAAAAAAACAAATCGGAACTAAATCGGAAGTTTTTTTTGTCTCTCTGAATCGAGGCTTTTATCTTTAATAGAGGACTTTTGATCTCCCTATACTGGCTAACATGCATCGCCTTAAACCAGACCAACAGTCTTGCACAAATGAAAAAAAAAAGACTTTCTTGTCCAATCTGCATACATAATACTTACATTTGCTCCTGCATCTACTCAAAGCTGAAACACTGCCTCAATGATTCTCTCCTGGTTGCAGCCTTAACTCAGGTTTTAACAGGCTAAACTATTTACCTAGGCTTCACGCCTGTAAGATGAACGCCTGCCAACTAACCCTATTGTTGCCAATGGTGATGTACGCTACCCTGACCCAGGAATGTGATAAGCCTTTTTGGCTTTTGGCTTTAGGACCACTTTAAATTCAATTTCTAAATATAATTTGGAAAGAAGAATACATTTTGATTACTTGTGGTGCCTTTTGCCATGTAGAACATAGTAAATGGCTCAGTGTACACGCTGTACTTTCCGTAATGAATCCTCTAATATATCTAGCAAAGTCAACTTGTCCTAGTGTTCAGCCCTTCCTGTTCTATAGAGCCAGTTTACTCTCCACTCAATTTCATTGCTTGTTTCCTGACGGATTAATAATGTTTACACAAAATGACATGTCAAACATCATCTGCTAATAAAAATTAAAACCGGATTAAACCTTATGACAAAGAAATGTATATGATAAATGTATAGAATACTCCTATTAAAAAGTCTGTGGGTCCCTAAACTAGGCAAAGGGGAGTGGCATTTCAAAGTGGGAAGGACTGTATTTATCACTTGGCCTGTGCCTAGAATGACCATCTATAGGTTGCTCTAGGTTGACCATGCTGCCATTGCTGCTATAGCTTTAATGCCCACTAACAAGTGATGGGGGGGGGGGGGGTCCATACATATGCTGCATAATAAATAGTGTGGAATATTGCTAATTTGTAGGCATAGGGCAGGGGTTCCCAACCAGTGATACAATAGATCCTATGAGGTGGTACATGGAGAAACTGACCTGTACCCCAACCTGATCTGCTGCCTTCTACACTTTGCCTAATTTGGATTTGCTCTATAACTACAAAACTGCTGCAAAAGATGAAGAAAATGATTGATGATTACTCTTTTGCATTTCATGCACATTAATGTTTTTTTGTGTGTTTTTATACAGTTTTAGGTGACAACCTATACATACACCAAGGCAGTATTACAGTATTGAGATAATTAGAAAATGGAAATTGGTACATTACATCTGATGAAGGGGGTTTGACATGCACTCCGCGTATTATTTTGGGGACGCTAAAAGGGAATCTGAGCAGACTGAAGAGGGCAGTTTATTTTGAGTGCTGGCGGTGGGGGCAGTCCATGCACACATTGAGGGGCAGTGGTGTGAGTTTTTTCCCACTCATGGACCGCAACCTGACTGCACAAAAGGTGGGTGCAAGCACTATAAGTGATGGCCTGCTCCTCATACCGGTGCTGACACCCCAAACCTTAGCCCTCACCTACTTTAGCGCTCCCACGCAGCATTGCAGTTCAGTAGGGATGAGCGAATCGATCCGGACGAACCCGGATTCGATCCGAATTTCATGAAAAATTCGATTTGGATCGAATCCGAATTTCCCCGCGATTCGATCGCTCGAAGTTTTCCTTTAACATCCATTCATTTACATTACAGGCATTCTAAGATGGCGGACGGGACATGTCCAGACATCAACCCCGCGCCAGTGCAAGCTGGGGCAGTCACATGCAGCCTATCAGCAGCCAGCAAGCCCGGTGACGTCACAGCGCTATTTAAGTCGGCGGACATCTTGCTTTTCCTCATTTCTCTATTGCATTCGTGAGAGACAGGACGCTGCTGTAGGCAGGGAGAGAGACAGTTAGACAGACAGGTACAGACAGGGACAGGCTGGAGACAGGCAGGAGACAGGCAGGAGACAGGCAGGAGACAGACAGAAAGTCAGCGAAAAGCAAGGAAAGTTAGGAAAAATCGGAGGCAGTCACAAGGAGATTTTTTTTTTTTTTCATCCAGCCTGAGTGTTACTGGCTGGCTGACTGGCTTTGTTAGCGTTTTCAGGCTGCTTATACACTAACTGTGCATATATACTGAACTGATCTCAAGTCTGCTGTGAGGCATCCCATTCTGTGACTACACCAGCCTCTATTTACTGCTGTAACCCTTTGCACTTATTCTAATAGAAATTTGGCCTGATAAACACACTTGCTGTGCATAGTAGTACTGCTGCCAGGTGCTCTCTGGTTGTTGGGGCATCCCATTCTGTGACTACACCAGGCTCTATTTAATACCATAACCATTTGCACTTATTCTAATAGAAATTTGGCCTGATAAACACACTTGCTGTGCATAGTAGTACTGCTGCCAGGTGCTCTCTGGTTGTTGGGGCATCCCATTCTGTGACTACACCAGCCTCTATTTAATACCATAACCCTTTGCACTTATTCTAATAGAAATTTGGCCTGATAAACACACTTGCTGTGCATAGTAGCACTGCTGCCAGGTGCACTCTGGTTGTTGGGGCATCCCATTCTGTGACTACACCAGCCTCTATTTAATACCATAACCATTTGCACTTATTCTAATAGAAATTTGGCCTGATAAACACACTTGCTGTGCATAGTAGTACTGCTGCCAGGTGCTCTCTGGTTGTTGGGGCATCCCATTCTGTGACTACACCAGCCTCTATTTAATACCATAACCATTTGCACTTATTCTAATCGAAATTTGGCCTGATAAACACACTTGCTGTGCATAGTAGTACTGCTGCCAGGTGCTCTCTGGTTGTTGGGGCATCCCATTCTGTGACTACACCAGCCTCTATTTAATACCATAACCATTTGCACTTATTCTAATAGAAATTTGGCCTGATAAACACACTTGCTGTGCATAGTAGTACTGCTGCCAGGTGCTCTCTGGTTGTTGGGGCATCCCATTCTGTGACTACACCAGCCTCTATTTAATACCATAACCATTTGCACTTATTCTAATAGAAATTTGGCCTGATAAACACACATGCTGTGCATAGTAGTACTGCTGCCAGGTGCTCTCTGGTTGTTGGGGCATCCCATTCTGTGACTACACCAGCCTCTATTTAATACCATAACCATTTGCACTTATTCTAATAGAAATTTGGCCTGATAAACACACTTGCTGTGCATAGTAGTATTGCTGCCAGGTGCTCTCTGGTTGTTGGGGCATCCCATTCTGTGACTACACCAGCCTCTATTTAATACCATAACCATTTGCACTTATTCTAATAGAAATGTGGCCTGATAAACACACTTGCTGTGCATAGTAGTACTGCTGCCAGGTGCTCTCTGGTTGTTGGGGCATCCCATTCTGTGACTACACCAGCCTCTATTTAATACCATAACCATTTGCACTTATGCTAATAGAAATTTGGCCTGATAAACACACTTGCTGTGCATAGTATTACTGCTCACAGGTGCACTCCTGTTGGGGCATCCCATTCTGTGACTACACCAGCCTCTATTTAATACCATAACCATTTGCACTTATTCTAATAGAAATTTGGCCTGATAAACACACTTGCTGTGCATAGTAGTTCTGCTGCCAGGTGCTCTCTGGTTGTTGGGGCATCCCATTCTGTGACTACACCAGCCTCTATTTAATACCATAACCATTTGCACTTATTCTAATAGAAATGTGGCCTGATAAACACACTTGCTGTGCATAGTAGTACTGCTGCCAGGTGCTCTCTGGTTGTTGGGGCATCCCATTCTGTGACTACACCAGCCTCTATTTAATACTATAACCCTTTGCACTTATTCTAATAGAAATTTGGCCTGATAAACACACTTGCTGTGCATAGTAGTACTGCTGCCAGGTGCTCTCTGGTTGTTTGGGCATCCCATTCTGTGACTACACCAGCCTCTATTTAATACCATAACCATTTGCACTTATTCTAATAGAAATTTGGCCTGATAAACACACTTGCTGTGCATAGTAGTACTGCTCACAGGTGCACTCCTGTTGGGGCATCCCATTCTGTGACTACACCAGCCTCTATTTACTGCTGTAACCCTTTGCACTTATTCTAATAGAAATTTGGCCTGATAAACACACTTGCTGTGCATAGTAGTACTGCTGCCAGGTGCTCTCTGGTTGTTGGGGCATCCCATTCTGTGACTACACCAGCCTCTATTTAATACCATAACCATTTGCACTTATTCTAATAGAAATTTGGCCTGATAAACACACTTGCTGTGCATAGTAGTACTGCTGCCAGGTGCTCTCTGGTTGTTGGGGCATCCCATTCTGTGACTACACCAGCCTCTATTTAATACCATAACCATTTGCACTTATTCTAATAGAAATTTGGCCTGATAAACACACTTGCTGTGCATAGTAGTACTGCTGCCAGGTGCTCTCTGGTTGTTGGGGCATCCCATTCTGTGACTACACCAGCCTCTATTTAATACTATAACCCTTTGCACTTATTCTAATAGAAATTTGGCCTGATAAACACACTTGCTGTGCATAGTATTACTGCTCACAGGTGCACTCCTGTTGGGGCATCCCATTCTGTGACTACACCAGCCTCTATTTACTGCTGTAACCCTTTGCACTTATTCTAATAGAAATTTGGCCTGATAAACACACTTGCTGTGCATAGTAGTACTGCTGCCAGGTGCTCTCTGGTTGTTGGGGCATCCCATTCTGTGACTACACCAGCCTCTATTTAATACCATAACCATTTGCACTTATTCTAATAGAAATTTGGCCTGATAAACACACTTGCTGTGCATAGTAGTACTGCTGCCAGGTGCTCTCTGGTTGTTGAGGCATCCCATTCTGTGACTACACCAGCCTCTATTTACTGCTGTAACCCTTTGCACTTATTCTAATCGAAATTTGGCCTGATAAACACACTTGCTGTGCATAGTAGTACTGCTGCCAGGTGCTCTCTGGTTGTTGGGGCATCCCATTCTGTGACTACACCAGCCTCTATTTAATACCATAACCATTTGCACTTATTCTAATAGAAATTTGGCCTGATAAACACACTTGCTGTGCATAGTAGTACTGCTGCCAGGTGCTCTCTGGTTGTTGGGGCATCCCATTCTGTGACTACACCAGCCTCTATTTAATACCATAACCATTTGCACTTATTCTAATAGAAATTTGGCCTGATAAACACACTTGCTGTGCATAGTAGTACTGCTGCCAGGTGCTCTCTGGTTGTTGGGGCATCCCATTCTGTGACTACACCAGCCTCTATTTAATACCATAACCATTTGCACTTATTCTAATAGAAATTTGGCCTGATAAACACACTTGCTGTGCATAGTAGTATTGCTGCCAGGTGCTCTCTGGTTGTTGGGGCATCCCATTCTGTGACTACACCAGCCTCTATTTAATACCATAACCATTTGCACTTATTCTAATAGAAATGTGGCCTGATAAACACACTTGCTGTGCATAGTAGTACTGCTGCCAGGTGCTCTCTGGTTGTTGGGGCATCCCATTCTGTGACTACACCAGCCTCTATTTAATACTATAACCCTTTGCACTTATTCTAATAGAAATTTGGCCTGATAAACACACTTGCTGTGCATAGTAGTACTGCTGCCAGGTGCTCTCTGGTTGTTTGGGCATCCCATTCTGTGACTACACCAGCCTCTATTTAATACCATAACCATTTGCACTTATTCTAATAGAAATTTGGCCTGATAAACACACTTGCTGTGCATAGTAGTACTGCTCACAGGTGCACTCCTGTTGGGGCATCCCATTCTGTGACTACACCAGCCTCTATTTACTGCTGTAACCCTTTGCACTTATTCTAATAGAAATTTGGCCTGATAAACACACTTGCTGTGCATAGTAGTACTGCTGCCAGGTGCTCTCTGGTTGTTGGGGCATCCCATTCTGTGACTACACCAGCCTCTATTTAATACCATAACCATTTGCACTGATTCTATTAGAAATTTGGCCTGATAAACACACTTGCTGTGCATAGTAGTACTGCTGCCAGGTGCTCTCTGGTTGTTGGGGCATCCCATTCTGTGACTACACCAGCCTCTATTTAATACCATAACCTTTTGCACTTATTCTAATAGAAATTTGGCCTGATAAACACACTTGCTGTGCATAGTAGTACTGCTGCCAGGTGCTCTCTGGTTGTTGGGGCATCCCATTCTGTGACTACACCAGCCTCTATTTAATACTATAACCCTTTGCACTTATTCTAATAGAAATTTGGCCTGATAAACACACTTGCTGTGCATAGTATTACTGCTCACAGGTGCACTCCTGTTGGGGCATCCCATTCTGTGACTACACCAGCCTCTATTTACTGCTGTAACCCTTTGCACTTATTCTAATAGAAATTTGGCCTGATAAACACACTTGCTGTGCATAGTAGTACTGCTGCCAGGTGCTCTCTGGTTGTTGGGGCATCCCATTCTGTGACTACACCAGCCTCTATTTAATACCATAACCATTTGCACTTATTCTAATAGAAATTTGGCCTGATAAACACACTTGCTGTGCATAGTAGTACTGCTGCCAGGTGCTCTCTGGTTGTTGAGGCATCCCATTCTGTGACTACACCAGCCTCTATTTACTGCTGTAACCCTTTGCACTTATTCTAATCGAAATTTGGCCTGATAAACACACTTGCTGTGCATAGTAGTACTGCTGCCAGGTGCTCTCTGGTTGTTGGGGCATCCCATTCTGTGACTACACCAGCCTCTATTTAATACCATAACCATTTGCACTTATTCTAATAGAAATTTGGCCTGATAAACACACTTGCTGTGCATAGTAGTACTGCTGCCAGGTGCTCTCTGGTTGTTGGGGCATCCCATTCTGTGACTACACCAGCCTCTATTTAATACCATAACCATTTGCACTTATTCTAATAGAAATGTGGCCTGATAAACACACTTGCTGTGCATAGTAGTATTGCTGCCAGGTGCTCTCTGGTTGTTGGGGCATCCCATTCTGTGACTACACCAGCCTCTATTTAATACCATAACCATTTGCACTTATTCTAATAGAAATGTGGCCTGATAAACACACTTGCTGTGCATAGTAGTACTGCTGCCAGGTGCTCTCTGGTTGTTGGGGCATCCCATTCTGTGACTACACCAGCCTCTATTTAATACCATAACCATTTGCACTTATGCTAATAGAAATTTGGCCTGATAAACACACTTGCTGTGCATAGTATTACTGCTCACAGGTGCACTCCTGTTGGGGCATCCCATTCTGTGACTACACCAGCCTCTATTTAATACCATAACCATTTGCACTTATTCTAATAGAAATTTGGCCTGATAAACACACTTGCTGTGCATAGTAGTTCTGCTGCCAGGTGCTCTCTGGTTGTTGGGGCATCCCATTCTGTGACTACACCAGCCTCTATTTAATACCATAACCATTTGCACTTATTCTAATAGAAATTTGGCCTGATAAACACACTTGCTGTGCATAGTAGTACTGCTCACAGGTGCACTCCTGTTGGGGCATCCCATTCTGTGACTACACCAGCCTCTATTTACTGCTGTAACCCTTTGCACTTATTCTAATAGAAATTTGGCCTGATAAACACACTTGCTGTGCATAGTAGTACTGCTGCCAGGTGCTCTCTGGTTGTTGGGGCATCCCATTCTGTGACTACACCAGCCTCTATTTAATACCATAACCATTTGCACTTATTCTAATAGAAATTTGGCCTGATAAACACACTTGCTGTGCATAGTAGTACTGCTGCCAGGTGCTCTCTGGTTGTTGGGGCATCCCATTCTGTGACTACACCAGCCTCTATTTAATACCATAACCATTTGCACTTATTCTAATAGAAATGTGGCCTGATAAACACACTTGCTGTGCATAGTAGTACTGCTGCCAGGTGCTCTCTGGTTGTTGGGGCATCCCATTCTGTGACTACACCAGCCTCTATTTAATACTATAACCCTTTGCACTTATTCTAATAGAAATTTGGCCTGATAAACACACTTGCTGTGCATAGTATTACTGCTCACAGGTGCACTCCTGTTGGGGCATCCCATTCTGTGACTACACCAGCCTCTATTTACTGCTGTAACCCTTTGCACTTATTCTAATAGAAATTTGGCCTGATAAACACACTTGCTGTGCATAGTAGTACTGCTGCCAGGTGCTCTCTGGTTGTTGGGGCATCCCATTCTGTGACTACACCAGCCTCTATTTAATACCATAACCATTTGCACTTATTCTAATAGAAATTTGGCCTGATAAACACACTTGCTGTGCATAGTAGTACTGCTGCCAGGTGCTCTCTGGTTGTTGAGGCATCCCATTCTGTGACTACACCAGCCTCTATTTACTGCTGTAACCCTTTGCACTTATTCTAATCGAAATTTGGCCTGATAAACACACTTGCTGTGCATAGTAGTACTGCTGCCAGGTGCTCTCTGGTTGTTGGGGCATCCCATTCTGTGACTACACCAGCCTCTATTTAATACCATAACCATTTGCACTTATTCTAATAGAAATTTGGCCTGATAAACACACTTGCTGTGCATAGTAGTACTGCTGCCAGGTGCTCTCTGGTTGTTGGGGCCTCCCATTCTGTGACTTCACCAGCCTCTATTTAATACCATAACCATTTGCACTTATTCTAATAGAAATTTGGCCTGATAAACACACTTGCTGTGCATAGTAGTACTGCTGCCAGGTGCTCTCCGGTTGTTGGGGCATCCCATTCTGTGACTACACCAGCCTCTATTTAATACCATAACCATTTGCACTTATTCTAATCGAAATTTGGCCTGATAAACACACTTGCTGTGCATAGTAGTACTGCTGCCAGGTGCTCTCTGGTTGTTGGGGCATCCCATTCTGTGACTACACCAGCCTCTATTTAATACCATAACCATTTGCACTTATTCTAATAGAAATTTGGCCTGATAAACACACTTGCTGTGCATAGTAGTACTGCTGCCAGGTGCTCTCTGGTTGTTGGGGCCTCCCATTCTGTGACTACACCAGCCTCTATTTAATACCATAACCATTTGCACTTATTCTAATAGAAATTTGGCCTGATAAACACACTTGCTGTGCATAGTAGTACTGCTGCCAGGTGCTCTCTGGTTGTTGGGGCATCCCATTCTGTGACTACACCAGCCTCTATTTAATACCATAACCATTTGCACTTATTCTAATAGAAATTTGGCCTGATAAACACACTTGCTGTGCATAGTAGTACTGCTGCCAGGTGCTCTCTGGTTGTTGGGGCATCCCATTCTGTGACTACACCAGCCTCTATTTAATACTATAACCCTTTGCACTTATTCTAATAGAAATTTGGCATGATAAACACACTTGCTGTGCATAGTATTACTGCTCACAGGTGCACTCCTGTTGGGGCATCCCATTCTGTGACTACACCAGCCTCTATTTAATACCATAACCATTTGCACTTATTCTAATAGAAATTTGGCCTGATAAACACACTTGCTGTGCATAGTATTACTGCTCACAGGTGCACTCCTGTTGGGGCATCCCATTCTGTGACTACACCAGCCTCTATTTAATACCATAACCATTTGCACTTATTCTAATAGAAATTTGGCCTGATAAACACACTTGCTGTGCATAGTATTACTGCTCACAGGTGCACTCCTGGCTCTTGGGGCATCCCATTCTGTGACTACACAAGCCTCTATTTACTACTATAACCCTTTGCACTTTTTCTAAAAGTCATTTGGCCTGATAAAGACACTTTTGCTGTGCATAGTAGTACTGCTCACAGGTGCACTGCTGGCTGTTGGGGCATCCCATTCTGTAACATACCATTAGCCTCTGCATTTACTGTAAGCTGCACAGTTATTTAAAGTAATTTGGGCTGTATGAGCCTGCTTACACACTGTTGCTGTGTGCATATATACTGATCTCAAGTCAGCTTTGGGGCATCCCATTCTGTAACATACCATTAGCCTCTGCATTCACAGTAAGCTGCACAGTTATTTAAAGTAATTTGGGCTGTTTCAGCCTGCTTACACACTGTTGCTGTGTGCATATATACTGATCTCAAGTCTGCTGTGGGCATCCCATTCTGTAACATAACATAACCTACCTCTCTTATTTACACTAAGCAGCTCTCTTATTTAAACTAAGCAGGCCTCTTATTTTCACTAAGCAGCTCTCTTATTTAAGCTAAGCAGCTCTCTTATTTAAACTAAGCAGGCCTCTTGGATGCTGATTGTCCACTTTTGGGTGTGCATTATATTCGGTTTCATATACAGTGGGGTATCCCAATTTGTAAGATAACCTACCCCAACCATGTAAACTAAAGAGGCATGTTGCAGCCTGAGTTTCTCTGCTTGCGTATGGCCTGCATTACAATCTGTCTCTTTCAATGACACTGCTGCCTGGGGTATCCCAATTTGTAAGATAACCTACCCCAACCATGTAAACTAAAGGTTACGTCCTTCCAGAAGGAAAACTTATGCCGAACACTATTTTTGTTGGGGGCATTGACCTTTGGATTGATCGGCATGAAATTAAGGATTTTTTTCAAAGTATGGCGCTGTAAAGAAGGTCAAAATTATTTCTCATACTTGGATTATTGTTACTTTTTGTTCAGCTTAAAATATACCAGGCCACACGGGCATCCCAAGGCACATGCTGATTAACCCTATATGTTAAGCACAAGCATTTCTCATACTTGGATTATTGTTACTTTTTGTTCAGCTTAAAATATACCAGGCCACATGGGCATCCCAAGGCACATGCTGTTTAACCCTATTTGTTAAGCACAAGCATTTCTCGTACTTGGATTATTGTTACTTTTTGTTCAGCTCAAAATATACCAGGCCACACGGGCATCCCAAGGCACATGCTATTTTAACCCTATCTGTTATACAACATAAGCGTTGATCAGCATCAGCTGCTTTATTAAGCTACTTCAGTTTGCACTTGTTTTTGACTGCTTTTAATAAACCAGGCCGCAGGGCACCCCAAAGCTGCACCTTGCACCCTATCTGGTATACAACATAAGCGTTGATCAGCATCAGCTTCATTAAGCTACTTCAGTTTGCACTTCCTTTTTGACTGCTTTCATTTAACCAGGCCGCAGGGCACCCCAAAGCTGCACGTTGCACCCTATCTGTTTATACTAAATAAGCATCTACAGCCTCAGCTTTATTAAGTTATTGCATTTGGAATTGGTTTTGGTCTGCTTTAAATACACCAGGCCGCAGGGCATCCCAAACCTGCATGTTGCACCCCATCTGTTATACTAAATAAGCGTTGATCAGCATCAGCTTTATTAAGCTATTGCATTTTGCATTGGTTTTTGTACTGCTGCCAAAACACTAGCCCATATGGGCATCCCAAACCAGCACATGTCACCCTATCTGTTATACTAAATAAGCTTCTACAGGCCCTTGTTTTATTTATTTATTTTTATTTATATAGAGCTGTAATAGCTTATATAGTGAGGTAAATTTGCCATTTTGCTGCATTATATAGAGCACCCCCTCTGTAAATCTGAGGGGCAATAGTTTATATTATAAGGTAAATTCATGGTTTTGCACCATTATATGGAGCAGCCCCTGTGTAAATCTGAGGGGCATTAGCTTATATAGTGAGGTAAATTTGCCATTTTGCTTCATTATATAGAGCAGGCCCTGTGTAAATCTGAGGGGCAATAGCTTATATTGTGAGGTAAATTTGCCATTTTGCAGCATAATATAGAGCAGCCCCTGTGTAAATCTGAGGGGCATTAGCTTATATAGTGAGGTACATTTGCCATTTTGCTTCATTATATAGAGCAGCCCCTGTGTAAATCTGAGGGGCAATAGTTTATATTATGAGGTAAATTCATGGTTTTGCACCATTATATGGAGCAGCCCCTGTGTAAATCTGAGGGGCAATAGCTTATATTGTGAGGTAAATTTGCCATTTTGGTTCATTATATAGAGCAGCCCAGTTGCCATCTAAATCAACTACTGTCTGGCCAGTACAGCTTTTCCAGGGCAAACTCTGCTAGTTGCGGACACAAGTCAAGTTTGGCTTCCCAGCAAATCCAGTGGATCCTGAAGGTGTGTTGACATGGTCATGTCAAGGTATGACATGACCTGCTCTTTGAGGTGCAGCTCCAGGTCTTCCTGCTGCTCATGAGTAGACTCACTATGCGGGTGTAGAAAGCTACTCACTAGCGACTGAAGACTGAGGCTGCTGCTGATGGAGCTGCTGCTGCTGCTCCTTCCACCCCCCCCAGCAGCCATGGCAGTGGAAGGTGATCGCAGAGGTCTCCCCGAGTCAGACCTGCGGGAGTATGGGCCATGGCACAGATAGACATCGCCCAACTGACTACGTGGGATGTCTCTGTAGTAGGTCAGTTTGTCCTCCCTCTCAGTGGGGGTAAAAAATGCCCCCATTTTGTGCCGGAAGCGAGGGTCCAATAAGTTGGAGAGCCAGAAGTCTTCCCGCTGACAAATGGAGACAATTCTGCGCTCACTAGTACGCAAGCATGTGAGCATGCATCGTGCCATTTGTGCAAGTGACTCGGAGGGACTACCTGTCTCCATCTCCACTGTAAACTGCCACGGTGTGTCTGGGTCCTCTGTCTCGCCTTCCTCCCAACCCTCTAGCTCCTGGGGCTGCTCCTGCTCCTCCTCTCCTGTCAGATGACTAGATAAAATTTCATTTTGTGAAACCTAAACTGTGGTTTGCTGTGCCCCACCCCCTCCTCCTCCTCCACTTCAGCCCCCACAGGCTTCATGTGGCTGTGAAATGTATGTGCCATGTCTCCAGTGCCCTGAACAGCCATGGTTTCCAACATGTGTTGTAGTACATGAAGCAGTGGAATCTCATCGCTCATCTCATAGTCCTGGCAACTGTCTAATAAAGTAGCTTCCTCAAAGGGCCTGAGCAAACGGCCAGTGTCACGTATGAGCTGCCAATGGTTTACATTGAATTTACACAGGGGTGTCCCCCTATCCGTTTGGATCATCCAGAAATCCGTGATGGCTTTTCTCTGTTCCTATTTTGGATCCTGCATATGGAGGGTGGAATTCTGACGGGTGGAAATATGGCAAATCAGACTATGTTGGGGTACACCGTTCTGACGCTGAAGCTCAATAAGGTTGTGCTTGGTGGTGTAGGAGTGCCAGAAGTGCATGCTAACTTTCTTTCCTGCTGTTCGGATTTCTTTCAGATGGGTGGAAGACTTCAGAATACACTTGACAACTAGACTGAACACGTTTTGCCATGTCAGGACGCATGACTCTGGCTTCCTTGTCGCAGCGCAAACAAGATGTTCTTCCAAGTGTCAGTCACCATGGGTCCAAATTTGCAGTTTTCGTGGATTAAGCAATGCTTTCATGGATTGAGTTCTCATTTTTAGTAGTTCCTCCCATGTGTGACTCTGTTGGTCAAGGAAAACCATGTGAAGAACAGCGTGAAACCACAATCACCAAGGGGGCCTAAAAGGATATATATTGTCCACCATGAGTACATAGTTACAGCTCCAGACGTAGACAACACTGTGCACTTTGGTACACACTGACAGGCTAAAGGACTGGCCCACCTTCTGTTCAACAACCATGCCATTGGACTCTCCACCTCGGCTCGGCACAAGCCATCAGTTCTCTGAAAGGTCCACCACTGGGTAATGCAGCAGGCTGGACTTATGGTGACGCTGTCTGAGAGGAGAAATCCCTCAGACATCAAGATTAAAAATTCCAAGAATTTTTGAGGGCTAATTATTCAGAGGCAATGATAGCTAGTTGTTTCTGATTTAATTACAAGGTGGAAACACACCCTCAAACAAAACTTCACTTTGGCAATACTATTGCATTTGTCTATTCATAATTTTATGTATATATACTAACTAACCTACTTTTTCTCCACAGGATTGTAGATGCAACATGAAAAACTGACACATCGCTGAGTAGCTGATTTTTCCTATCAACAGTCCCCAATAATTCACTGCTGCTGCTGCTGCCGCCGCCACCACCGCAGACTCCAGGGACCCTCTTCCACTACCTCGGCTTGCAACACCTCGACACTCTCCTCATCACTAATTGCCGGCTAGTGGAAGAAGAGGTGAGTGTCTCCTCCACTTCTTGGCTGGGCAGTAGCTGTTGAATTTTATGATTATCAGATCTTCATCAATGGATATTGGAGCTGAACCCAAAGCATAACAGACATACAACAGACAGTTGACTGGGGGTGTCAGATGCCACTTGTGATGCAGTGGACTGCTTTTGCAGCACTTCCAGACAAAGTTGCTTCATTGGCTGACACAATGACTGGTAAAGCTGTGGAACATATGGTTTAAAAGCAAAAATAACCATTTGTTTTTATATGAAAAAGACCCTGGTTTATACATACTTTTTTTTTTCCAGAGACTGCCCTGCGTGGAAATGAATGGCGCATGGATCAGCCACGCTTTCCTCCCAACAATGCCTGATGTATTCCAGTAGATAGATGACGGGGCCAGACCAACACTAAAGAAAGAGGGATCGTGCAAAACAGATTTAAGGCACTGCTCTCCAGTTACAGACATTCCTCCGCATCGGAAGTATTGATAAAAAATCCTTTACGTTACTCTTACTTTTTATTAATATTCTTCGGATAAGACGGATCAGACATGATTCCAGATTAAAAAAAGAATTTTTGAGGGCTAATTAGTCAGGGGCAATGATACCTTGTTGTTTCTGATTTAATTAAAAGGTGGAAACACACCCTCAAACAAAACTTCTCTTTGGCAATACTTTTGCATTTTTTATTCAGAATTTTATGTAGATATTACTAACTAAGCTACTTTTTCTCCACATGACTCTCCACAGGGTGTGATTCATCCAATTTTTGGGCTCCTGAAGCCAACCCCAGTGTCTCTTTAAAGTAATGTTTGGGCTCCTGCTGCTGCTGCCAACTCCAGGGTGTGATTCATCCAATTTTGGGGCTCCTGAAGCCAACCCCAGTGTCTCTTTAAAGTAATATTTGGGCTCCTGCTGCTGCCAACTCCAGGGTGTGATTCATCCAATTTTTGGGCTCCTGCAGCCAACCCCAGGGTCTCTTTAAAGTAATATTTGGGCTCCTGCTGCTGCTGCTGCCAACTCCAGGGTGTGATTCATCCAATTTTTCGGCTCCTGAAGCCAGCCCCAGGGTCTCTTTAAAGTAATATTTGGGCTCCTGCTGCTGCTGCTGCCAACTCCAGGGTGTGATTCATCCAATTTTTGGGCTCCTGAAGCCAACCCCAGTGTCTCTTTAAAGTAATGTTTGGGCTCCTGCTGCTGCTGCCAACTCCAGGGTGTGAATCATCCAATTTTTGGGCTCCTGAAGCCAACTCCAGTGTCTCTTTAAAGTAATGTTTGGGCTCCTGCTGCTGCTGCCAACTCCAGGGTGTGATTCATCCAATTTTTGGGCTCCTGAAGCCAACCCCAGGGTCTCTTTAAAGTAATATTTGGGCTCCTGCTGCTGCTGCTGCCAACTCCAGGGTGTGATTCATCCAATTTTTGGGCTCCTGAAGCCAACCCCATGGTCTCTTTAAAGTAATATTTGGGCTCCTGCTGCTGCTGCTGCCAACTCCAGGGTGTGATTCATCCAATTTTTGGGCTCCTG
This sequence comes from Gastrophryne carolinensis, assembly GCA_027917425.1. NCBI lineage: Eukaryota > Metazoa > Chordata > Amphibia > Anura > Microhylidae > Gastrophryne > Gastrophryne carolinensis. The sequence continues at coordinate 288,213,383 of CM051237.1, read as the reverse complement.
AAGCCAACCCCAGTGTCTCTTTAAAGTAATATTTGGGCTCCTGCTGCTGCTGCTGCCAACTCCAGGGTGTGATTCATCCAATTTTTGGGCTCCTGAAGCCAACCCCAGGGTCTCTTTAAAGTAATATTTGGGCTCCTGCTGCTGCCAACTCCAGGGTGTGATTCATCCAATTTTTGGGCTCCTGAAGCCAACCCCAGTGTCTCTTTAAAGTAATGTTTGGGCTCCTGCTGCTGCCGCCAACTCCAGGGTGTGAATCATCCAATTTTTGGGCTCCTGAAGCCAACTCCAGTGTCTCTTTAAAGTAATGTTTGGGCTCCTGCTGCTGCTGCCAACTCCAGGGTGTGATTCATCCAATTTTTGGGCTCCTGAAGCCAACCCCAGTGTCTCTTTAAAGTAATATTTGGGCTCCTGCTGCTGCCAACTCCAGGGTGTGATTCATCCAATTTTTGGGCTCCTGAAGCCAACCCCAGGGTCTCTTAAAAGTAATATTTGGGCTCCTGCTGCTGCTGCTGCCAACTCCAGGGTGTGATTCATCCAACTTTTGGGCTCCTGAAGCCAACCCCAGTGTCTCTTTAAAGTAATGTTTGGGCTCCTGCTGCTGCTGCCAACTCCAGGGTGTGAATCATCCAATTTTTGGGCTCCTGAAGCCAACTCCAGTGTCTCATTAAAGTAATGGTTGGGCTCCTGCTGCTGCTGCCAACGCCAGGGTGTGATTCATCCAATTTTTGGGCTCCTGAAGCCAACCCCAGTGTCTCTTTAAAGTAATATTTGGGCTCCTGCTGCTGCTGCTGCCAACTCCAGGGTGTGATTCATCCAATTTTTGGGCTCCTGAAGCCAACCCCAGGGTCTCTTTAAAGTAATATTTGGGCTCCTGCTGCTGCTGCTGCCAACTCCAGGGTGTGATTCATCCAATTTTTGGGCTCCTGAAGCCAACCCCATGGTCTCTTTAAAGTAATATTTGGGCTCCTGCTGCTGCTGCTGCCAACTCCAGGGTGTGATTCATCCAACTTTTGGGCTCCTGCTGCCAACTCCAGTGTCTCTGTCATCCAATATTTGGGCTCCTGCTGCTGCTGCTGCCAACTCCAGGGTGTAATTCATCCAATTTTTGGCCTCCTGAAGCCAACCCCAGTGTCTCTTTAAAGTAATATTTGGGCTCCTGCTGCTGCCAACTCCAGGGTGTGATTCATCCAATTTTTGGGCTCCTGAAGCCAACTCCAGTGTATATTTGGGCTCCTGCTGCTGCTGCTGCCAACTCCAGGGTGTGAATCATCCAATTTTTGGGCTCCTGAAGCCAACCCCAGTGTCTCTTTAAAGTAATGTTTGGGCTCCTGCTGCTGCTGCTGCTGCCAACTCCAGGGTGTGTCAGTCAATTTGTGGGCTCCTGAAGCCAACCCCAGTGTCTCTTTAAAGTAATGTTTGGGCTGCTGCTGCTGCCAACTCCAGGGTGTGATTCATCCAATTTTTGGGCTCCTGCTGCTGCCAACTCCAGTGTCTCTTTAAAGCAATGTTTGGGCTCCTGCCCCTCATAGTGATGCCACTTCAACTCTCTGCAATTGTGCCGCTCTGCGATTCTATTAGCGATGCCTCTGATCTGCATGTGATATTTATTTAAAGTATTATTTAACTAACCCAGCACGCATCCTATGCGTGTTACAGCAAGGCAGAATGGTTTACAACCCTATTGAGGCTCTAGGAGGCTCAGAAATAGCCGTTTTTAATAGCGATTCGTCGCGAATAAATTCGGGTCGAAACGATTTTTGTCGGAAAATTCGGCGAATCAGTCGAATCGAATTTTTCAAAAGTTCGCTCATCTCTACAGTTCAGTGTGCCCACTAGTGGCTAGTAAGGTTTATTATTATATTATTATTATTATTATTCCTATCAAAGAAATTGAATTTAAAGTAGTCCCAAAGCCAAAAAGGCTCACCACTTTCCTGGTCACCAAAGTTGAACCCAACTTCTAGAGCACAGTCCAGAAAAGCTGATTGGAGAGTTAACCCAAAAAAGCTTATTGGAGGATAATTGCTGCTATCGCCGCAAGCACTATGGGTATGGAAGTGCTGACAGCAAGCTGCGGAGAGACTGGAACAGCCACTACTATCAACAATCCACAGCCCAGTTTCAGCTTACATCTCCCCTATGCACACTCAACACCAGCACCTGTATCTCCAGGCTCCAAACACCATCAAGCTCCAAACAGCGGATTGGTCCTAGGGTCATGCAGACATAACCTTTAAGGCAGTGTTCACTAACCTTCTCCTCAAGTGCCAGCAACAGGTCATGTTTTGTGGATCCCCAGACAGGAAGCTCTATAGTTCTGTCTAAGCATTAATTACTTCACCTCTGCCTCCTATTCCAGCCTTGCGGCATTCTCAATTGCCACCCAGTAGCAGGTGGAGTGGGCATCAGCCTCTGTTTGCCACTGCCAATTTTGTCGTGGCCTACGGGGCTTTGTCAGGGTGGCATACATGGTGTTGCTATGCCTTTTTTAATAATTGCCCTTTCCATCCCCCAGCCCCTGCTGCCAATCATGGCTACACTTCTTTGATAGGTGGCAGAAACCAGGCTGAAATACAACTACCCTGGCAGCTTTATACAAGTCTTGCTGCAGAGCCTCTAGGATTACTAGAGGCAGAATGCAGAGTATGTAGTTTCAATGCAGCTTATGCAAAAAAAAAAAACTCAGAGGTCCACATACCTTTCTTAAAAAAGCTCTCATGAAATAAAAGATGAAGAGTCCTTCTCTCATTCCGTTGTTCTTAAGAAAAAATCTGCCTTAAAATAGCTGTAGAGCAACGCAGGAGTGGCAGTATCTGTCAAGAATTATATCACCATTTAGCAGAAATGACAAAATGTACTCGGCTTAAATCTGAGGTCTGTTTAATTCATTTTCTCATGTTTTCAATATATATGCAAAACTTCATCATGAGAATGCAATCGCTAAGAACATTTTGAATTTTTATTGAAGCTTTTCATGAAACAAATAGCAAATTCAGATGGAGAGCATAAAATCTAACATCATATAATTTACTTTTAGTGAAAATCCTGAATTGTAATAAACCTTATTAACTATATTTTATAACCATCAGAGTTACAGGCAAATTAGAACAGCAATAGAAAAGCACTTCACTCAGCAGGTAGAAAAAGAGAAACTTATGCTATCCAAATTTGGGGTTCCAAGCACATCAAATACCATTGAGACTGACATGGCTGATATGCAGAGTTGTCATTCTCTGGGTACAGCCATGAGCACTATATGAGCCATAGCCAATGTTAAAGCTAATGTTTTTGTTCTGCAAGGAAAGTAACAAGTAGAACTATCGGTGGGGGGGAGTTGATGCTACCATTTCATTTTTTAGATGTCTTGTTACTAGTTAAAGAGAGACAAAACACAGTAATTTGTATTTCACAGGTTAGGTTTGGTTCCCCTGGGGCATACTGATGCCCCACTATGTGAAAAGCTCCCAGAATGCTACTATTCACTGCCCTACTCCTTGTTCCTATGGAGCATGCACAGACTCTTGTCCAATGAGAGCCGTCTGCCATTCGGCAAACAGCTCTCATTGACTTTAATGGGGAGGAAGGGTGGCCACATCCCCAGTGGTATGTGTGCTCTCACTCCAGCCTATCTCAATGGCTGGAGCAAGAGTGCGCCCACACTGCCTGGGATGAGAGAGCTGTTTGCCGAATGACACAGCCCGCACATGAACCACTGGAACGAGGAAGAGGTGAGTAAATAGTGGCTTTCTGGAATTCTGCAATTCAGGATGCTCCAGAGGAAAGCCAGTGGCCAGCCCCTGATTTTTTTATATTACAGGGTGGCCCCTGGTGCATGTTGTTTCTGCTTTAACTAGTTATTGGCCATTTATGAAGGAGTCAAAGTTGAATCGGAACCTGATAAAATAGAGGAGTCATACTTTGGCTTACCGGCTCCACATCCTGATACACTCACATTTTTCATTTTTCTCCACCAAATTTCATTAAGTTGTCCTTAAAAATAGGGCCAAAAGCTGAAATGTCTGAATTACCCCAAGATGGGGGTAAAAAGTATAAATGAATACTTTTTACCCTACTTTTTATGGAGGTTTTGTATATTCTGACACTTTACAAAGACTAGTCTGGCAGCATGGTGCTAGAGAACCACGAATAGAACCAGAACTAGGTCTAGCCAATGGGTAATTTACACAGATAGCACCCATTTACACAGTAAAAACATGGTAAAAGTTTCAGACATGCTTTGCCTTGAAGGTCTTTGTAACAGCAAAACATGATAAAAATATATTTTTATTGATTTGGCAGAAATAATAAAGAAAAAGAGAGGAAACGGCAACAACAAGAGTGTGCTCATTGTATACACTAACAATGATCATAATTAATGGGGAGCAGGTGTTTTTTTTTTTTCTTTTCAATAATTTGTAAGTGTAAGTAGTAGTGGAGTATCCAGTTGCTCATGTCACTTGGGTGTCACTGCTATTTAATAACAAGTATTAGTAGAGTATCCACTTGCTTAGGCCACTTGGGTGTCACTGCTGTTTATTAACAAGTATTAGTGGAGTATCCACTTGTTCAAACCACTTAGGTGTCACTGCTGTTTAATAACAAGTGTTGGAGGGGTATCCACTTGCTCTAACCACTTGGGTGTCACTGATGTTTAATTTCAAGTATTAGCAGAATATCACTTGCCCAAACAACTTGAATGTCACTGCTATTTAATAACAAGTATTAGTGGAGTATCCACATGCTCAAACCACTTAAGTGTCCCTGCTGTTTATTAACAAGTATTAGCGGTGCATCCACTTGCTCTAACAAGTGTTTGTGGGGTATCCACGTGTTCAAACCACTTAGGTGTCACTGGTGTTTAAAGGAGCAGTATCGCGAATTTTTCTTGGTGACTTATATTTAAATGGTACTTTGAATGTAGGTAAGTGTTGGAGTAAGAAATACAAATGTAGAAAAAAATGATGACTGTGTTGAACAGCTGGAGACTAATAGCTCATGTTTATGTCTTGTCAGTGTCGGGAGCCGACACTCTCGCCTGTTCCATGCTGAGGAGAGGGAGATACAAATGTATCAGTTCCATGCTGAGGAGAGGGGGAGAAATGTATCAAAGTATCAGCTGTTCAGTGCTGGCAGCCGTCCAGCATCAGATAACAACATTGCAACATTGCCTGGCCAGAACTTATATATCTAAAACAGAGAGAAAAGCTCTAGAAGTCATTTAGCTGATTTTGACAGTTTTCCCTTCATGTTGGCTCTGCTGCAGAATCTTTTAGTTTACCATTTTCTCTCTTTTTTCCAGCTTTGTGTGTTTTGAGCAAAGCCCAACCCAGGATTTTCACTGGAGTTTTGTTTTGTGCCCCTAGGGGCATCCTGACTTGGGATGCCCTGATATGTGAAATCCCCAAGTTCGCCTGTAAAAAAGTACCTTTCCCTGTCCCACAGCGCATGCGCGGGCTCTCATCCAATCAGCTCTGTTTGCACGCAGATGGGGAGCCTGAGCAGTAACCTTCCTGGCCGCCCGGCCTGTCTAAATGACTATCTGCGTGAGCGCGCCAGAAAAATGGGGGGGTCTGTGGTTACCTAGGGGTTGTTTCACACAGTGGGCATCCTGATTTAGAATGCCCAAGGGGCAAGGTCAATGGCCGGGTCTTATAGACTTCAGGGTCGGCCACTCAGGGTTTTGTTTCACTTTAATACCTTTAGATTTTCCTCCACAGTTATGAAAAGACGAATTTCAGTCATTTTCAGTCAGTTTAGTTTATTTTGTATAGATTTTACACATTTGAGTCACCTGGTCTCATAACAAAAGCAGCACCTCACACACACACAGCCGTTACCACTGATTACAGTGTCAGCCTCTGAGGTAAAGTGTTGCTAGGAGACCAGTGGGCTAAATGAAGCAGCTCACTAAATACAACTCAGCAGATCCCCCTATTCAGCAAATGGACTGAGCCATTGTCATTATACAATTTAAAAGAGAGGCATATATTTTTTTCTTTTTCTATCGCCAGATTATTTATACACATGTTATAAGCTATTGTGTGGCTATTTAATTATTTATCTTTTTTAATGCAAATTTCGCGATACTGCTCCTTTAATAACAAGTATTATTGGAGTATCTACTTGCTCAAACCATTTGGGTGCCACTGATATGATGCTCTGGTTGTGGGCACCTATGCCCCTCTTGATCCACCCCATGAGCCTGTTTGCTCTGGCAGCTGCTGCCTGGCATTGCTTACTACAGTTAAGTGTATTGTTAACTTAAACCCCTAGGTCCTTTTCCATTGTATTTTTACCAAGCATTTACTCATTTAGTGTGTAATCATGACACAGACTTCTCCCCTGTGCATAACCTTACATTTATCTATGTTAACCCTTTCGCTGCCAGCCTATCTGGAGATTTTGTCACCCTTGTTGCCAGGCCATTTTGCACTATTTTGCGCTCCACATGTTCAACTGATTTTTTAAGGGATTTCCAGGGATATCCCACGGAAATTATATATTGTTTTTTTCAGCAGAGTCTGGGCTTTAACATGAAATGTCTTGTTTGTCATTTTTAGGTGTATTCTAAATACATATAAAATCTATTTTTTACAATTTGTAGTGTTTTTTTTGTAATAAAAAATGTAAGTTTGTCAACAAAATCTTATTGCGTGTAAAAGCCCTATTTCACCCGGTTACAGCGGTACCACATATGCCTTGGTAGACACCCTTTCCTGTCCAGGAGACTCCCCCAAACTGAAACAGTGCTTTAGGAGATTTTCAGATAAAATACAACTGTGCTAGGCGCTATGCCCACCTTGCAGTTTTGCATGAAAAACAACCCTTTACATTTGAAATACTCCCCACAAACTATATATTCTCTGGAAGTACACACTGCAAGCTTTCTAGGCGTACCAGGCTTGTTGACATGGGTGCAGTTAGAACTTCGACTACCAATTATTTGGAACTTCGACATGGGTGCAGTTTTCTGGAAGTAATCCCTCAAACAATTCTTTAGTTGCACAGGGTTTCCGTAAAAAAAAAAATTAAAAAGCAGAATCAAAGCCACATTTTCCTAAAAGAGCAATATGCAAACAAGAAAAAACAGGTTAAAAAAAAAAAGTACCTTCCCCGAACAAAACAATACCCAACATGCACAGTTACTGTCAAGGGAAGAGTTGTCAAACACCCCAAAGTAAAGCATGTGCGTAAAAACAATTTTACTTGAAAATTTCAGCTCTGAAGACAAAGTGTGCACCTTGCGCTTTTTATACCAAAACAACCCTTTACATTTGGATTACCCCCCATAAACCACATATTCCCTGAAAGTACACATGTTAAGCTTTCTAAGCGTACCCAGCTTGTTGTAGAGGGCTCATCTTTGCATGAGGCCCCCCTCCCAGCATAACTAGCCGTGACCAGCTATTGGGGTTTGTAGAACAGGGCGCAGGGGCCAGTTTTGGTGGCCCCCCACCCTACAGGCTACAAGCCGGCATAGGCTTTGGCCACAGGCTCTTCTCCCCCCCCCCCTCAGCTTTGGAGAGACAGGTAATTGGGGTGCTGGGGGTTAATGGCAAGTCACCCGCTAGCTGCACGTTACTTGTCAGACCCAGAGCCTTGTGAACTGGTATAGATCCCTTACCAGTTCACAAAGGGTTAAATGTCCATCCCGGAGCACTGTGTCCCACGCTGATCACTTTGGCTTATGCTCTCCTCCTGCTGCTGAAAGCCTTTTATATCTGCTGGGTGACAGGTAACATGGGGTTAATTAAAAAAAAATACATAGGAACCCCATTTCTTGGGGGAATTTAAAGGGTTAAAAACCCTTAAAATCCCCCCCAAAAATAGTGTGAGGTCCCTCCTACCGAGCATAACCAGCCTGGGACCAGCTATGGGGGCTTGTAGAACAGGGCGCAGGGGCCATCTTTGGTGGCCCCTGGCCCTGTAGGCTACAAGCCGGCATAGCCTAGAGCCCTAGCCTAGGGCTCTTCTGCCCCCCCGGGCTTTGGGTAGGCAGGTAATGGGGGGGACTTGGGGTTAATGGCAAGTCACCTACTAGCCGCAGGTGATTTGCCAGACCCAGAGCCTTGTGAACTGGTATAAGGGTCTCATGGAACCCTTACCAGTTCACAAAGGGTTAACAGTAAAAAAAAAAAAAAAAAACTTTATTAAAAAAAAAAAAATCTCTTTACTCACCGCCGATTGTCAGAGCATCCCCTACCCCTCTACTGCTCTGTCCAGCGATCACCAGGACATCTGACAGCCGAGTGCGAGGAGCCAGGACGACACCAGGGGCGGGGCTAGTCATCAAGATGGCGGCGCCCATCGGGAAGCAGAGAGAGAGGGCATGTTGAACTCTCTCCTGAAGACTAAAGAGCCCGGAGGGTGATCGAAGCCCCCCCCCCCGGAGAAGAGAAGGGGCAGCGGGAGCGATCGCAGCCACAGGTGAGTAAATGTCTTTTTTTTTTTAAAACAGGAATTGCCTGCTGCTGAAGCGAGGGGCACCCTATTCAGGGCACTCCCCTGCAGCCGGAGGAGCCCAGGAGGGGGGATCATAGGCCCCCAGGGTGAAGAGGAGACCCGGCCGTATCGAACAAGGGGTCAGGTGAGTGTTTTCTTTTACTGTAGTAGGGGGGAAAGTCAGGCACATAGATTCTACATGCTTGGCACTTAAAAGGAGTGGAAGCGAGCATGTAGAATCTATGTGTTTGGCACTGAAAAGGTTAAACTTAATTTGCCATTCAACCGCTCATGCTTCCAATTTATCTAAATTTGTTTGTAGCTGCCTGCTGTCCTCTTTGGAGTTAATTACTTCACACAGCTGCAAAGATTGAGACTTTACTGTTTAATCTGTACCCTGTGTCATTAATATATATATTGAAAAGAACTAGTAAGCAGTAAAAAATTAGATGGATGCATTACTGCAGGAACTAATACTATACCCCAATGTGTCAAACTAGATAGGAACATAAAGTGTATGTTCACAAATGCCAGAAGTCTGGCAAGTAAAGTGGGGGAGCTTGAGGCTCTGGTGCTGGCAGAGAATATTGATGTTGTTGGTGTGGCTGAGACATGGCTGGATTCCACACATGACTGGACTGTCAATCTACAAGGTTTTGCTCTTTTTCGGAAAGACAGAGCAAAAAGGAAAGGGGGGTGGCGTGTGTCTTTATGTAAAGCAAGAACTCAAAGCATATATTAATGAGGGGATACTAGCAGAAGATTGTGAGGATGTAGAATCCTTGTGGGTAGAAGTAGGGGGCGATATAAACAATGCTAAAATACAGTTTGGTGTAATCTATAGGCCCCCAAATATAACTGAGGAAATAGAGGGTCAACTGCATAAACAGATAGAGCGGGCATCACAGGCTGGTACAGTGGTGGTGATGGGGGACTTCAACTATCCAGGAATCGACTGGAGACATGGTTCTGCTTCCACTACAAGGGGGAGAGCATTCCTCCGCTTGCTACAAGATAATTTTATGAATCAGTTCGTGGAGGCACCAACTAGGGGTGATGCTATTCTAGATCTTGTAATATCAAATAATGATGACCTGATGGGTGCAGTAACAGTCCGTGAAAATCTTGGTAACAGTGACCACAATATAATTGTATTTAACATAAACTGTAAGAAAGATTTTCTTCCTGGGAAGGCAAAAACATTAAATTTTAGAAAGGCCAACTTCCCCAGGCTCAGAGCTGCACTCAAGGACATAGACTGGGAGCATCTGTTCAGGAATAAGGATACAGATGCCAAATGGGAGTGCTTTAAATCAATTGTGAATAGCAACGTTGCAAAATGTATTCCTACGGGTAACAAATATAAGCGGCTAAAGTTAAACCCCTCATGGCTGACACCTGCGGTTAAAAGGGCAATAAAGAACAAAAAAAGGGCATTTAAACATTACAAGGCTGAACTCTCAGCTGTAACACTTGAACAGTATAAACTAGTAAATAAAGTGTGTAAGAAAGAAATAAGGTTGGCAAAAGCACAAAATGAACGAGATGTGGCCAAAGAAAGCAAAACAAACCCTAAACGATTTTTCAAATATATTAATTCAAAGAAAACTAAATCAGAACAGGTAGGTGCCCTAATTAATGATAATGGGGAAATGGTCACTGGGGATGAAGATAAGGCAGAGCTGTTAAATGGATTCTTTAGCTCTGTGTACACAAGAGAAGCGCAAGGAGCCAACACAGGAGATGCCACTGATAGTAATAGCCCAAGTATAATAATTAACAAGCTAAACGTGGATATCATCCAAGAAAAACTCAATAATTTAAATGTGAATAAGACTGGAGGACCAGATGGACTTCACCCAAGAGTTCTCAAAGAACTCAGTTCCGTTATCTCGTCACCTCTGTTGTTGATCTTTAAAGACTCACTAGCAACTGGTATAGTGCCAAGGGACTGGCGCAGGGCAAATGTGGTGCCCATTTTTAAAAAGGGCTCTAGGTCTTCTCCGGGCAATTACAGACCTGTTAGCTTAACATCTATTGTGGGGAAATTGCTTGAGGGACTATTAAGGGACAACATACACGAATATGTAACTATTCATAATATTATAAGTGACAACCAACACGGTTTTACTAAGGGCAGAAGCTGCCAAACTAACCTGATTGGCTTCTATGAGGAGGTAAGTAGAAGCCTGGACAGAAGGGCGGCTGTGGATATAGTTTTTCTGGATTTTGCAAAAGCATTTGACACTGTCCCCCATAGACGCTTACTGGGGAAATTGAGATCTTCAGGATTAGAAAACGCAGTTTGTAACTGGATTGAAAACTGGCTGAAGGATCGTGTGCAGAGAGTTGTGGTTAATGATACCTACTCTGAATGGTTACCAGCTGTAAGCGGTGTACCCCAGGGTTCAGTGCTGGGCCCACTATTATTCAACTTGTTTATAAACGACATAGAATATGGAATTAAAAGCACTGTCTCTATTTTTGCAGATGACACAAAGATATGTAGCACAGTGCAGTCTATTGAAGATGTTCACAAGCTTCAGGCTGACTTGGACACATTGAGTGTCTGGGCATCCACTTGGCAAATGAAGTTCAATGTGGAAAAATGTAAAGTCATGCACTTGGGGTCTAATAACCCGAAGGCAACATATGTCCTCGGGGGAGTAAAACTGGGAGAGTCACTTGTTGAGAAGGATCTGGGGGTACTAGTAGATCACAGACTAAATAACAGCATGCAATGCCAAGCAGCTGCTTCCAAGGCCACCAAGATACTATCGTGCATTAAAAGAGGCATGGAATCACGGGATAGAGATGTAATTTTGCCTCTTTACAAGGCACTGGTGCGCCCTCACCTGGAATATGCCGTCCAGTTCTGGGCACCCGTTCATAGAAAGGACGCCCTGACTCTGGAAAGGGTGCAAAGGAGAGCCACCAAACTAATAAAGGGAATGAAAGATCTTAGTTATGAGGAAAGATTACGAGAATTAAATCTGTTTAGTCTTGAGAGGAGGCGATTGCGGGGGGACATGATTAACTTGTATAAATATATAAATGGACCATACAAAAAATATGGGGGAACACTATTTCACGTAAAATCCTCTCTAAGGACAAGGGGGCACTGCCTTCGATTGGAAAAAAAGAAATTTAGTCTCCGGAGGCGACAATCGTTTTTTACCATAAGAACTATAAATCTATGGAATAGCCTCCCACAGAAGCTTGTTACAGCATCAACCGCTGAAAGCTTCAAAAAAGGATTAGATGCTTATTTTGAAGAAAATAACATTAACAGTTACTACTAGTGGTTATCAATAACAAAAAATAAAGACAAAAAATAAAATAAATAGCTTCCCCTATGAAATAAAAAATAACTTCCCCCTACCCCAACACCCTTGGTTGAACTTGATGGACATATGTCTTTTTTCAACCATATTAACTATGTAACTATGTAACTATGGGCACAGAACTGACCCTTGTGGTACTCCGCTAGTACTTCACTTCTGCCGGGGGTGTTGAGCCATCCACCTCAGCCTCTATAAATCAGCAAGGCTGGCCCAGTCACAAGTCATGGAGTCACTAATGCTCTATGATGACATCCGCCTGCCTTTGTCCCAGTTGCTGTCTTAGAGTTCCTAAATGCCCAGCAACTTATGTTGAAGTGTGAGGACATGACCAGTGGCCCATCACAGGACAACCTCGATAAAAATGAAACCCTAGTACTGACTGCTACAGCTTTCTGCAATGTTGAGGCTGAGAGGGAGGCTAGTAGGGAGGAGTGGGTGGAAGAGGATGCCAGGGGTGATGACGACATACTAGACCCAATGTGGACTGAAGGCCATCAGAGTTTGGAGGAAGAGGTGGTGGTCCCACAGCCCCAGGCAGCCAGCAGAAGGAGAAGGGTGCAAACCATCAGCAGTTAGCCCATTGCGACTACTGCCCACCAATTTATTTTTTTGATGTTATTATTTATTTATTTATTTATTCATTTATGTATATACTGATGGATTTATTTATTTATTTGTGTATTTATATAATTATTTTGTTTTGTGGGATGATTTTAAGCATATTTCCTTCCCCATTTTGTGCAGGACAATCAGCTAGATGTTGCCCCCAATTTGACGTCCAATACCAGTAAAAACATATTTAATTTTTATTATGTTTTTTTTTGTATTCTGTTATTGATTTGAGTACTTTACCTAATCCATTTTGTTCAGGGCAGTCACCCTGGTGTTCCCCTTGATTTGCGGCCATCTAAACCTTGCTACCCCCAATTTACAGCCATTTTTTATGCTCTTAATAGCAATGGAAGCAGAAGAAGTGCAGAAAAGTTTTTATTGCATTATCCTCTGAGATCAGCTCCACTAAGCCCAATAGACAGAGCGATGGAGAATTACTAATTGGTAGACCAACTACTTTGCTCATTAGTCCAGTTACCTCCTCCCAAAATTAAGCAATACAAGAACACCCCCAAATCATATCTTCCCACGTACCAGAGAATATGATTGCTCGTATCAGGGACACCTGCCATCACTCATAATGCCAATGTTATTTAAACATGCTGGTGTGAAATATGACTTGTGTATCTATTTTGTTTGTATTGATCTCAAACTTCAGTTACTGAGGGGTGTAATTTTTTCCCAATCATCACAATACAATGATGTATCCAAAGCCTGTCCCCTCTCTTAGTTGGGGAAGGGAGGATTCTAGACAGTCTAGTAGAATACTATTTAAAAAGGACACTCACTTTTCCAGATCTAATTCTCGAACTGTCTCCTCAGGGGACTCACCAATTACGAGACTCCCAGCAGAAAATTCTTCATTCAGAGCACAACTAAGCTGTAGATACCGAAAAAAACTCTGATTTAGTACTGTGTATAAAAGTCATAGTTTCAAACATTTTGTTGAAGCTCATGATACAATGTACAGAGGCTCCTTCATCAGGGCCGTGACAATATATTGTCAGAACAATAACTGACAGGACTGAATAAGAACAACAAACAGGTTTATACAGTTGCAAGTTCCTTGTTGATAAAAGCTTGTATGAATGTAATGACAAGGATGTGAAAAGCACCACCTGCCTTATTTCATTATATTATATATATTATATGTGCAAGATATATTATCTGCACATATTAGCTCAGAAAACAGTTACTACAAGAAAATCTATTATAAATATAATATAAAAGATATAAAGATATAATATAAAAGATATTAAATAAAAGTACCAGGCCATAACTGTGCAACAATTGTGTGGAGGTCCACCTTTGCAATAAATTATGACACTAGCCCAAGTTTAAAATTTAAAGAGCTACTAAACCCCCCAAAAAAACAGGCACTCACCTTCTCTCCCATGCAACTCGCCTGGGCCCATCCATTGCAATGAATGTACGGCGTTGTGATCTGGCAGACGCTACGGAGCTCCGACTAACTAGTCAGGGAGCAGGAAGCGTACCCCCCCACTGCTGCCCCCAGCCCTAGCATGGAAACCAGGTTTCCGAGTGGACAGGGCTGCAGCTGCTGCATGCAAACTTTTATCTTTAAAGTGGACCAAAACCCAAGATTTTGACTATCCTGGCATTTGATCCTTTCCCCTGGGGCACCCTGCACCTCCGGATCACCTAAGGCAACTCACCTCTTCCCTGTCCTACGGCACATGCGCTGCCGCTCATACAATCAGCACACTCGGAGCAGCTGATGTCACGACGTCCAAGGCTTCGTCTAAGAGCAGCGGCCCCGAGAGTGCCCACGTCGGCCATTCATACATGCCTGACTCGGGCACACACCCTACTAGAGGTACAGCGGGGATGCGGCCACAGCTCGCACATGCACTGTTGTTGGACCAGCATACAAGGTAAGTGAATGGGGTGACCTGGGGGGTTTCACTCAGCGGGGCAACCCAAATCTTACAGATTCCCAGGCCAATCGGCGTGGGTTTTGGACCACTTTAAAACCATAGCCCAAAATTTCTTGTGCTCAAATCTAACGCTAATATCTATTATATTCAACAAATAGGAGCCCTGCACCACCCAGGCAAAACTAATGAAAATGGACACCTTGAGGAAGTGGCCAAGGGGGAGGGGGGGGGCAAGAAACGCGTGGGGTGCCTGCCTCGTGGATGCTGATAGAATTCCCACAATAAAATCTGTAGTACGTTGATGTGTGTTTTTTTTTTACTTCCTGGGACATTGAGTTATATCCTCCTCATTTGTTCTAGTAAACCGGTGCTGGCAGCACTTTATAGCACTGTAGCACTTTTTTGTATAGAGCAGGAGGGGGAATATTTCCTAGGAGTACTTTCAGCATGTTGCACATCTTATTTTGCACAGTATGTTCACTTGCATCATGGACATCCTACATAATTGTATGCTTTTAAATGTATGTCTACGATTAAAGAGTTGTTATTGATCTTTCAAATTTCTTATGTGAAGTAATATTCAGTGACTGGTGCAGGGTGTAATATGTCACTGTTTTGGTTCCTGGACCAAAAGGATTAGCGTAACGCTAACACTTACATGTAACTGCTAATCTTAACATTGATCATTGCCATAAATATTGACCCCAGAACTAGCACTATACTCTGTGAGTCAAAATGGGGGAGCACTTATAGTTACAGGAGGCCCAAAGCAATGTCCAGTTTCCTCCTGCTAAGTCTGGGTGAGTGCACCCTTATACAGTGGCTTACTGAAGATGAGAGACTAACATGTAGACTTATGTTTAAAGTGGACAAACACCCAGGATTTTCACTATCCTGGGTTTTGGTCCACTTCCACAGGGCACCCCGATGCGTTTAACCCCCCAGAAAGCCCAATAAAACTCACCTCACCCCGCTTCTACGGCGCATGCGCAGCCGCTCGTACAATCAGCGCGCTCGGAGCCGCTGTGGTATGCACGTACAAGCGGTGTCCACTCACAGTGGCTCCGAGCACGCTGGCGGCCGCATCTCGCGCTTCCCTCTAACAGGGAGCGCACCGGCCATTCACAAATGGCCGGCTCGGGCATGTGTCCTGCTAGAGAGAAGCGCAAGATGTGGCCGCGGCCCTCGCATGCACCATTGGATTGGGATCCAGGTAAGGTTTCTGGGCGTCTGGGGGGTTTTCACACAGCGGGGCATCCCGATTTTGGATGCCCAGCGGGGAGGGATCGGATCGGCCCGGGAATCTTATAGGTTCCCGGGCTGATCTGCTTGGGTGTTGGTCCACTTTAAAAGAATAACAAGAAAGGGTGGAGGTACACATTACAGTAAAATGGGGAGACTTGATTATAAAGCGACAGCTCCACACAGCATCACTTTTTTGGTCTCAGCTGCACTAAGAGTTCATTTTAAGAAACCAAGAAATGGCAGCGTCGATGTGCCCTCTACCTAGTGTCTTATTTAACAATAGCGCCCAAAATGTCACAGGAACAGGCAATCTGGTTGAAGCAGCGCCATGAAACCTCACACTGGAGATCAAGATCCCATAGAGCAGAATGGGCAGAACTGGATCGAAGTGTTTTATGCTTATTATTTATATTACACACATTTATTTGTACAGCACTTGCATTGTGACTTGTTAATAATAGAAACACAGGATCTAGATGTCACTAAATTCCATTTTTTTAAGGAAACTTTCATGCCATTTTTTCAAGATTTGTTTTTTTTGTTACAAATGTGAAATTTGGACAACAACTAAAATGCAGCCTAAATGCACTGTAAAGTTTGCTTCCTTTGTACCCAACAGTGATATCTTGGTATGCACGTACAAGCGGTGTCCACTCACAGTGGCTCCGAGCATGCTGGTGGCCGCATCTCGCGCTTCCCTCTAACAGGGAGCGCACCGGCCATTCACAAATGGCCGGCTCGGGCACGTGTCCTGCTAGAGAGAAGCGCAAGATGTGGCCGCGGCCCTCGCATGCGCCATTGGATCGGGATCCAGGTAAGGTTTCTGGGTGTCTGGGGGGTTTTCACACAGCGGGGCATCCCGATTTTGGATGCCCCGCGAGGAGGGATCGGATCGGCCCGGGAATCTTATAGGTTCCCGGGCTGATCTGCTTGGGTGTTGGTCCACTTTAAAAGAATAACAAGAAAGGGTGGAGGTACACATTACAGTAAAATGGGGAGACTTGATTATAAAGCAACAGCTCCACACAGCATCACTTTTTTGGTCTCAGCTGCACTAAGGCCCTTATTTATCATGGGCTAGCGCCAGGTAGTGTCTGACGAGCGCCAGGTAGCGGCAGCTAACGGCGACTACCGACTCAAGTACGCCCGGCGGCGGTCACAATGACGCATTTATCAAGCAAAATGAGGCTAGCGACGGCGAGAGCGACGGCTAGCGCGGCATTCATCATGAAGCCGCCTGGACCGAACAGCGCTGCTGCAAATTCCCTCACAGCGCCAGGTATGAGCTGTCGCTCCCTGGCGATGTCCAATGCATTTCAATGGAGCAATCTATAATTAATCATAATTAATTGGTATTAATTTTTTTTTTTTATTTTTTAATGTCAAAAATTCGGAGACCACTTCTGCAATGTTATTATTTATTTTTAAGTAAAAAAAAATTTTAAAAATAATTTGTGCAGAATTGATCTAACAGGTCTGATATTAATGTATTCATATTACAAAATGATTCTATAAACATGTATAATGTTACATTCAAAAAATATGGTTGTTTAGGGGTTAAAAACTAGTTAACACCCATCGCCGCCAGCGCTCTGGGGTTTAAACAAGGAATGGACAGCGACAGCACATTCGGAGCGTGATTTGTTAATGAATATGAAGCTAGCCGTTCGCTCTGGCCATTCGTTGTCAGGCGCTCACATACAACGCTGAACCTGTGAAACAGCGACCCCTAAGCCCGTATTCAACATTACCGCACACCGACTGAGTCGCTGTCATCAAGCAAACGCCGGCCAAGCACAGCGAATACTGGCTGGCGCTGTAAAAATCACGCTACAGTCGCTCATCTGTCGCTACCTGGCGCTATTAATGAATCGGCCTCTAAGAGTTCATTTTAAGAAACCAAGAAATGGCAGCGTCGATGTGCCCTCTACCTAGTGTCTTATTTAACAATAGCGCCCAAAATGTCACAGGAACAGGCAATCTGGTTGAAGCAGCGCCATGAAACCTCACACTGGAGATCAAGATCCCATAGAGCAGAATGGGCAGAACTGGATCGAAGTGTTTTATGCTTATTATTTATATTACACACATTTATTTGTACAGCACTTGCATTGTGACTTGTTAATAATAGAAACGCAGGATCTAGATGTCACTAAATGACATTTTTTTAAGGAAACTTTCATGGCATTTTTTCAAGATTTGTTTTTTTTGTTACAAATGTGAAATTTGGACAACAACTAAAATGCAGCCTAAATGCACTGTAAAGTTTGCTTCCTTTGTACCCAACAGTGATATCTTGTAACTGTAATGATCAAAGCTTACCAGCGCCTGAAAAATACAGCGCCAATCTTTTCAAGGAGGAAAAAAAATCATAAATATGTTGTGAAGCACTGAAAAGATGGCGATACAAAATGGCGCTCACTGATGCTGGGATAATTGGCAGTCGGGACTAACAGACGCTGATACAGGCCAGCCTATACCTAGTGCAACAATCAAAACATATTAGCTAGCATTTGCCGCTGCGACTTTTAGCTCCATTTGTAGTCCCCAGCGCAGCGCCAGAAAGGATAAAAATGCTGGCGCTCCTAATCTGGTGCAAACATAAACAAAGCTCATAGTCACAGTTGTAAATGAATGAATGCATATTCTACAATGCACCACAACAAGAATACTGCTTGATTATGAACTGTACAAATTAACTCTTATGTTAATAGAATATGTGACACCACAATTAATGATATTCAATAATTCAGCCTTGAGTACTGTCCTGACAAAGTGACTGACAGCTGATCACCAGCAGCCCGGTTCTGCTGGCAGAGGCCACATAAGGACAGTAAGCCGCCGGTAAATGCAGGCAGATGCCATGCATATTTACAAAAGTTGCTTTCCGAAGGATTCATCAAGTTCATTTCATCAACAATAATCAAGTCCAGGAACAATTATGCTTGGTCTTTTATTTGCAGATTATTAATCTTATAGATTATACTTCCTGACACATGTCGCTGTCAATGTTTCGTTTCCAGCCTTCACCAATGTGACGTTGAATGCCTTGGGGAGGAACGAATGCAGGAAGCATTTTAGTGTTGACAAAAATAGACAGCTAGAGATGAGAAAAACTCCAGACTAATTTCTGAAACAGGAGTCAGAGCTTTTACGACAGACAATAACATTTTGGGAAAAATGACAGCATGGCTTGCTGGAAAAATAGTAAAGATCTGATGCCTTGCATCTCAAAAGTACTGGCAATCATTAAATTATAGTACACAGTTTACGTATACGTCCCTAAAATGTATGTATGTGATATCCTCTCCTACCTCTTTAATAGCCTAATGGAGCATACCCACTGTCTCCAAAATCTCCATTAGATTATTTTTTTACACTCCCATGACCTTTTACAACCTTATAACCACATATATGCAGCAATATGCAGCAATCCCCACATGCTACCAATCCACATGCTAGTTGGCTCACCACTCTGAATATATGGGTCCCATATTTATAGCTCTCCACCACCAGTCCCACAGCCTAACCATATTCCCAATATTCACTCTATACTCCTACCAATGTTAAGTATACAATTAACTAGAAAAAGAGAGATTTCGCCCAGGGAAGGAGTTAAAAAATCAGTAGTACAATGTACAAATCAAGCCACTGCTGCCACCTCTATTTGCCAATGCGCTCCTTCTATATCACTCTCCATGCAATCTCACAGCTAATTTTTTTACTCCTTCCACTTTACCCTCAGCAGGTCAGGAGCCACCTAAAATGGCTACAAGGGCCACAAGTTTTCTTATTTTTTTTGAGCATTGTCTCTTTTATGTATGTAGTGTAGTATGCAAAAGAACTGTCCCCTTGTGGATCTGACGAATTCATTTCCCTTACCATGCTTCCCATTGTGAATTCTTAGAAATTTGTACGTTTAAAGATTTGGATATTATGTCATTTATAACTATTATGCATGATTCTTTATTTTCTTAACTTGACATTGGGCGTGATTCAGAGCCTCTCTCGTATGCATTCCTGCCAGCAGGAATCATGTCAAAGAACCGTATTTGGTCTATTTCCCGCATCGGGTAATTCAGACCCTTGTTTTTTTGGCCGAGTAGTCCTTTTTGTGGGAAATTATGGTATGCATACGCCAAACAGAGTGTTCGCAATATAAATATGCCTCAATGCAGCCATGCATCTGTAATTATACAGGTTTAGCCTGCGCTTGTGCGGGATTCAGAGGCCTTGTGGATTTTTGGACCTACAAAAGCTGTAGGTTTCAAGTTCAAAGGCCATCTTTTTGCTAGCGGTAAACTTGAACAGTCTTTTGTTGCTTGTGAAAATACAGCCTACATCCTCCGCACCTATGATGGAGCCTGTTGACGAGTACTTTGAAGAGTATGAGAGTCTGCAGCAATGTGAGCTGTTAACCATGTACCTTCCAGAGCTTAGGCATACCCGCAGTCACCTGTATATCAGATGACCGATCAACAGGTGTTCCAATTGACCTGACTTAACCACCTTTCTCTTGAGAAGCTTTACTCAGAGTTGCGGCCATAGTTGGCCCCTGCCACAAGAAAGGGGCATGCAATTGGTATGATCAAATTGGTTGGCTGCCTCTAATTTTTAGCGAATGGCTTCTTCCAGAGGCTAGGGGAATGTCCCAGCCTTTGTTCAGCCACCTCCTCACTAACTTTCTTGATGGCATGGCTGTCCTGCAGTAGAAATACCTCTCTTTTCCTGACAGCATGGCAGGTTGGAATGCAGTGAAGTTAGTTTTTTTCAACATTGCAAATATGCCATGGGTGCCATTGATTATACTAATGTGGCCCTGGTTTCCCCAGTTGCTCAAGAGTATTCCTTCTTGCCCACTCTCCGCTCTTGAGTCTAGACTAGCTTACCTGTGTCCCATTTGGTTGTTTGTTTTGCTGTTCATTTGTTGTTCCAGGTCTAGTGACCCTTTTTAATTTCTGGATTCTTTTCAGAATCCGCAAGATGGGCTACTCTCTTAACCTTCAATGTGTCATGGGCCCTGATCTTTGCTTTTTCAGTGTTTTGGACACTTCCCTGGCTCATCCCACAAAGCATTTATCTTTAGGAGTTCCGGTTTATACACCCATTTTGAGAGTGGCAAGCTGACTGGCAGTTGGCTTGTGGGTAAGTCAGTTTATTGCTGAAGTGGATCTGCCTGTTTATTGCAATGTGTTTTTCTTTTCACTTATGTGCCCCCTTTTTGCAATTGGTCCAAGTCTTTTGTTAGCCAATTGCTCTCACTGCCCGCCATTACTACTACTGTGCTCATGCCCCTCTTTGAATGTCCCCTTCTCCCTGTTGCAGTTACAAATGCTCAGCCCGAGCATCCTGCCTTACCTTTTGCTTGTTTGGTCCTACTCATTTTTGATACTTACTATTTGGTCTAGGCTGTTTTAAAGTAGTGTTGCCTGTTAGCCATTTTGTATCCATTTTTATCTGTCTTTTAGGTGATTCAGGTTATCCCTTGCTGCCCTGGCTCCTGACGCCCTTCTTAAGGCCCCCAGACACCTGGCCAGGAGGCATATAATGTGGCCCACCGCCGCAATCAGGCTGTAGTAGAGCATGCCTTTGGGCTGTTGAAGGCCGATTTCACTGTTTGGACCATACAGGGGACGCCCTTCAATACAAGCCAGAGAAGGTTGTTCAAATTATCATGGCATGCATCAGCCTTCATAACTTTGCCTTAAGCGAAAAGGTGGCAGCATATTTGGAGGACACAACCCCTGCTTGTGCTCCAAAGATTCCTGGCCATCTGAATGCTGGCAGCCAGAGCCGTGTAGCCCAAATCATTCGCCAACATTTGGTGGAATCCAGTTTTTCATAAATTTGTTGTTTTTCTCTACATTTATGTCAGTTTTTACTTCTTATATCCCTTGCCTTTTCTGGGTGTGATTAAATAACATCCAAACAAAATACTTTTTTTTGGTATTTATTCTCTAATTACATGTTAACGGTCACAAGTTGTTGGGTTATGGCACAACGGTGGATGGAGGTCAACATACATAAAAATGTGCCTGTCCGGCGTAACTAAAGCTTTGGACCCCCCCACAACCCAAAGTCCAGCAAAGCAGATTAGGGGGATATAGCCTGGTTCTGGGTGTTTGTAGCTTGCTGTGCCTTAAGCCTCTCCAGCCTTTGAAGGCCAACCTGGTTGGCCTCCAGCATTCACATGGCAACCTTGTTGGCCTCCACCAGAGCCCCATCCAGCATTTTCATCTGCTGGTGATGGTGCTGCTGCTCCACAACCACTGCAGCCAGGTCTTCATGGAGCAAGCTGGCAGTCCTTCACACTATTTTAAAATATCTATTGGCATTTTGCCGAAAAGTGGTGCTGTTGGCTCACCAGTTTTCCTCCATGATTTGGCACTGCCTTACCAAAGACAGGTGATGCCTGGCTGCAGGCCGGGCCTGTCTTCCTCCTGGGTGCTCTGTGGAGCTGGTGAGGCTGCTACTGGCAGAATGAAGCTGGTGATAGCCATTGTCAGTGGTGCCATCAGCTGGGGGCTGTCCAGATAATATTGGGAGTCTCATTCAGATGTTCTGCGTTTCCTTCCTCCAGCTCATTAATTTCATCCAGGAGAGGTGCCGTCTGTATGGAGCAAGGTCAACATTAGCGTTAGTTTTTAAATGTTAACACACAGCCTCCATGGCCCAAAACTTTACCCTGTGTTCACCCTCCTCCTCCACCCTGCCCCTTGCCCTTTGCCTATAAAGCTCACTCATTTACCTCATCACTGTCTGGACTCTGCTCCCTTGGTGGCTGACTGATGGTGGCTGTCTTGGTGATAGCCAAACCAGAGGGGCCAGCAAGCCCAACACATATGAAAAGAGGACGTTGGCAGAGGAAGTGGCAGCACATGTGAGTGGCGATGCATTACACCTTCACCCAAATCATGCAGCACTGGTCGGACCTCAAGCGTCGAAAGTGGCCCTGGGTACAGCCAGAACTTCCCAGGTAAGTGCATGTACAACAGAGAAGGTGAGCTATCAGGGTAATGATGTAACATGTTTGACAAATTAACAAATTGATATTTTCTTTTGTAGCTGGTGAGTGCTGGCTGCAGCTCAAGTCCACCCATAGGTGAGGGGTCCAACCAGTAAGGCCAAGAGGAGAGCTGTGGATGTAAGGCGGCTGTCCTGAACCCTGCCAACATTCTCTTCCTCCTCCTGTGAATCAGCACCACCACCATATATGGAGGCTGCTGAAGAGGAGGGTGTGTTGGGCTTGGCGTCGCCTACAGCACCTGCTTACTCCGGTAGGATATTACCCAAAAAACATATAGGTTGTGCTGCATGTAAAGTCTAGTAACACGTTGCGCTTCTCTGGCCCTACAGATCATCAGAGGGTGAGTATGCGGCAATGGGGCCACCCGAGACAGAAGCGACCCAAGCCTTAGGTGGGTGTGGCAGTGAAGCAGAGCAATAACCAAACATTACACAAACAACACATGGCCATAAATACTAACACAGGGTCTTTCCCTCTACAGACCCTGAAGAAGGGATGGCGCTGCAGAGGAGGGTGGTCCTCTAAAAGTATGTGTCAACCCTTTTGGGTAAGTATGTAACAATTTGCGTTCATATACAGGCACAGATGTGGGCAAACAAGTTGTTAGGGCGAGCGCTGCGTGCCCATCTAGCAGCACTTCACTTACCTCCATGGCTGCATCCAGCCGTCATCCATCTCACAGCATTTCCCTCACCTCCATGGCCGCTCCCAGCCATCGCCCTTCCCCCCATGCTTCCTCCTTGCATGGTAAGGTGCACGCACGTCTCCGTCCACTAGAGGGAGCGTGCATCGGATTCCTGAGATTTAAAGGGCCTGTACACCACTGATTGGTGTCTGCTCATCCAATTCTGCATCCACTTCCCCTATTTAAAGTCGACCAACACCCATGGCTGATCAGCCCGGGAATCTTATAGATTCAGCTCCCTCCCCGCGGGGCATCCAAAATCGGAACTCGGAATCGGAAGTGTGAAACTCCCCAGGACGCCCACAAACCTTACCTTTTCCCCGTTCCAGCGGCGCATGCGCGGGGCCGCTCCGGCAGCTTGTGAATGGCCGGCGCAGGCGCGCTCCCTGTTAGAAGGAAGCACGAGAGGCGGCCTCCAGTGCACTCAGAGCCAATCCGGGTGCACCGCAGAAGTGGACCAAAACCCAGGATAGTGAAAATCCTGGGTGTTGGTCCACTTTAAAGGGGCACTTCCTTACCATCAGTGCCGGATCTTGGTCTTTCCATGCCAGTTGTAAATCAGTTGCTTTTGGATTGCTCACCCATGTACCGACCTCTGCCTGTCCTGAACCTGTTCTGAACCTTTGCTGCCTGCCCCGACCTTGGCTACTCACCTTTACCACGAATCTGTGCTGCCAGCCCTGACCTCTGCCTGTACTCACTATGTCTTTTGCCTGCCCCTGTGCACCACGCTGAACCTCGGCTAACTGTGGAACTGGGCCGCTGTTGGGGGGTAGCGACCTGGGGGTCACTCGCCGCTACAAGATCAACCTGACTTGCGGTGGGCTCTGGTGAATACCGGTGGCCTCTTAGACTCTGCTCCCCTGACACGGCACTCGCTATCAGTTCCACAGTCAAAGCGGATCCACATCCAAGTCCGCTCCACCCGGTCCGTGATAGTAAGATCCGGCCATGGATCCCGCTGAGGTGCCGTTGCCTGATGCCACTGAATTGCCTGCTATTGTGGCTATGCAGTCCCGTCAAATAATCAGCTCTCGGCTATGATGCAGCAGTTACTATCGATTCAGCAACAGCAAGTACCACCACCAGCCCCAGCTTTGCCGCCACAGACTCCTGTAGCATCTACAGCTAGAATCCGCCTCTCCTTGCCGGCTAAATTTGATGCAAAGTTATGCCGAGGCTTCCTTGCTCAGTGTTAGTTGCATTTGGAGATGTTGGCGGATCAATTCCCCATTGAACGAGCTAAGGTGGCCTTTGTCATTAGTTTGCTTTCTGGAAAGGCCTTGGCCTGGGCCACTCCCTTGTGGGATCGCAATGACCCAGTCTCTTCCAACATCCACACCTTTGTTTCAGAGTTTCGCCAGGAACCAGCCTGGGCTTCATCTGCTGAATCGGCCCTTTTGAATTTGGTCCAGGGCAGTTGGGGAATACGCCATTCGGTTCCGTACTCTAGCATCCGAACTGTCTTGGAATAATGAGGCCTTGTGTGCCTGCTTAAAGAAGGGACTTTCCAGCAAAATTAAAGACACTCTAGCTGCATGCGATTTGCCTTCATCTCTTACCGACCTCATCCATTTGGCTACACACATTGATGTGCGTTTTACTGAAAGGCGTGAGGAACTCTGCCAGGATAGAGACTCTCAGCGCCCTAGGAAGGCATTCCATCTGGCTCCCATGTTTCAACACCTTTTGTCCGCGCATGTGCCTTCCAGTGAAGAGGCCATGCAGGTCGACCGATCTCGCTTGACCCAGAAAAACTTGTAGAAGGAACGAGAACCTTTGCTTGTATTATGCCAGCTCTGAGCATTTTTTGAAAGACTGTCCTATTCGCCCCCCACGTCAGGGAAATGGGCGCACCTAGTGGATGTGGGAGAGGCGTCCCTGGGTGTATGTGCTTCCTCTCCACGTCTCATGGTTCCTGTGCAACTTACCGTCGCACCTAACACTTCTTTTAATTTGACTGCCTTCTTGGATTCGGGCTCCGCAGGAAACTTTATAGAGGCCTCCTTGATTAATAGATATAATATCTCTGTGAACCGCCTCGCCAAGCCCTTATTTATCACCTCGGTCAATGGTGACAGGCTTGACTGTACCGTGCGTTATCGCACTGTTCCCCTCCTTTTAAAGATTGGACTGTTCCATCAAGAGAGTCTTGAGTTTTACATCCTCCCAAATTGCACCTCAGATTCTACTCGGCCTACCCTGGCTTCAACGTCATGATCCCACTCTTGACTCCGGTGAAATCGAGACTTGGGGTACAGCTTGTTTTAAGAGGTGTTTGAAGTCCGTTCCTGTCCGACCTATTCCTGCTTCTATCTCTCTGCCTGGCCTGCCTGCGATCTACCAGGCCTTTACTGATGTCTTCTGCAAAAAACAAGCGGAGGTACTTCCGCCTCATCGCCCTTATGATTGCCCTATTGACCTCTTGCCGGGTACCACTTTACCTCGTGGCCGAATTTACCCCCTCTCGGCTCCGGAGACACAGGCCATGTCGGAATATATCCAAGAAAACCTTCAAAGAGGGTTCATACGGAAGTCTTCCTCTCCAGCAGGCCTGGATTTCTTCTTTGTGGCCAAAAAAGACGGCTCTCTACGCCCCTGTATCGATTTCCGTGGCCTCAAGATTACCATAAAGAATTGTTACCCCTTACTGTTGATTGCTGAATTATTTGACCGACTGCGTGGGGCTAAGGTCTTTACCAAACTTGACCTGAGAGGGGCCTATAATTTGATACGTATACGCGAGGGCGATGAATGGAAGAGCGCCTTCAATACCCGCGATGGACACTTCGAATACCTAGTGATGCCCTTTGAACTTGCAATGCACCTGCTGTTTTCCAAGAATACGTGAATGACATTTTCTGGGACTTGCTCTACTCCTGTGTAGTCGTATATTTGGATGATATACTCATCTTATCGTCCAATTTGGAGGAACATCACCGTCACGTCCGGCAAGTCCTGTCTCGCCTTCGCCAACACCGCCTGTACGCCAAGCTGGAGAAGTGCCTTTTTGACCGTACCATCTTACCTTTTTTAGGGTACATAGTTTCTGCTCGAGGTCTCCAGATGGATCCCAGCAAATTGAAAGCAGTTTTGGATTGGCCACGTCCTTTCGGCCTTTGGGCTATTCAGCGTTTCTTGGGATTCACCAATTACTATTGACAGTCTATTCCTCACTTTTCTACTGTGGTTGCGCCCATTGTGGCTCTCATGAAGAAGAACGCCAATTCTAAGTCTTGGCCCCCTCAGGCGGAAGAGGCCTTTATTTCCCTAAAAAAAAAAAGCCCTTCTCCTCCGCTCCGGTGTTGTCTAGGTCTGATCCAGCCAGGCCCTTCGCCCTTGAAGTAGATGCCTCCTCCATTGGAGCGGGAGCTGTGCTCTCACAAAAATCTCCTACGGGCAGAATTCTCACCTGCGGATTCTTTTCGAAGACATTTTCTCCGGCAGAGAGGAATTACTCCATTGGTGATTGGGAGCTACTCGCCATCAAGTTGGCCTTAGAGGAGTGGAGACATCTCTTAGAGGGTTCTGCCCATCAGGTGTCCATCTATACGGACCATAAAAATCTGTCCTACTTAGAAACTGCCCAGCGACTGAACCCTGGACAAGCTCGTTGGTCGTTTTTTCGCCCGCTTCAACTTCCAAATCTGCTTCCGCCCAGCCGCCAAGAACATCAGGGCGGACGCCCTTTCTCACTCGTTGGACATCTCTGATGCTGAATCCTTTCCACAACATATTATTCCGCCTGAATGCCTTGTCCACTCTGTTCCCGCTACACTAGTACAGGCTCTGCCTGGAAAGACCTTTGTGCCATCTCGCCAACGTCGCAAAATATTAAGATGGGGTCATTCTTCATATGTAGCCGGCCACACTGGTATCAGAAAATCTTGTTCTCTAATTTCCAGGTATTATTGGTGGCCTACTCTCGAGAAGGACGTGACGGAATTCATTCAGGCCTGTACCATCTATGCCCATGACAAGACTCCTCGCCAAAGACCTGCTGGCCTACTGCTTCCTCTGCCTATTCCAGATATCCCATGGACACACATTGCTATGGACTTTATCACTGACCTCCCTCCTTTGTATGGCAATACTGTTATTTGGGTGGTAGTGGATAGGTTTTCTAAGATGGCGCATTTTGTACCCTTGCCTGGCTTTCCATCGGCTTCCCAGTTGGCAAAATACTTCCTGATGCATATCTTTCGGCTTCATGGGCTTCCTACACACATTTGGGTTGATTCAAAGAAACATGTAACAGCTTGGATTTGGCTCACGATCATCCTATTTTTCACGTCCGCTCGTGCGTTCGTATGAACTTGCGAGTGATTCTATAAGCAAATACGTTTCTATCCTAAAATATACGTCCGTTCGTATGGCAGTTCGGGAATCAGACCTATGTCAGTTTCCATCCTGAATTTTCCGTTTCATTTCTCAGGTTGCAACATTGGTTTTGCCCTTTTTCCTTTTTTGTCTGGACGTAAATCCTTCTGATCTTGCGGCTCCGCACTACAAACTTACCTCATTAAAGTGCATTCTAAATATTTGGTCTTTTATTTTTCTTTATTTCATTCATTTTGTAGTAACCAACCATTAATGAATGCATTTGCATAAGTAAATCTTACTTTGTTTAATTTTTAGTTAACTTGCATTTTTTACTTGTGGATTTAATTTTAATATTTTGGCTTCAAATGGTACAACTTTAAATTTTTTGTGTGGTTACCCACACCCTCTACATACAGATTGCTCACAAATATTAAAAAACACCCAGCAACTTCTGCATGTTATGAGCCTAGAAACAGCCAAGATGGCGGCTCAGGTATTATCGGGCAGCCTGCAAACAGAAAGGGCCTTGTGACTGTGTTGCTCTGGATTCTTTGATTTCTGACCTTTCCATGCCCCCAGCTCTGCTGTGTCTGTGCAAAATACAGCAGTAACCCACATCCTGCACTTTATCCCGCTCTCCTATCCTCAGTAAGTGTGATGCATCTGACCAAAGATGTGCTTAAATAATTAAACAAAGCAAAGGTAAACAACTACACCAATAAATGCAATCTAAAAATATTATTCTAGTACCTCAATTTTAAAATAAATAACAAAGGACATAAGTTTCTTTAATTAACGCAAATATATTGCAAAATAAAGGTTTACATGCAAAGGACTAATTAAGGTCCACATTAAAATGCTTTTATAAGGCATACATGAATCAGGTATGCATTGCCATACAATTTATGGCCTCGGCCATGCTGATACATGCAGTTCATTGGAGCTCAAGACGCGCAGACTCCTCCACATAGCCAAAAAACCTGTTCACGAACAGCAATCCGGCTGCTAAAAGGTGTCGGCTGTGGCTTGCTTTTAAAACGCGTTTAGAGGTTTCTCTGAATCACACCTAAACACATCCAATTAACCTAAGTTTTACGTTTTGATCCTAAGTTTTACGTTTTGATCCTAAGTTTTACGTTTTGATCCTAAAATTTAGGAACGGACTTCCGCTGATCGTAAGAGCATATACGCATTCGTACGTAGGCTCGTGCGAGTCGGAAATGGCCAAAAAAACAGGAAAAAATGACTAACACCCACCCAAACTTACGATTCTCGATACGAAATCAATTAACTTTTGCTCTTTGAATCGAGGGGATTGTGTCTGACAGAGGTGTGCAGTTTGTTTCCAAGTTCTGGAGAGCCCTTTGTAAACAAATGAAAATTAAACTGGACTTTTCCTCCGCTTATCACCCCCAGTCAAACGGCCAGGTGGAAAGAGTTAACCAGATTCTCGGGCATTATCTTTGCCATTTTGTTTCTGCCCGTCAAGACGATTGGGTTGATCTTCTGCCCTGGGCGGAATTCTCGTATAATTTCAAGGATTCTGAGTCTACAAGGAAGTCCCCGTTCTTGGTGGAATACGGTCGGCATCTTCTTCCACCTCTGCCCTTGTCCACGTCCTCTGGAGTACCTGCCGTGGATGACATCCCACAGGATTTCTCTACCATCTGGCAAGAGACCCAACGTGCCCTTTGTCAAGCTTCCGTCCGTATGAAAGTTAGTGCTGATAAGGGGAGAAGGGCTTCACCTATCTATTCTCCAGGAGATAAGGTGTGGCTGTCGGCGAAATACATCCGCTTCCGAATTCCTAGCTACAAACTGGGTCCCCGTTACCTGGGTCCTTATAAGATCAAACAACAGATCAATCCAGTTTGCTATAAGCTTCACCTACCCACATCGCTGCAAATCCCCAACTCCTTCCACGTCTCTCTGTTGAAGCCAGTAATTGTCAATCGGTTCTCTCCTAAAACCTTGGTGCCTGCTCCAATCTCTGGTACCAAGGATGCCTTTACGGTGAAAGAGATTCTGGCCTCTAAGCTTTCCAGAGGTAAAAGATATTTTTTAGTCGACTGGGAAAGCTGTGGACCTGAAGAAAGATCTTGGAAACCTGAAGAGAACATTCTGGACCGCAGTCTCATCTCGGATTTTCTTGGTCCCAAGAAGAGGGGGAGACCCAAGGGGGGGGTACTGTTAGGGCGAGTGCTGTGCGCCCATCTCGCAGCACTTCACTTACCTCCATGGCTGCATCCAGCCGTCATCCATCTCACAGCACTTCCTTCACCTCCATGGCTCCCAGCCATCTCCTTTCCCCCCATGCTTCCTCCTCGCATGGTCAGGTGCGTGCACGTCCCCGTCCACCAGAGGGAGCGTGCACTGGATTCCTGAGATTTAAAGGGCCTGTACACCACTGATTGGTGTCTGGTCATCCAATCCTGCATCCACTTTCCCTATTTAAAGGGGCACTTCCTTTCCATCAGTGCCGGATCTTGGTCTTTCCATGCCAGTTGTAAATCAGTTGCCTTTGGATTGCTCACCCGTGTATCGACCTCTGCCTGTCCCCAACTCCTTTGCTACTCACCTTTACCACGAACCTGTGCTGCCAGCCCTGACCTCTGCCTGTACTCACTACGTCTTTTGCCTGCCCCTGTGCACCACGCTGAACCTCGGCTAACTGTGGAACTGGGCCGCTGTTGGGGGGGGGAACGACCTGGGGGTCACTCACCGCTACAACACCAACCTGCCTTGCGGTGGGCTCTGGTGAATACCGGTGGCCTCTTAGACTCCGCTCCCCTGACACGGCACTCGCCATCAGTTCCACAGTCAAAGCTGATCCACATCCAGGTCCGCTCCACCCGGTCCGTGACACAAAGTGTTAAAGTATATTTTTTTGCAGGTGCCATGTTGGTCCCCAAAAAGATTTTAAAAAATGAATTTTATATTTTTTAAATAAAAAAATTACATTTTATATGTTTTTTTTATAAAAATACATTTTTAAAAACGTTTTCTAGCAACTACATAAAGCAAATGTAAAGCAAACAAACAACAGTGTTAAACAGAAGACCAAAACAGAGAGTGGCCGAAATATAAGGTGAGTGACAGTGGGTAGAAGCAGACGACATGGTAACCAAGGTACAAACGTAAATATGGTGAAGGACATGCAGACTACATGGGATGCCCTAGATGGCAGCAGAGGGAAGAAAGATAAGTACTTGACATGCAGACTACTATGGGTACAGTGGCGGGGGGAAGCACAATAAAATAGATGGATATAACAAAGAAAGGCATGCGCCATAAAGCCACACAGTGATTCGGCACACCGAGAACAATGGGCTCCACAGCAAGTTTTACCCAAAAACAGGTAAAAAAACTCGGCATACGAGCGTTTGCAATTTCCCGGTTACCAAGATCAGTTCCCGATACATCAGGCATTCATGGGCAGGCTCTGATACTCTGATTGTTTTGCAAATAGGAGGGTGCTCCTGGAAGGTCATATTTGTATAATTAATCCCTACTAATATTGGGTTTACTTCCATTGCAGCTGGCAAAGAATATAGCTTAATCACTTATCATGTCATGCAATAAACTAAGTTTCTTACACACCCTGATATTCAAACTACTAGGCAAACAAAGATTGAATGCAAGCTTATAACAATAGGTTATGTAGTACAAGGATATATAAGACATAGAATATTGGTATTACACAAGTCCTAAAATAAGTTAATTCAACAAAATATTCTATAGAGGACCTGTAAAGTTTTGGGTAACATATTATTACATATTTTTACTAAACTGTTTTAATGATGAATTATTCAAGTGTGGCTTAAAGAGTAAATCCTCTGATGGTATTTTACACATTTTCCATTATTGTGTGTCAATATGATGTGCTCAATGTTCTGAGCTTATCTGTTTTTTTTTTTCTTTTCTATGTGTTTAAAACTCAATGTTATAAAAGAAAACAGTTTGCCCTAGCAACACCATCTGACCCTTTCAGACAGAGAATAGAAGATATCAGAACTTTGATGCCAACCAGGGCCAACATGGAATCCTTTGTCAGAGTGGAATCTACCTTCAAGCAGGACATAGAATCTCTCAATAATCGGGACGACCAATCAGAATCCAGGATGGCTTCTCTTGAACAAACCAATGACTTACTGGAAACCAGGATTTCTGCACTTGAAACCGTTCAACACTCCCAAATGGATCACTTCAATGCACTACTACTATACTTCATTGATCTAGAAAATTGCCATAGGCACAACAACATCAGACTGAGAGGTGTGCCGGGGCTACCACTGGGAATGACCGTGCACCTACAGTTTTGGGCATATTTAATAGCTTGTTGGGTAAACCCCCTACAGCGCCCGTTGAGCTCAACAGAGTGCATCGTGCACTAGGTCCCAGAAGTACCAACCTCTCCCGCCCAAGGGACGTCATCTGCCATGCCCACATTTACACTATAAAGGAAGAAATCATGCGGAAGGCTTGGGAGGCAGGCCTCAAAGACTTTGACAGGGTGCAGATACACATACTGCCGGAAGTTCAATTAATTCGATTATCTGGCACCACCTACCACTGGGGCTGGCCCTTCCATCTCCTGGTCGGGAAACAGGACACCTCATTTGCTTTGCGAACCCATACAGACCTTCTTCTGCACCCCAGCTGTCCCAATCCCGGAATGGCTGCAACTTGGTCAGACCCGTTCAACCCTTGACCACCAGCAGAGAATCAAACAAGCCGCGATACCCCCATGCCCAGGTGGGTGGCAGTTTGAGACCTGCCTGACGAGGATGTCTCTCCAACCTACCTGCCTTTTACCCTGAGGGGTAGGGAGGGGTGCTGATGGGGGGGGGGTCTTGCCCCCAATATCTCTAATTGCTGCACAGATGGACCTATTTCAATGCTGAAACCAACTTGCCTAAATCTGTATATCTTTGCAGGTACAGAGGTGGTCTTGGTCCAGGCTGGGCCCTTGCGGCATGCTCTGGCCCTCGTCCCCTCCGCTATGGGTGGCTGTTAGTCCAGTGTCCTATCATCCTTGTGGGCCTTCTGGGGGGGGCTGGCATGGTGGAAGGCCTGATCTTTTTCCTATCTAACCCTTAAATTTCACCACCCAACCTAATCTCCAAACCTGAGGTATTCAGTCAGTTAGCAGGTTATAAAATCAATTTCCAAAAATTGGAGGCCCTGAATATCAGTATTCCCATCAACAGACTTGAGACACTGATATCCACCTTTCCTTTTAAGTAGGCTATGGGTGTTATCTCTTATCTAGGTACAAAACTATCCAGCCAAATCTCCCATATATTCTCCCTCAATTTCCAACCTCTACTACTGCACCTCCAGGAAGATATGAAGAGATGGTTTAAAGGCATCTTCTCTTTGGAAGCTGCAACATTATCAAAATGAACTTGAACTTCCTAACAAAACTCAGGTCTGTCTTTACAAGGGTTGTGTGGGCAGCCAGACCAGCCAGAGTACGAAGGGGGACTATGCCTATCTAAAGCAGTGAGCCTTCTAGATCCTGTCCGCTACCATGCAGCAGTTCATCTAAATAGGGTGATAGACTAGTGCAGGCACAGCAGATATAAACAGTGGGTCTGCATATAACAGAGCAGCTCCCATCCTCCTATTCAATGTCTCCCATGGCTGAGTGGCAAGCACCCTCAAAAGCTGCTTAGCCACCCCACGATTGGCTCCACTCTAAAGGTATGCATGAAAACTTTGGAAACTTGGAACATGTCTCTAAGCCCCTCTCCGATGTACCCTTTTTTGGAGAACCCCGGTTTTCCCCCAGGCAATCCATCTATCAGGGGGGATGGCTGGAGTCCATCTCTCTATCCACATCACTAAACCTTCCTGGGTTGGACTGGTGGTCCTCTATCCAGCTAGCCTAATTTACAAAAACATTTTGCACTCTGCCTGCACGACCAATGACTTTCATCGAGAAGCCCTGTAATGCAAGGGGTCACACAAGCCATGCCCTCTCGCAATTATACACCCCTGCCAAGCATTCAGTTCCCCCTTTCATGACTGAAGAAATGTATCTCTCTCACTGTGAAACAGAAGGAGGATATATGCCCTCACACACAAAGCATCTATTGCGAACAAAGAATCGGGGTACAAGATTCTCTCTAGATGTTACAGGGTGCCAGTGATACTCCATAGAATGTTTCCAGAGGCCTCTTCTAAGTGTTGGAGGTACGAAGGAGAGGAGGGTACACTCCTCTAGATCTTCTGGGCATGCCCAACCCTGCAGATTTTTTGGAATTCTCCACCACAGCAACTGCTCCATCATAGTGACTGCTCCTTTCATCCTCTCTTTTACTGCTCGACTTTCTTCCTTTTTTCTTTTTATCGCCCTGATATTCAGACTGATCTTGCTCTCTGGAACAGCTCTTACATTATCAAGAGATTAGGAGAATTTACTGATCTTATTTGCCTCTTCCTTTTGTAGATTAATAACCGGCTTAACTAAATGTGTTTCCTGTGTATTTCTCTGAGATTATGTTACGATTTCTTGGTTATTCTTTTATTGTATGTTTGCAAAAAGTCTTTAAAGTGGACCAATCGCCCCCAGCGGCCGGCCTGGAATCTATAGAAAGCCAGATGCCCCGTGATTGCCTATGCCAATACACAGTTCAAATCAGTAGCTTTATGCTGCGCATTCCTATGTGCTGCATAAAGTGCTAACTGGACGAGCGCCTGTGCCTGCACCGTGGGAACAGGAATAAGTGAGTGAAACTGCGCTATCTGGCAGGTTTCACATAGGGGGCTTCCTATACTGGCATGCCCCTGGGGCAGGGACCAGTCACCAGGATAGTCAAAATCCTGGTGATTGGTCCACATTAAATAAAGAATATATGCAAAAATAACGAAATAAAGAAATACTAAATGAACACGAAATGTGACAGTAAGCTTAGGGATATATGTGCATAATATTCTAGGCCTGGTCTGACTACCTCTCAGTAAAGAAATTACCATTTCCTATTCTATACTGAAAATGTCAAAGACAATTAATTAGATAATAATGTCTTGTTTTACTTGTTGTTTGGCACTGAAATGGCATTTTACATATAACATCAGCACACGAGGAGCCAACAATTAAAATGATGCATTTTATTGATAAATTTGATATTAGCAGCTGGCGTTAAGCAATTATAATAACATTAATTACAAATAAGTAGCATTAGTGTCAGTACTGAAAAACAATAGTTTGATGTGCATTTCATACAAACAAGGCAGTGTTTCCTGTAGCTTTTGAAAAGAAAAGAGTACATTGTGGTTTTCAAACAAAAATGGTGAAGTAAATCTAATGATGGTAAAACTAGATAAGACACAACAAAACCACAATCAACTGGAAATTAATGTGACAATTAAAATCACTATGTAATATAGTATATTCTTATAATCAATCATATCTCAAAGAACACAAATTATTATGAAGGATTTTACCTACCCTTTATACCCTTTTATAACAGCCTTTATAACATGCCATGTCAGCCAGTTTATATATGATGCAATGGCCAAGGGTGGAGTGGATTAGCAAAGTAGTAGTACCATAAAACTTGAGGTATTCTTCAGCTACTACTTTAAGGTAAACCAAAACCCAGGCCTAGAGCCTAAAAGAAAGCCCTTCTTAGGAATATCACCATGGTTAAATTGACATAGTCCCAGCATCCCAGGGCATCCCATGGCAATTATATTGTTGCAGGATTACGGCACCCTAGGAGTCCAGTGAAGTGCATACCCTCTCGCCATAAAACGATAATTTCAATAAAGTCCATCAGAAACGTCTATGCGTTTCGGGTGAGATTTTGCCCTAAATCATGACATTGTACAAATTAAACATTACTATCTCAAATACACATAAGATTACCTACCACTTCCCATCCCAGCCTGTCCAATCAGCAGCTGCTAGACTAATCGGAGCCAGTAATTTGCAATCCATGTGGAGGAGTGTTCCAAAAACATCTGTATATAAAACATAGTAAACAGATATTAATAAATAAATAAGGGCACTATAAAAAGCCATTTAAATAAGAAAAAGCGCACCACATAGGCTGCGCAGCGGCACTGCTGGGATCCTTCGTTCGTCTGTATAGCCCAGATAGCGATCCATACAAACAGCATTGTGACGTCACTCGGCTCGGCCCCGACCACCACTTTCCCATCCTTCCACAGTCAATGGGGAGGAGAGCAGAGGAGAGGATCAGGGCGGATCAGGGTGGAGCGGGCCGAGTGACGTCAGTGGCCAAACCCTCCTTCCTAGAATGCATGTAAACAGCCTGGCAGGGAATAAAGAATACAATAACATAGGCTCATAATGGAGCCCCCCAGCCTGTCTACTCGTCTCCAGAACTACCCACTTTCTCCCCGCTGTCATCCATAAGTCAACCAGGAACAAAGGTGACAAGGAAAGAGGCTGGATGGGGGAATCAGCAACAGGGACACCATCACAGGGAGTAGTAAATGACAGCAATACAAATTCTGTGTATTAATTCAAAAGAATAACCTAATATTACGCATGTTAAAACATTTAGTTACGTTAATAATCATCTTTAAATTCACAAGGGACTCTATGTAAAATCAATAAAAGTAAAAAATCCCCAGGATAAATCTAAAAATAACCTACCCTGGTTTTTTGGGCCGCTAGCAGGAAGGAAAGCCAGGCACGTGTGTCTCACATGCTGGGCAGTTAACAATTCAAGAGGCAACCACGTGAGACTCACAGGCTTGCTGTTTAAAGGGTTAAATCACTAAAAAACTGACCTATATGGATAAACTTTTATCTGTTTAAAATGTTTTCAGATATTTTGGCCGTTGGAAATGTGGACATCAAAGCAATGTCAACGTTAGCAAATACACTATTAAAAGGCCTTATGCGGACGTGTGTGTGTAACATGACAGACATGCTTATCCCTTTTCTGAGACAAGTCTCGGTTTGGTGTGGGCTGCTTATAGCAAAATCCCAAGCTCCAGACAGCCTGCACTGTGTGAGGAAACAATCACAAAGGTACACTGCAATCATAAGGAAGCTCCCAGCTCAACTGCTGTGTGGCTGTGTGCTAGCAAAGACTCCCCCACCCCCCTCATGCTAATATGTAAGCAGGGCTCTCCAGTTGGATCAAAGATGGATGCTCCCATGTAATTCTAGGAGCACAGCTATCCCACAAACTAAACTTTATTTTTTTGACTTGAACCCCCACTTTAATGAAAATAACCAAATCAGGTTTCAGGTCACAATGCTGGAGACATGGCCTATACTTTATCCTCACTTATCTAATTTATGTTAACTTCCAACAACTGAAAAGTAATAACTAGAAGTGGGATTCAAATTTTTTAGCAAAGGGTTCCCTATACCTAGTCACCAGGGAGCATTTCAGCACACATCGGGAGGCTCTCTCCTCTCTTCTTCTCGATGGCGGCCGCCATCATGCCTCTAAGCCCCGCCCCCTTGGGGGCGTGGCTTATGAAGTCATCCCGGCCCCGAACGGGCTTCAGCTTTCTCAGCTTCTCAGATGCCGGTGATCGGCGCTGGGGAAGGAGGTGACAGGAGATCCTCTGATCTCCTGCCTTCTCCTTCTCTGGATGCCGATCACCGGCATCTGTCAGCTGAGCGGCGAGGGACAAGAGCTTGCAATCGAAGGTAAGTACAGTAAAAAAAATTTTTTTTTTTTCTAATAAAATACTTTTATTACTTGTGTGGTGTTTTTTTTTTCACAGTTAACCCTTTGTGAGCTGGTAAGGGGTCCATGAGACCCCTTATACCAGTTCACAAGGCTGGGGGGGTGGCAAGTCACCTGCCCTAGCGGGTGACTTGCCATTAACCCCCGCACCCCCATTACCTGCCTCCCCAAAGGCCAGGGGGGAAGAGCCCGGGCCCACATAGGCTATGTGGGCTCGTAGGCTGCAGGGTGGGGGGGCCACCAAAGCTGGCCCCCCCACTCTGTGCCTACAAGCCCCCATAGCTGGTCCCGGGCTGGTTACTTTGGGTAAGGGGGACCCCACGTCATTTTTTTTTGGGGATTTTTAAGGGTTTTTAACCCTTAAAAATCCCAAAAAAAATGGGGTCCCCCTCCCCGGGAAGGGGGACCCTATGTCATTTTTTTTTTTAATTAACCATTTGTCATCCAGCAGCTATAAAAGGCTTCTGGGCAGGAAAGGGTGTCTACCTATACATATGTGGTATCGCTGTAACCGGGAGAAATTGGGGTTTCTCACGCAATAAGATTTTATTGACAAACTTACATTTTTTATTACAAAAAAACTCTACAAATTGTAAAAAAATATTTTTTTTTTATTTTTTTTCACACATTTCACCCAAAAATATTGATAATACACCTAAAAAATACAAACAAGACATTTCATGTTAAAGCCCAGACTCTGTTGAAAAAAACAATATATAATTTTCCTGGGAAATCCCTGGAAATCCTTTCAAAAATGACAGTTGAATATGTGTAGCGCAAAATAGTGAAACATCGTCTGGCAACAGGGAGTGGCAAATGCTGCAGGTAGGCTGGCAGCGAAAGGGTTAAACTAGCCTGAAACTAGTAACATATTTAAAATCTGCAAAATTTGCTAGTGATTCGGTGTGGTTTAAACTGACAGAGTTTTTTCCTTTGTTCTCTTTTCACCAGCCAGGCTGTGTAAGGGGAAGGGTTAATTCGGGGTAAATTGACTCGGGTGCCTTTAAAACCAGTTTTGAGCCTGCTCATTCTATGTGCCAGGCCATTCAAGTGGCTGCTTCAAAGTGGTGAGTTAAAAAAGCAGAGTTAAAAGCAGAGGTCGCTGAAGCTGTATCTACCTTTGAATTCACTGTTATTTGACATGTCTTGTCTTTTCATCTGTTTGTTACTTGTTTGTAAATTATAAGGGTTATTAAAGGATTTATTAGTTAGCTTCTCATTTTAGGAAAAAAATGTGCTCCATGCCTAACAGTGGTGTCCAGTGTGCATCTTGTGCTATGTATGCACTGCCTAGAGCTGTGCAGGGTGTGTGTGTGCATTGTGCATTTGGAATCTGCACAATCTAAAGGCACAACAGGCAAGACAAGACAGACAAGCATTGATATCATGGAAAGGACTTTGGGCACTCTCTGGGTTCGGGGATGGGGAGGTGGGGAGGGTGATAGTATGGGGGGGGGGCAGGAAAACAGGATAATAAGGCAGCTAGCTGGCTAACAGACGGTGGGTTGGGGGGAAAAGTTGAAGGGGGGGTGTTGCCCCGAGCAGGCAGGGCAACAAGATTGCCTGGTTGGCAGATGAGGATGTTAGCTCAGGGGGGGGGGGGCACAGCTGCAGCAGAACAACACCAATGTCTGCTCCAGTAATGAGGAGAAGGGAAATGGGAGAACAGGGCAGGCAAGGCAGGTGATGGTAGTGGAGGACTCTATTATTAGGGGAACAGTCAGGGCAATCTGTCACAAAGATCAGAATCACCTTCCTGCGGCTAGAGTTTTGCATTTTGCGGATAGGGCTGATAGGATAGGGATTTTGGAAGGGGCTGGTAAGAACCCAGCAGTAATGGTGCACATTGGCTCTAATGACATAAGAACTACTTCTAGTTCTACTAGGTGGAAGGTCCGTCAAAGTGATTTCAGGGACTTAGGCTTTAAGCTTAAAGTGGACCAACACCCACGGGTGATCGGCCCGGGAATCTATAAGATCACCTCCCTCCCCGCGGGACATCCGAGATCGGGATGTCTCGCGGGGTGAAACCCCCCCAAACACCCCAAACCCCTCTAGACGTGCGCGCGCCCGCGCCGGCCGTCTGTGAATGGCAGCGCGGGCACGCGCGCGTCAAGAGTGACGCGCGGGAGGCGGCGGCGGAGAAGCCGCTTGTCCGCGGCTGGTCCGTCGGCGCTGGGAGCGGGGAGAGGTGAGTTTTTCGGGTGGTTCGGGGGGGTTTCACACAGCGGGGCACCCCGATCGGGGGTGCCCCACCGAAGTGGACCAAGACCCAGGATAGTCAAAATCCTGGGTGTTGGTCCACTTTAAAGCAGGGACCTCAACTGTAGTATTCTCAGAAATACTACCAGTACCAACAGCCACACAAGAGAGGCAGAGAGAGATTAGGGGGCAACACAGGGGGCTCAAAAGTTGGAGTAAAAAGAAGGGGTTTGGGTTCTTAGAGAACTGGGCCAACTTTCAGTGGGCTACAGGTTCTTTGGCAGGGACGGACTGCACCTAAATGGCGAGGGTGCATCTGTTCTGGGGGAGAGGATGGCTAAAATTTTGGAGTGTTTAACCCTTCTAACGCCAACTATGTCAAATGTATGAATCTGCCACTCCTACTGTTAAAACACCAGCTATGTAAATTTTAAGTATCTTGCTTTCCTACCTTCTAGTGCCCCCCCCCCCCAGAAATAGCTACTCATCTGACCCCTCAATCGATCCGGCCAGGTCTCCTCTTCACCCGGGGGGCCTCCGATCACCTCCGGGCTCTTCTCTCCCACCCCTACCCTCGGTGCACTGCTGCCTCTAGCTCCAACATCTTGGGGGTGGGGAAGATGATGATATCCGGGTGACATCACCCAGTTCCGGCTTGACAGTCTATTAGATGCTGTGATCTCTGGAGAGAGGAGTGGAGGGGCATGGGATCCTCTGATCAGTGGCGTAGCGACCCGGGGGCGGGGGGGGCGGACCGCCCCGGGTGACACCAGACCTAGAGGGTGACACCTCTCGGCCGGTCACCCCTCGGTATAGAGACACTTACCTGCAGGTCCGGAGCGTGGAGGCCGGCGCCGCTCTCAGCTGTCATCTGAGGGCGCGTCATCAGAGGGCGCCTCTGATGACGCGCCCTCAGATGACAGCTGAGAGCGGCGCCGGCCTCCACGCTCCGGACCTGCAGGTAAGTGTTTGCTTTTTTTAAAAATGCCGGCATGGTGGGAGCGGGCCGGCCGGTTCCGCTGACAGCAGAGCGGGCCGGCCGGTTCCGCTGTCAGCGCGGAACCGGCCGGCCCGCTCCCACCATGCCGGCAAAAATGCTTTTTTTTTTGTTTGTTTTCTTTGGGGGGGGGGGGGGGGTTGACACCATTGGGGGGGGTGGGGTTGACACCATTGGGGGGGGGGTGGGGTTGACACCATTGGGGGGGGGGGTGACACCATTTCCTACCGCCCCGGGTGACACCAGCCCTAGCAACGCCACTGCCTCTGATTTCCTGCCTCCCCACCCCTCCAATGATCACCACATCTGTCATCAGATCAGAGAGGGACACATGAGCTGGTGATCAGGATTGAGTTTATGAGTCTTGGGGTCTGGCAAGTCACTTGCGGCTAGCCATTAAGCCCCAGTGCCCCATTACCTACCTCCCCTAAGTACAGCCCAGTGCGGGCTTGTAGCCTGCAGGGCGGGGGGTCACCGAAGCTGGCCTACCCACCCTGTTCTACCACCTCCCATAGCTGGTCCCCGGGCTGGTTATGCTGGGTATTTTTTAATAGGGTTTTTAACCCTTAAAAAGCCGAGAAAATATGCCCTCCGGGAGGGGGGGCCCTGTGTCATTTTTTAGTTAACCCTTTATGTCCCATTAATTAGCTGGTATAAGGCTTCCAGCTGCAGCAGGAGAGCAAAAACCAGAGTTATCGTCATGGGACAGTGTTTGGGGATGGATCGATGGGAGGTAAGTATTAAAAATAAAATAATAAAATATATTTCTAGTGTGTGTGAGTTTAACCTTTTGTGAAATGGTAAGAGATCCATGAGACCCCTATACCAGTTTACAAGGCTCGGGGTCTGGCAATCACCTGCGGCTAGTGGGTGACTTGCTATTAACCCTCATTACCCTCTTCACCTATAACCTGCCTCCCCAGAGAAGAGCCTGGGGTCGTGAATGTTGTGCAGCCTCTTAGCCTTTAGGTCCTGGGGCCACCGAGGCTGGCCTCCAAGCCCTGATCTACAAGCCCCCATAGCTGCTGCCCGGGCTGGTTATGCAGGGTAGGGGGGACCCCACAACATTTTTTTTTATTTTTAGGGTTTTAACCTTTTACAATGTAAAAAAAAAAGGGGACCCCACGCCATTTTTTTATTTAACCATTTGTAGTGTGGATAGTAGCTGTATTTTATTTATAAATGTTATAAAGTGCTCTTTTCAGTTTGGGGGGCAGGAACGGGGGGCTACCGATACAAATGAGTTACCGTTGTAATCAGAAGAAATGGGGCTTTAAAGTGCAATATGGTTTTCTTGAATAAAATACATTTTATATAAAATAAATGAGACAAATATTAAACTTAAATTTTATTTTTTTTTGTGAAAAAAAACATAGTGAAAAATTACCTGTCAACAGAGGGTGACAAAATCTCAAGTAGGCTGGCAGTTAAAAGGGTTAAAAGTACCTATGCATGTTGGTATTTTTCAGCTCGGGAGATACTTGCACTTTTAGATTTAGCTTGTTTTTTCTTGTTTGTATATTTATATTATAGAAAAATGTGTTTTTTATTCTGCTTTTTTATACATTTTTAGGGAAACCCTGTGCAACCAAGGAATTCTTCAAGGGATTACCCCCAGATAGATGAGCCCACTACAAGCTGGATATGCCTGGAAAGCTTAACTTGTCTACTTTCCGAGAGAGTATGGTTTGAGGGGAGTATTCCAAAAGTAAAGGGTTGTTTTGGTTGAAAA
This sequence comes from Gastrophryne carolinensis, assembly GCA_027917425.1. NCBI lineage: Eukaryota > Metazoa > Chordata > Amphibia > Anura > Microhylidae > Gastrophryne > Gastrophryne carolinensis. The sequence goes on along the minus strand of CM051237.1, from coordinate 288,171,190 downwards.
ATCGTGGGGTGTGTACTGCAGAGCTGAAATTTCCAAGAAAATTACCCTTACACACGCATGTGTTACTTTGGGATGTTTGACAACTCTTCCCTTGACAGTACCTATGCATGTTGGCTACTGTCCTGTTCAGGGGACCTAGCTTTTTCAGATTTAATTTGTTTATTCTTGTTTGCATATTGATTTTGTTAAGGAAAATGTGGCTTTGATTCCGATTTTTTTTCTTTTCTTTAGGGAACCCTGTTTTTTATTTTATTTCTTTTTTAATAACTTCTTCCCATCCATCCTGAGCACTGTGTCCCATGCCAATTACTCTGGCTTCTGCTCCCCTGTTGCTGTAAAGAAAAACTACATAGGGTCCCCCCTACCAGGGGTTGAAAACCCTTAAAAAAACAATGCTTGTAGAACAGGGCATGGAGGCCAGCCTCGGTGGCCCCTGGTCCTGCAGGCTGCAAGCCTGCACAGCTTTTGCAGCCCTGGGGCTCTTCTCCCCCCCTGAGCTTTGGAGAGGCAGGTAATAGGGGGCCAAGGGTTAATGGCAAATCACCCGCCAGCCGCAGTTGACTTGCCAGCCCCCTAAGCCTTGCAAACTGGTATAGGTTTACTCACCTCTGATCCTTTGCTGTCCCACGCCGACGCTGTGGCGGAAGGGGGGGCTCTTTTGGGCCCTCTCTTGAAGCCCCCCTGGTTAATGAGAAGACCCGGCCGATTCGATCGAGGGGCCACATGGGTGTTTAAACTTTTTTACTTTTCTTTTATTAGGGTTTAAATTCAGCTATGGCAAGTAGCTGGCACTTAACGGTTGGAGAGGCAGCTATGTGAGAAGTAACCTTAAGCATTTGAAATGCATATTTAATAATGCTAAAAGCTTGACAAAAAAATTAATGAACTAGAACTAATAATAGAGGAACACTATGACATAGTGGGGGTAACAGACATGGCTGGATGAAAGCTGTTACTGAGCAGTAAACCTACATGCTTACTGTGTGTTTAGAAGGTACTGTAAAAACTTCAAGGGGGTGGAGTCTGCTTATTTATAAAACTCGCTCTACAGTCCACACTGCTGGAGGACATATGTGAGGGAAATGAGCAAGTGAAGTCTGTATGGGTTGAAATACATGGAGGAAAAAACAAAAATAACATACTGATCAAGGCTTACTACAAGACTGCACAGAAAACATAAAATGGATGAAGCCACTAATTTAAGTGGTTATTATGGGGGACTTTAACTATCCAGATATATATTGAGAAGCTGGAAGCTGTGGATCCCAGAAACCTAAAAGATTTCTATCAATAATTAAAGATTGCTACCTAGTGCAAGCTCCAACAAGGGGGAAGAGTCATACTGAACCTTATACTAACTAAATACAATGTGCCAGGCAACATAACAAAAGTACAGGTCGGGGGCCACCTTGGAAACAATGATCATAATATTATAAATTGCCCTTTAGCAGTCACTAGGATTCCTTATCATGGAGCCACAAAAATGCAAAAAGGTCTGACCAGCTTAGAGATGCACTAAACTGCATTGACTGGGAAAATGTCTGTAAAAACTAAAACATGGACACTAAATGGGATACATTTAAGCAAATCCTTAATATCCTTTGTGATAGATATATACCTTACAGGAATAAAAAGGTTAGAAGGAAAAATAAACCTGTCAGGTGGGCTATAAACAACAACAACAAAAAAAAAAACATAAAAACGCTTGAAACAAGAAGGCCCCGGGAAAGCATTAAAAACTATAAAGAAGAAAACTAGGTAAACAACATATAAGGGCAGCAATGCTGGAGACGGAAAGACTAATTGCCGAAGAGAGCAAAACTAAACTCATAACGTTCTTTAGCGACATAAACAGTAAAAGATGCAAACCTGAAGGTGTGGCCCCCCTGAAAAGCAAAAAGGGGGCAACTATAGAGAGGAATGAAGAGAAAGCCAATTTACTAAACATCTGCTTTCATATTCGCAGGTGATATGCCAGATGAAATGCAGATATAGCAAACTCCCTATTAAATGTCATTTGTCTAACCAAGAAAGACAGTGCAGCAACGCATTGAAAAGATTAAAATAAACAAATTCCCGGGACCAGATGGCATTTATACCAGTAATTTAAGTGAATTGTATAGTAATAGACAGTGGCGGACTGGGGCCAAAAATCAGCCCTGGATTTTACAAGCACCTGCCCTGCATATGACCAGCCAGTGTCATCTCTGCTGCTTCCTGGCCAGTCAACCAGTTTTCTCCAAGACTGAGGCTATATCATTAGGATGAGGACATGGGCGAGGATTGCTTGGGTGAGGAGATAGAGTAGTAAAGGGGATGGGGGGTAGGATTTGGTGGGAGTGTTAGTAAAGGTAGCAGCCCAGACTGCCCCAAAGCAGTGTGGCCCACCGGGCATTTGCCCGGGTATCCCTATGGCCACTATTTAATATTTGTATTAATAATAGGAGGATAATAATGATAGGAGGATAGGGGCTTAGCAAAAGCGGTGCCAATATTTAAAAAAAGGTTAACATCTGTAATGGGCAAGTTGTTTGAAGGTTTTCTAAGAGATGATTTTGTGGAGTATCTTAGAGAAAATTACCTTATTACTGCTTATTAGCATGTATTCATGCTGAACCGCTCCTGCCAGATAAACCTGGTCAGCTTTTATGAGGAAGTAAGTTCACAAATGGATCAGGGTGAGCTTGTGGATGTCGTATACCTTGATTTTTCTGAAGCATTTGATATCGTGCCACATAAAAGACTGGTACAAGAAATACAAATGCTTGGACTGGGGGAAAACATGTGTACAAGGGTGAGAAATTGGCTCAATAGGCTCGATTCAGAGACACATTCGTCTTCACTTTCGTAGCTGTCTGTGTATGTTTTTGTGTGTGTTTTTTTTGTTTTTTTCGTTGCATTTTTCATTCGTACGTTCGTACGAGCTCATGCGTATATGCGCTTTCGATTAATGAAAGTAAATCGGATCATTTGCGTTAGTTCGGATCATTTTCCCATCTAAATCTGATATTTTGCGTTCGTTCAGATAACTTACGTTATTTATATGGGCTTGCGTCTCATTCAGAGAGCTGATTGCCGAGGGACCACCACCCTATAAAACCGTTTCATTTGCGATCCCCTTACGGGACCATTTTGACCTCGGATACCTTGCTATCAACATGTTTTGTGCGTTTGTGGAGAAACATCACCAACTCCAGCTAATGGGAATTGAATGTGTCAGCAGGGCCGAGGCCAGATTGCACCGGCGACGCATGCATATGGATGGCATGCATGACGTTGAGCTGTTCGAGCTGACCAGACTTAATCGCGCTTCCCTCCATAAGTTGTATAGTGAGCTGCGGCCATGGTTAGCCTGCACCACAAGGAAGGGGCAAGCAATTTCAGGTATGACCAAGATGCTTGGCTGCCTGCAATTTTTGGCGAACGGCTCGTTCCAGAGGCTGGGTGCCCTCTTTGTGGGGATGTCCCAGCCTACGCTGAGCCGCGCGTTATCCAAGTTTTTGGAAGGCATGGCTACTATTAGTCAGAAATATATTTATTTTCCGGACGACATGGTAGCCTGGAATGCTCTTAAGCTGGAATTTTATAATATCGCCGACATGCCCAACGTCATGGGTGCCATTGATTGCACCCACGTTGCATTGGTCCCTCCGGCAGCCGACGAGTACGTCTATAGGCAAGTTCAATCGGTCATTTTTTATATAGTTTACATAAATTGTATTTTAACTAGCTAATAATCCCTCCTTGTAAAATGTCCCTGTGAAATAGTTTACAATGTATATCTCTATCCCTCCTTCTAAAATGTCCCTGTGAAATAGCTTAACTGTATATCTTTTAATCCCTCTTTGTAAAATGTCCCTGTGAAATAGCTTACACTGTATATCTATTAATCCCTCCTTGTAAAATGTCCCTGTGAAATAGCTTACACTGTATATCTATTAATCCCTCCTTGTAAATTGTTCATGTGATACATTTGGCCGTCTTTAGCTTCATCAATATTTTTCATGTCGGCCAAAGCCAAACATTTTCATGTGGACCTTAATTAGTCATTTTCAGGGTAATCTTTAGTTGATCCAACATACATATCCTTTTTTGGGCTAAAAAATACTTATGTACTTAGTGTTTTTTGTATTGCCCAACATGGTTTTGGAGGGTGTTTGAGTAGTTTACCCTGCCTTGCTAATTTTTTTTATTTTTCTTTTTTGCCAGGAACCGCAAAATGGGCCACTCACTGAATGTCCAAGCAGTGGTGGCCCCGGACATGCGGTTCCTTAGTGTCCTCGCCGGGTTTCCAGGCTCATCCCATGACGTGTACATCTTGCGAAGATCTGAATTGTAACGTCGGTTTGAGTCTGGAGAATTCTCACGTGGATGGCTCCTTGGTAAGTTGACGCAAATAACGTCATTCACTTTTCAATGTATGCCTATGAATATAGTTGATGACCCATGTCAGAACCTATGGCTGTTTTTACCCCTTGATGACATGTTAAACCGGACCTTAACCATGATCTTTAGCAAAGCACAAACCCTTAAAAAATGATTTCCCACCATTTTAAAATAATATATGTCTACTTTCTAGTAAATTACTTATTATTCTTCCCCACACTCGGCTGCAATTCTGTTCTTGACTTTATGATGGGGTCGGCGCCATCTTTGCTCAGATGCATGACACTTACTGAGTAGAGGAGAGCAGGATAAAGTGCAGGGGGCGGGTTAGAGCTGTGCTTGGCTCAGACAAAGCAGATCTGGGGTCCTGAAAAGGTAAGACATCCAAGAATGCTGAGCAGCTGGATGTTTAAAGGGTCAGAACATGCAGTAGATGGTGTTAGGCTGTTTTTTTAGCAGAGCAATCTGTATGTACAGGGTGTGTCTAAAATATAAGATAGGCTCTTAGTCAGGGGGAACGACCACTTTTTGCAAAATTTTTTGTTGTAATGTGTAATTTATGTTAGTATTTTCTTATTCTTTCAGGGGATTCCGGCTATCCGCTACTTCTCTGGCTGATGACGCCCGTCCTTCTGCCACAGAATGCGGCACAGGACGCCTACAACCGGGCCCACCGGAAGACCCGGGTCGTTGTGGAGAGGGCCTTTGGCCTGTTAAAAACACGCTTCCGGTGTTTGGACCATACCGGGGGGGGCACTCCAGTATGACCCCAACAAGGTCATAGATATCATACTGGCAAGCTGTTCAGGCCAATTTGATTAATACCCATTTTGCCTAATTTGTTTGTCATGTGTTTGTTGCATGTAATTATTATTTTATACTATAATTTTGCTTTGTGAATGCTTTATTATTTTTTTTGTATCAACTAGTAATGAGTTAATTACTCAAATATTCACACGTGATCTGAGACTCATGCATTTTTTTTGGCCCTGTTTGTTTAGAAAAACCTTCAGTAATCTAAAAATAACTAAAACATTAATGCATCAACTTAGTCAACAACAGCTAAAGTCACATTCAATATATTTTATTGAAATATGAAAAAATACAATTCTGTGAAATACTCACCTGTAGAATTGATATTATTTGTATACAGTACGTCCTGCTCCAGATATAATACTTACACTTGGGTTATCCTCCGCCAGATGGCGCTGCACTGCAGAGACATGGAAAAAAGGCTCCTCCCGGCCCTTCAAATACCCAGGGACCTCCCACAAATCCCCAGCATTGAAAAGCAGTGAACAAGAAGCCTGGAGAATTAAACCACCCAGAACAACTGGTAATGATAACAAAGAGAACAATCACCATACAGGGGATCCAGAAAAATGCAAAAACCAGGGTGGGGTGGAGCAGGACGTACTGTATACAAATAATATCAATTCTACAGGTGAGTATTTCACAGAATTGTGTTATTCTTAGTATACAGTACGTCCTGCTCCAGATATAATACTTACACTTGGGACATCCAAAAGCAGTGTCCATAAAGTAGGGTGGGATCCCCAACAAAAAACGACAACAGCAGACAGTTTAAACCACTGTCACCTGCAGAACCATACGGCCAAGACAGCATGACAACATTGTAAAAACCTTACAAAAAGGTATGAGCAGAAGGCCAATGGTAGTGGCCTAGCCAACCAGTTCAACAGAAACCCAGTGCTGAAAAGCCCAAGAGGCATCAAGCACGCGTAGAAAAGGAATCAAGGCAACAAGGGAGATTCTTCCCCTTGCCAGAAAAGGCCTGAGTAACAGCCTGACAAATCCGATCGCTACAATAAATTTGGCAGAAGCCAAAGGCCGAAACAAGGTACCAGGAGTAACATCCATTAAGGTAACAATCAGGACCAAACCGCCCAATTCCCGAGAGCAGACGAGATCGGGCACATTCAGGATGTAATGACCACAAGCCCCAAGGAACCTCAGTTCCCTTACAGGACACAGTGGCTCCTAAGGAAAAACTGCCAACACCTGTATAAGGAATGCAGAACCACTTCCTCAGCGTTGCTAGGGAAAGGGGACAGCCGTGGATAACAATATCTCGAATAAATGAACATAAGACACCTCCAGATGTAGAGAGTCTGGCTTCAGGCGGAACTCCACCTTATCCTGGTGTATTTCAAGGAATGAGGGCTAGGTAGACAGAGCCGCCCGCTAACACACGCCTGACCAAGGTAACAGTCACCAGAAGGACAACCTTGAGGGTAAGGACAGCCAGACAGCATCCTGAGTAGGACTAAGGGACAAATCCTGCAAGCAGACAGAATTAATTCAATTTCAATCCCAACAGGGACCATAGGATTACATGGAGGACACACATGAGCACCCCCTGAGGGAAGTCTTAACCAAGGAAGACTGAACCAGAGACTGCTAAGGCAAGGTGGACAGGGCAGAGCCTGACCCATCAGAGAACTGAGCTGGGGAACCAACTCCAATTCATGCTGAAAACCACACTGGAACCCTGGGAACTGAGAACGCCCAACAGGTAAGAGAACTAGACTCGCCCCAGTCAATGTGGGTATGCCATACGCTACTACAATAGAAGAAGACGAGGAAGAGGCTCACTCCTAGCCTTCCCATAGTCGCAAACACCGAGACAGCTAAATTTGTCTCCATCAAGATGTATGCTTCAGCAGTCAGGCCGACTTCGCCAGGGACCGTGGATTGGAGTGACGTAAAGTGGGCTCTGAGTGATCAACTGGCACTCCTGGCAAGGTACAGAACTACTGACCACAGTACCATGTCTGCAACCACACTCTACTAGGTCAGCTGGGGCCACCAGAATCACTGGTCCCCTTACCAGAGCAATCTTACGCAGAACCCTGCCTAGCAGAGGGAATGGAGAAGGACATACAGAAACGAATGTCCTGTACTAAAGGCATCCGGACCACTGACATAGGGTCCTGGGACAGGGAAGCAAAGGCCGATAGCCTGTGAAGGTGACGGAACCCAACAGATCCACGACTGGTTGGACTCCATAGCGGGGCATTGTCTCCGCCCAGAAGGGAACATAGACACTCCCTGGAAGGTCCGCCAGCTCCAGGCCCCTTCCAATGGTTAATGTAGTACATCTGTCGTCAGACGGACCGAGCACCCCCAGACTGGAAAATCAAGAAGGGGAGTGGTCAAGCGAGATAGAGCCAACTGAAAAACGCTCACTGTTTAGAATTCAATAGGCGTAAGGACCTTCTAAGGGCCCCACCACCACCAGAATTGCAGGGGGTTTCAGAAGAAACCTTCCCCTTCATCCTGAAGGGTTGGCATCCATGGTGACTGTTTCCAGGAAGGGGCAAGGAGGAACTGCCGTCAGACAGTGCCCTCGAGTTCATCCACTTTCAAGAGAAAACCGTCATACAGGTGGGGAGGCCCACAGACCCTGCTCCAGGGGTGCTGGATCCCTGTCCTATGTCACCAATAGAAGTCGCAGAAGGGCTCAAGGGGAACGGACAGCAATGAGGGACTGAGCCCATGAGACCAGATTGCCCACCTAATTGCTGGGAGGGGACGAATCTGGTTTGAACCTAATCCAGAATAATTCCTATTAATGGAGTTACCACTTTAGGGAACAGCGAGGACTCGGGGTGATTGAACACCCATCCAAATGACTCCCAATGGACCCACCAGCCGGGTATCCAACTTAGCCTGACGCAGAGGCAGGGAAGTGAGAAAGGGCGTCCAGGTAGTCATCGCGCGGACGCCCCTTGGTCTCATCAGAGACATCACCATCGTCAGCACCTGAGTGAACACTCTGGGAGTTGAAGAGAGGCCAGATAACAAGGCCACAATTAGCAGTGTTGGACTTCCAACACGAACCTGGAGAGCCTCAGAGACCTGAGGGCACAGGAATGTAAACATAAGCATTGTAGAGTTTCCCCAGACGGCAAGCCGCCCACTGGGCGCAAGGTGCTGATGGCCAAACTCAAGAGTATCCATGCAGGAAACTGCCTGTAATTAGAGAATTGCTGTGAATCCAGAATGGGACAACCCATCCTTTGGGGGACTGTGGGAGGTGGTATAGCGGCCCTTGCCTCTGCCTATTATGGGCAATCTGCAAGAGACCCTCAGACCTCGCAGGCCTAGCATGGCCTGTGCCAGCAACTGAACAGCGGCAGGGACCAGGAGTACCTGGGACCTGATAAAAACTGGGGAAGGCCGTGCAGCAAACGCTATCCTGTATCTGGAGGACACAACCTCCTGAATCCACCAGAATGAGGCGAAATGCCTCCTGATAAGAGCAAGGTGCTGCAGCCATCCCCTCACCCAGCCGGGCGAGGGTGCCCCATCATGCTTGAGGGGGTTTGGTGGAAGATTTGGGCTTAGCCCCGCCGGAGGGGCCAGAGCGTTGTCTGCTGCTCGTGGGGCAGGAGTCTGCACGAAAAATCCGGAAAGACACCCCTGGTTCCTGTTTAACACTAAGGTAGGGGGGAGGAGGGGTGCCCCTGCCTCGAGGGGGCCGAGACGGCCGTCTGCGAAGGGGTGATTTGCCCTTTTTACCAAACAGGTCTAGACGGGCCCCAAATAGGCGTTGCCCTCTAAAGGGGAGCCCAGTAAGAGTCTTTTTAGTAGCATCATCAGCACCCCACTGTCGCAGCCAGACCAAGTGACGAATAGCCACCGCAAGGGCGGAAGTTCTTGCACACATTCTAATCGCGTCATCCAGCGCTAATAGAATAAACTTCACAAATACATCACAATTGGAGAGTGCATTAAACACCTCCCAGGGGAGATCCTCGAGGTGATGATCGAGCAATTTTTTGATGAGGGCTCTAGCGGCCACTGCAGTAATGGCTGCGGCACAGACTGGGCGCAGCGCCGTCCCAGCACAAGAAAAGGCATGGGAGGCCAGCAGCTCAATGCACCGTTCCTCAGCTTCCCGAAGGGTACTATAAGCAGGGGTTGTAATAAAGGGGGGGGTTAGGGATCCCTATGATCGGCACATCCACCACGGGGGGTGATGACCAACAATTAACCACCTCAGGGGGAAAAGGGTATTTCCTATCCCAGTCCCCTGGAACCCCTGGAAGTTTACTGGGGCATTCCCATTCCTTGAGAACAAGGGCATGGAAATGAGCCTGCTCTAAAAATTCCAAACGTGCAGTCGCAGTATGGAAACGCTCCCCTCTAGGCTTGGGGACCTGACCGGGGGGAGAGATAGACAGTGCCTTAAAGACCTTAAGCGACAAGTCGTCAGTGTCACACTGGCCCCAGTATTCAGGGCCAGAATCGTCATGACTCCTCGGCCTCTCATCAGAAGAGCCTGAGTCAGAGAACAACTCCCCTTCATCAGAAGGGGTATAGTCACACGGAGTAGTAACAGGGCCGTATTTGGCACAAGGCAAACCTAGGCCTGTGCCTAGGGCGCCTGTGTGGGAGGGGGCGGCCTGTCTGTGACCGCAGCAGAAAAAAAAAATGATTTTGTTCCTGTCTGAGTCCCCGAGCCACGCTCCCCCCTTGATCGCCGGTTTGCACTGCACCGCAGCGCACCGCAGCGTGCTGCATCGCACGCATTACCCCCCTCCCTGTCAGCTCTCGGCCTATCTGCCCCGCCATCTGCTATGCCACGTTATGCTGCGGGCCGCCTCAGTGCATATTATTATTATTATTATTAATGTTTATTTATATAGCGCCATCATCTTCCATAGCGCTTTATATGAGAGCTACCAGGCCGGCCGGCTCCGCCTTCCTGCCGTGACATCATCATCTAAGCGCAGGAGAAGCCCCGTGGGGGCTGCAGGCCTGCTCGCTACCTCCGGAAACCTAGAAGCGCCCGGTGCCCGCACCCCCTCCCCGCCTCAAAGGATACCGCACCAGCCTCTCCCGCCCTCGCGTGGCGGCTCCAGTGCCCGCCCCCCCCTCCCTGCCTCTTAAGATCCCGCCCGCACCCGGCCTGGGGAGGCGGCTCCAGCACTTGCACCCGCCTCGGAGGATCCCGCACCCGTCTGGTGAGGCTTGCTCCGGCGCCCGCAGCCCCCCCCATCTCGGATGCTCTGCCACCCGCAGCAGCCGCGTCTCAGAGGCTCCGGTGAGTGTCTGTGTGAGTGTGTGTGTCTGTGTGAGTGTGTGTGTCTGTGTGAGTGTGTGTGTCTGTGTGAGTGTGTGTGTCTGTCTGTGAATGTGTGTCTGTCTGTGAATGTGTGTCTGTCTGTGAATGTGTGTCTGTCTGTGAGTGTGTGTGTGTGTGTGTGTGTGTGTGTGTGTGTGTGTGTGTGTGTCTGTGAATGTGTGTCTGTGTGAGTGTGTGTGTCTGTGAATGTGTGTCTGTGTGAGTGTGTGTCTGTCTGTGAATGTGTGTCAGTGTGTGTCTGTGTGAGTGTCTGTATGAGTGTGTCTGTGTGAGTGTGTCTGTGTGAGTGTGTCTGTGTGAGTGTGTGTCTGTGTGTCTGTGTCTGTGTTTCTGTCTGTGTGTCTGTGTCTGTGTGTCTGTGAATGTGTGTCTGAATGTGTGTCTGTGAATGTGTGTCTGTGAATGTGTGTCTGTGAATGTGTGTCTGTGTGAGTGTGTGTCTGTCTGTGAATGTGTGTCAGTGTGTGTCTGTCTGTGAATGTGTGTCAGTGTGTGTCTGTCTGTGAATGTGTGTCAGTGTGTGTCTGTGTGAGTGTCTGTATGAGTGTGTCTGTGTGTGTGTCTGTGTGAGTGTGTGTCTGTGTGAGTGTGTGTCTGTGTGTCTGTGAATGTGTGTCTGTGAATGTGTGTCTGTGAATGTGTGTCTGTGAATGTGTGTCTGAGTGTGTGTCTGTCTGTGAATGTGTGTCAGTGTGTGTCTGTGTGAGTGTCTGTATGAGTGTGTCTGTGTGTGTGTCTGTGTGAGTGTTTGTGTGAGTGTCTGTTAGTGTGAGTGTGTGTGTCTGTGAACGTGTGTCTGTGTGAGTGTGTGTGTGTCTGTGTGAGTGGGTGTGTGTGTGCGCGTTTGAATGAATGGGGATTAGTGGTCTGATCGTGACATTTGACCAATGGGGCTCACCCATCCAGTTGATTTTTTTTTAAAGTCCTCCACGGGGCATCCAGAATCGGGATGCAGCGCTGTGTGAAACCCCCCAGGTCGCCCATAAACTCACCTTCTTTCCCGGTCCAACGGCGCATGCGCTATCCCTCTAGCAGGGTGCGTACCCATTTGTGAATGGCTGGCGCAGGCACCCTCCCTCTTAGAGGGATTCGCGAGATGCAGCCGCCCGTGGGCTCGGAGCCGCTGAGCTTAGACGACGCTTAGACGCCCATAGCTCAGCGGTTCTGAGCGCGCTGATTGGAGGAGCGGCCGCGCATGCGCCGTAGGACCGCAGTGAGGTGAGTTCGCTGTGGCGGGTGGCAGGGGGGAGTTTCACACAGTTGGGCACCCCCAATCAGGGTTCCCTGGGGGAGTGGACCAATACCCAGGATAGTAAAAATCCTGGGTTGTGGTCCACTTTAAAGTGGAACACTCAGAGAATCTAGAGATCACAGGTCAGGCCCCTGGCATTCCCCAGGGTCATCCCGATTTGGAATGCCCTGGGGGTAAGGTAAGAAGCCAGCCACCACAACACCCATATACACTCATCTCTTGCCGGTCCAACAGTGCATGCGCGGGCTCTCGTCCATTGTGTGGCGCCAGCCGTGACTATGTCATTCTGCAAACAGCTCTAATTGAGTAGAATGGGGAGCGTGCGCATGCTGCCCATCCACAGCAGCTTGGCAAATGACATAGTCATAACAGGCGGCTCTCATTGTACAAGCACATGTGTGTCGTTGAAGAAGAGGTGAGTGGAAAATGTATTTCTTGGGGGTTTCACACAATGGGGCATATGAATTTGGGGTTCCCCTGAGGGACCAGAACAAAACCCGGGAAAATCTAGTTCCCAGGTTCTGTTTAGCTTTAAATATCGGGGGGGGGGGGGTGACCAAAAAGTGCCTAGGGCAGCACAAATCCTAAATACGGCCCTGAGTAGCAAACCCCTCAGTTCTCATAGAACATACAGAAACATGAGGCGACAGGTGCCACTTTCTACCAGGGCCCATTCGCTCTGACAACCTAGCAATAATCTGTTCAGCCGTAGGCAGTCTGGAAGGCCCAGCAGGCTGCAATTCCCCACTTGTAGGCGACTCAGTTGGAGAGAGATTTAAGCCTGGGGAGTTAGGTGAATTGAAGCTAGGTGTAGCCACTGGCCGACCAGATTGCAGGGCCAGGGCTTGCTCTGCACAGGGTACACAGACCCGTGCCCTGTCAGCATCAGCATGGGGTTGTCCACGCGCTATACACCGCCGGTCTTGTCCCAGAGGGACCCCGGTCACATAATTCTGGGATGCCTCCATATGGTGATTAATCAAGGCACAATATGCCGGTAGGGATTTACACTATAAGTAACCCTGGATGCCCAAAAGACCCGCTATGGAAGTGGGAGAATATTACAAGGCCCGCTATAATTTCACACCGGGCGAAGCCAATGGTGTTCACCAGTCCGAAAGACATAATGGGAATAAAGGGTGTCAGAACCATGTGCAGTAAACAAGGATCATGAAAATCGCCCGCGAGGGCACTTACAGACCAAGGGAGAAGGAGGACCGCTACCACGCGTGCGTGCGACCAGCATCAAAATGGCGGCAAGCGAACCTCGAAGGGCGGGCCAGAGCGGGCTGTGACGCGGAGCGCGCCAACCAGGTCCCCGCCCCCCCCGAAGAGCGCAAAGCTCTGAGATAGTTACAAGTTGTCATGAGGAGCGAAGTGTATGGCACACTTAGAAAAGATGATTTGCCAATGAAGACGCCGCAGCGTCTGAGGCAACGTCGCCGCCCGGCGCAGCACATCCAGTATAGGAAGAGGTGCGCGCGGCGGCGACAAATACACAGCAAAGAACAAACACCGCGGCTCTGACACCAGGAATACCAGTCCAGGGCAAGACTAAGGCCATAACGTGTAAAACATACGCTAAGACCACCACACACACACACCCCCCCTTTCTTTCCCCCCGGGCTACAGGGGAATGAGGGAGGATGGCGACCCTTTGTACAGGGCCCACCGCTACACAGGGCATGGGGCAATAGTGCGGGAGGGGCATCCCCTAGAGGCTCACCATCAGCCCTAAACCGCCTACCCTTTGGTGGGGGACTGCGGTGGAGCATGGCTCCGTTAAGCACGCATGGTGCTGCCTACCTTCACCCGACCAGCGCAGCCCAGGCTGGGAGGCACATCACAGGGAGGACGGGTGGGAATAGTCCAACAGGGCCGCAGGCTTTGATAGCCCCGCTCACCTGCGAGAGAGTGATACTTCATGTCTTCGCAGTCAGCACAGCAGAGAAATCTGGGGATTTGTGGGAGGTCCCTGGGTATTTGAAGGGCCGGGAGGAGCCTTTTTTCCATGTCTCTGCAGTGCAGCGCCATCTGGCGGAGGATAACCCAAGTGTAAGTATTATATCTGGAGCAGGACGTACTGTATACTACTGAATATTTTAGTTGAAGGGCACTCGCAGACTTCATGTACATACATAGTAAAACAGAAATATACATTGGTGCTGAATCAGGGCACCTAGCAATTGCCCACATCCATTAGTTTTTAAGTAATGCACTCCAGGCGAAGTTTAAATAACAAATAAAATAAACAGACATAGGGAGCAAGCATTTGCATGTCAATATTTGCCCACTAATACATAGGGCCACATACACACCCTCTCCTGCTTGGCCACATTTGCCACAGGTAGAAAGCAGCCATACATATGCCACATCCACGCCTGTAAGTCAATGGCCCACCCAAACAATAACCCTCAATCCAAATCCAAGTCCAGTCCAATCTTTGCCAGGGTTCAAGGTAGTAGTTTGCCAGCCCAGAATGTCCCCCAATCATGCCTACAAACAGGATGAGCCAGACACAATTTCATTAGGCCAAAGCCAGCAGCGCAACAGCTTGAGTGGCAGGTTCAGTGAGGCTTTAGCTCAGGCATTGGCTAGTGGGGTATCTCAGCACTCTAATGAGCTATATGGACGAAAATCCAAATCATGCAAGCAAACCCATAAAAAAGGCAATCTTGGTATCGCTCACAAGACAGGTCAATACAGTGGGGATGTAGAGGAAAAATGTGGAGCAGATCCAGGGCAAATAGCTGTCAAAATGGGTGTTGCCCATAAAACCCTGGTGGTGGGCCTTGGGGATGGCCCATCACCTGGGCATGTGTGGCATTCAGAATCTGCCACTGTTCCAACTTGAGCATGCCTGTCAAATTATTAGTTAAGGTGGCCATGTGGCTGTTGCTCATCCTAAATTCTGTCAGCATGGAGGTGAATGTATTATTTAATGTATCTAATTGTGCAGAAAGCTGCTCTGTAGTTCTTTGAGTCACCTGGCGAAATAAACACCTCTCATGGTGCCACGCTGACTCCAGGATCGGCACGCGCCTCCCCTGGGAGATTGGTCGACGTTGCTGACTACTCCTCCCAATTCCCCGGGTTTGAGCGCCTGCAGATGCTGGACCTCTAGGGCGAACAAGAGTCGCAGATGTGCTGTGCAAATCCTCTGCAGCAGAGCAACCACTGGGGACTGTAGGCTCAGTCTCTGCATGCTGCCCATGATGGCCTGGCAGCATGCGGCCAGCTTCACTCTGCTGCAGAGGATTTGTTGCAGTAGCATGTTGGGACCGTGGCAGATTCTGTTCCAGGGGGGTCAGTTGTGAAGGTCCCATCAAGGTGCCATCCTCCTCCATCTCCTGGATTTCCTCCATCAGTGTGTGGGTCTGTTGGGACAAGTGCCCAAAAAGGTTCAGTTTGGTCCCTAAATATATAGTTATGCTAATTAGTCAAGTTCATTCACATGCATCAGCAGATTCAGCAAAATACACTTACCGTATATATCTGCTTCTGGCTCCTAGGCAGCACAGAAGTTGACGGCGAGGTCAAACTGCAAAAAACAGATGGAGACAGAACTATGAAGGGCTGGTAGACCCAATACAGATGGAGACAAAACTATGAAGGGCTGGGAGCCCCAATACATATGGAGACAGAACTATGAAGGGCTGGGAGCCCCAATACAGATGGAGACAGAACTATGAAGGGCTGGAAGCCCCAGTACAGATGGAGACAGAACTATGAAGGGCTGGGAGCCCCAGTACAGATGGAGACAGAACTATGAAGGGCTGGGAGCCCCAATACAGATGGAGACAGAACTATGAAGGGCTGTGAGCCCCAATACAGATGGAGACAGAACTATGAAGGGCTGGGAGCCCCAATACAGATGGAGACAGAACTATGAAGGGCTGGGAGCCCCAGTACAGATGGAGACAGAACTATGAAGGGCTGGGAGCCCCAATGCAGATGGAGACAGAACTATGAAGGGCTGGGAGCCCCAGTACAGATGGAGACAGAATTATGAAGGGCTGGGAGCCCCAGTACAGATAAAGACAGAACTATGAAGGGCTGGGAGCCCCAATACAGATGAAGACAGAACTATGAAGGGCTGGGAGCCCCAATACAGATGGAGACAGAACTATGAAAGGCTGGGAGCCCCAATACAGATGGAGACAGAACTATGAAGGGCTGGGAGCCCCAATACAGATGGAGACAGAACTATGAAGGGCTGGGAGCCCCAATACAGATGGAGACAGAACTATGAAAGGCTGGGAGCCCCAATACAGATGGAGACAGAACTATGAAGGGCTGGGAGCCCCAATACAGATGGAGACAGAACTATGAAGGGCTGGGAGCCTCAATACAGATGGGGACAGAACTATGAAGGGCTGGGAGCCCCAGTACAGATAGAGACAGAACTATGAAGGGCTGGGAGCCCCAATACAGATGGAGACAGAACTATGAAGGGCTGGGAGCCCCAGTACAGATGGGGACAGAGCTATGAAGGGCTGTGAGCCCCAATAAAGATGTAGACAGAACTATGAAGGGCTGGGAACCCCAATACAGATGAAGACAGAACTATGAAGGGCTGGAAGCCCCAATACAGATGGAGACAGAACTATGAAGGGCTGGAAGCCCCAATACAGATGAAGACAGAACTATGAAGGGCTGGGATCCCCAATACAGATGGAGACAGAACTATGAAGGGCTGGGAGCCCCAATACAGATGAAGACAGAACTATGAAGGGCTGGGAGCCCCAATACAAATGGAGACAGAACTATGAAGGGCTGGGAGCCCCAATACAGATGGAGACAGAACTATGAAGGGCTGGGAGCCCAAATACAGATGAAGACAGAACTATGAAGGCCTGGGAGCCCCAATACAGATGGAGACAGAACTATGAAGGGCTGGGAGCCCCAATACAGATGGAGACAGAACTATGAAGGGCTGGGAGCCCCAATACAGATGGAGACAGAACTATGAAGGGCTGGAAGCCCCAATACAGATGAAGACAGAACTATGAAGGGCTGGGAGCCCCAATACAGATGGAGACAGATCTAAGAAGGTCTGGGAGCACCAATACAGATGGGGACAGAACTATGAAGGGCTGTGAGCCCCAATACAGATGGAGACAGAACTATGAAGGGCTGGGAGCCCCAACACAGATGGAGACAGAACTATGAAGGGCTGGGAGCCCCAATACAGATGGAGACAGAACTATGAAGGGCTGGGAGCCCCAATACAGATGGAGACAGAACTATGAAGGGCTGGAAGCCCCAATACAGATGAAGACAGAACTATGAAGGGCTGGGAGCCCCAATACAGATGGAGACAGAACTATGAAGGGCTGGGAGCCCCAATACAGATGGAGACAGAACTATGAAGGGCTGGGAGCCCCAATACAGATGGAGACAGAACTATGAAGGGCTGGGAGCCCCAATACAGATGGAGACAGAACTATGAAGGGCTGGAAGCCCCAATACAGATGAAGACAGAAATATCAAGGGCTGGGAGCACCAATACAGATGAAGACAGAACTATGAAGGGCTGGGAGCCCCAATACAGATGGAGACAGAACTATGAAGGGCTGGGAGCCCCAATACTGATGAAGACAGAACTATGAAGGGCTGGGAGCCCCAATACAGATGGCGACAGAACAATGAAGGGCTGGGAGCCCCAGTACAGATGGAGACAGAACTATGAAGGGCTGGAAGCCCCAGTACAGATGAAGACAGAACTATGAAGGGCTGGGAGCCCCAGTACAGATGGAGACAGAACTATGAAGGGCTGGGAGCCCCAATACAGATGGAGACAAAACAATGAAGGGCTGGGAGCCCCAATACAGATGGAGACAGAACTATGAAGGGCTGGGAGCCCCAATACAGATGGAGACAGAACTATGAAGGGCTGGGAGCCCCAATACAGATGGGGACAGAACTATGAAGGGCTGGGAGCCCCAGTACAGATAGAGACAGAACTATGAAGGGCTGGGAGCCCCAATACAGATGGAGACAGAACTATGAAGGGCTGGGAGCCCCAGTACAGATGGGGACAGAGCTATGAAGGGCTGTGAGCCCCAATAAAGATGTAGACAGAACTATGAAGGGCTGGGAGCCCCAATACAGATGAAGACAGAACTTTGAAGGGCTGGAAGCCCCAATACAGATGGAGACAGAACTATGAAGGGCTGAAAGCCCCAGTACAGATGAAGACAGAACTATGAAGGGCTGGGATCCCCAATACAGATGGAGACAGAACTATGAAGGGCTGGGAGCCCCAATACAGATGAAGACAGAACTATGAAGGGCTGGGAGCCCCAATACAAATGGAGACAGAACTATGAAGGACTGGGAGCCCCAATACAGATGGAGACAGAACTATGAAGGGCTGGGAGCCCAAATACAGATGAAGACAGAACTATGAAGGGCTGGGAGCCCCAATACAGATGGAGACAGAACTATGAAGGGCTGGGAGCCCCAATACAGATGGAGACAGAACTATGAAGGGCTGGGAGCCCCAATACAGATGGAGACAGAACTATGAAGGGCTGGAAGCCCCAATACAGATGAAGACAGAACTATGAAGGGCTGGGAGCCCCAATACAGATGGAGACAGAACTATGAAGGGCTGGAAGCCCCAATACAGATGGAGACAGAACTATGAAGGGCTGGGAGCCCCAATACAGATGAAGACAGAACTATGAAGGGCTGGGAGCCCCAATACAGATGGAGACAGAACTAAGAAGGGCTGGGAGCCCCAATACAGATGGGGACAGAACTATGAAGGGCTGTGAGCCCCAATACAGATGTAGACAGAACTATGAAGGGCTGGGAGCCCCAATACAGATGGAGACAGAACTATGAAGGGCTGGGAGCCCCAATACAGATGGAGACAGAACTATGAAGGGCTGGGAGCCCCAATACAGATGGAGACAGAACTATGAAGGGCTGGAAGCCCCAATACAGATGAAGACAGAACTATGAAGGGCTGGGAGCCCCAATACAGATGGAGACAGAACTATGAAGGGCTGGGAGCCCCAATACAGATGGAGACAGAACTATGAAGGGCTGGGAGCCCCAATACAGATGGAGACAGAACTATGAAGGGCTGGGAGCCCCAATACAGATGGAGACAGAACTATGAAGGGCTGGAAGCCCCAATACAGATGAAGACAGAAATATCAAGGGCTGGGAGCACCAATACAGATGAAGACAGAACTATGAAGGGCTGGGAGCCCCAATACAGATGGAGACAGAACTATGAAGGGCTGGGAGCCCCAATACTGATGAAGACAGAACTATGAAGGGCTGGGAGCCCCAATACAGATGGCGACAGAACTATGAAGGGCTGGGAGCCCCAGTACAGATGGAGACAGAACTATGAAGGGCTGGAAGCCCCAGTACAGATGAAGACAGAACTATGAAGGGCTGGGAGCCCCAGTACAGATGGAGACAGAACTATGAAGGGCTGGGAGCCCCAATACAGATGGAGACAAAACAATGAAGGGCTGGGAGCCCCAATACAGATGGAGACAGAACTATGAAGGGCTGCGAGCCCCAATACAGATGGAGACAGAACTATGAAGGGCTGGGGGCCCCAGTACAGATGGAGACAGAACTATAAAGGGCTGGGAGCCCCAATACAGATGGAGACAGAACTATGAAGGGCTGGGAGCCCCAATACAGATGGAGACAGAACTATGAAAGGCGGGGAGCCCCAGTACAGATGGAGACAGAACTATGAATGGCTGGGAGCCCCAGTACAGATGGAGACAGAACTATGAAGGGCTGGGAGCCCCAATACAGATGGAGACAGAACTATGAAGGGCTGGGAGCCCCAGTACAGATAGAGACAGAACTATGAAAAGCTGGGAGCCCCAATACAGATGGAGACAGAACTATGAAGGGCTGGGAGCCCCAGTGCAGATGGAGACAGAACTATGAAGGGCTGGGAGCCCCAGTACAGATGGAGACAGAACTATGAAGGGCTGGGAGCCCCAATACAGATGGAGACAGATCTATGAAGGGCTGGGAGCCCCAGTACAGATGGGGACAGAGCTATGAAGGGCTGTGAGCCCCAGTACAGATGGGGACAGAACTATGAAGGGCTGTGAGCCCCAGTACAGATGGAGACAGAACTATGAAGGGCTGGTAGCCCCAATACAGATGGGGACAGAACTATGAAGGGCTGGGGGCCCCAGTGCAGATGGGGAAAGAACTATGAAGGGAGGGGAGCCCCAGTACAAATAGAGGCAGGACTATGAAGGGCTGTGAGCCCCAATACAGATGGAGACAGAACTATGAAGGGCTGAGAGCCCCAAAACAGATGGAGACAGAACTATGAAGGGCTGGGAGCCCCAATACAGATGGAGAAAGAACTATGAAGGGCTGGGAGCCCCAATACAGATGGAGACAGAACTATGAAGGGCTGGGAGCCCCAATACAGATGGAGACAGAACTATGAAGGGCTGGGAGCCCCAATACAGATGGAGACAGAACTATGAAGGGCTGGGAGCCCCAATACAGATGGAGACAGAACTATGAAGGGCTGGGAGCCCCAATACAGATGGAGACAGAACTATGAAGGGCTGGGAGCCCCAGTACAGATGGAGACAGAACAATGAAGGGCTGGGAGCCCCAATACAGATGGGGACAGAACTATGAAGGGCTGGGAGCCCCAGTACAGATAGAGACAGAACTATGAAGGGCTGGGAGCCCCAATACAGATGGAGACAGAACTATGAAGGGCTGGGAGCCCCAGTACAGATGGGGACAGAGCTATGAAGGGCTGTGAGCCCCAATACAGATGTAGACAGAACTATGAAGGGCTGGGAGCCCCAATACAGATGAAGACAGAACTATGAAGGGCTGGAAGCCCCAATACAGATGGAGACAGAACTGTGAAGGGCTGGAAGCCCCAATACAGATGAAGACAGAACTGTGAAGGGCTGGGAGCCCCAATACAGATGGAGACAGAACTATGAAGGGCTGGGAGCCCCAATACAGATGAAGACAGAACTATGAAGGGCTGGGAGCCCCAATACAAATGGAGACAGAACTATGAAGGGCTGGGAGCCCCAATACAGATGGAGACAGAACTATGAAGGACTGGAAGCCCTAATACAGATAGGGACAGAACTATGAAGGGCTGGGAGCCCCAATACAGAAGGAGACAGAACTATGAAGGGCTGGGAGCCCCAATACAAATGGAGACAGAACTATGAAGGCTGGGAGCCCCAATACAGATAAAGACAGGACTATGGGAGCGCGCGCGCGCGGCCGAGAGGAATGGACGTCTGACCCCTCGGCTCCGCACTGTCGGGAGGCCCTGCACCAGCTTACAGCCCGCAAACGGGCGACCGGACCCCATAAAACCCCCACACCGCTCGACGACTACCTGCTGCACCGGCGGCGGGTCACCATGAGCCTCCAGGCGGGGAGGAAGAAGGGTGGCAGGGACGGCCGCAGGTCCATGATGGCGGCGGTCAAGATGGCGGCGGCGGCGGCGGCGGGGAGCGAGGAAGAGAGAGAGCAGCCTGCTGTGCCTGACGGAGGAGGGCTGGAAGGGGTGAGTCTGGCTGAGGATCTCTCCATAGACTCTTCTGATAGCTGGCCCAGATCCCCCTCGGCCTCCCAGCACACCTCTCAGCACACCTCCCACCATGCCTCCCTGCATGTCTCCCAGCACAGCCCCCAGCAGACCTCCCAGCATGAAGCCCAGCATGAAGCACAACAGCCACTTATAAATAATGATATCCTCTCCCAACTAAGAGCAATAGTGAGAGAAGAAGTCACTGCCGTCACAACCAAACATACAGATACCCTGCTGAGGGAGATCAGAGAACTGGGGGGCAGAACTGATGCGCTAGAATCCAGGATGGATGACGCCACGGTGGTCCTGGAGGAACAGGGCTCCCAGATGGAAAAGCTCCTGGATGAGATTACCTTACTAAAGGGCTTAAACGAGGAGTTGGAGAACCGGAATCGGAGGTCCAACTTACGTTTTAGGGGCATCCCAGAATCTATGGAGGATGCTAATGGAACCATCATAGCCCTCCTGCAGGAGTTAACCCCCGAAATCCCGATTGCCAGGCTGGAGCTAGATAGAGCGCACAGGGCCCTCTCCAAGAAACCAGTGGACGGGCCCCCTCGGGACATTATAGTTAAGTTCCACTTTTACCAGACGAAAGAGGCGGTTCTTAAAGCGTCCAGAGAGAAAGCGCCCCTGGCCTTCCAGGGCCACAGCTACCAAATATTCACTGACCTTTCCCAGACGACCATCCTTAAGAGAAGATCATTCCGACCTTATCTGCAAACGCTCCAGGCTAATGGCATACGTTATAGATGGGGATTCCCCTTCAAACTCTCCTTTTCTCATCAAGGTAGACAAATCCAGGTCTCCACGGTCCCTGAGCTTCTGGAGAAATTCAGGGGTATGGGACTAAAGATCCAGGACCCTGAGGTGTCCCCCTCATCACTTCCCTCCACTCCGAGGACCCCGAAAACAAACCAGAGGACCCCCGCACAACCTTCCCCGCATTTGAAACTTCGCAAGCAACAACAAAGCTCTCAAGCACTGAGGAGACTCATTTCACAGAAATTCGTGCCAGTTTGAGCTGACCCCCTCCTTTGTCCGTTCTCGGACCCCGCCGGGAGAAAAGAGTGGCATGAACGGCCGGCACTGCTTCAGAATCTCCCCCGCGCAAGCGCGGGATGCCCCTTTTCCCTTTCTTGTGGCCTGGCCTGTCTCAACGCCCCTGGACTGACAACATCTCGGGATACTTCCCCGCCCGGGGATTGAACGCCACCCCACTATGGGGTCGTGAGTACAGTGACTTTTCAGTTTGACAGTTTATAAAGTTATGCTGTTTTTTGCACCGTTTAGGTTCTCTAACCCTTTGCTCCCTCAGGTTAAGAATTAGAGTAGTATATGTTTACAGGCCGCTGGCCCCTTTTGGTTATTACCGACTGTAATCTTGTATACCTGGCCTATCTGAGACGCTCAGGCCTCTTAAAGGCCCCTCAGGGATATAGCATTTTTTCTCATGTATAATAGTTCAATGCACTTTATCAGTTGTTGGCGCGGCTGGCGCTGGCTCGGCCCCTTGCCCCCGGCTGCCCTGTCCCCCCCTCCCCGGGGAGCCCCCGGCCTCGTGGCCTGGGTCCCGTTGGGGGGGGGGGTCGGGGTGGCGGGGGGGGGGGGGTCGGGCGTGCCGCCCGGCGCGCCTTCCTGTAATGATTTTCTCAGGGGTCTGACATACGCCCCTTGATGCAATCACTGCGAGTGGCCTCCCGACAGGTCACGCGCTCTCCACCACTTCCAGCCAGGAGTGAACCTTTGGTTCCCTCTCCTGCGGATCTGGAAGCCCTTGTTCTGTCACAGGTTGACGGTAAATGTTTTATATACCCCAGTATACATGTTTGTTGTCTTTACTTCCCCTCCCCTCTACCCCTCTTTCACCCTTCACCTCAACCCCACCACCCCACTTCCTAAGGGTTTCGGCCCGCCGGCTACGAACATCCAACCACGTGCCACACACCTTCGTCCATCTGACCTCACATGGCGCTTAAAGTAGTCTCTGTAAATGTCCAGGGCCTGAACTCCCCTAATAAGCGATCGAGAGCGTTTAAACAGTTTGATTCCCAGCATGCAGACGTGGTCTGCCTTCAGGAGACACACTATACCCCAACTTCCTCTCCAAAACAGATCCACCATAAATTCTCCCAATTCTACCAGGCCACTAGTAAACGCAAACAAAAGGGGGTGCTCATAGCCTTCCGTAATGGGATATCCTTCACATGTCATACCCAGCTAGCAGACCCTGACGGCAGATACCTGTTACTCCAGGGTACCCTCCAAGATGCTGAGGTCACCTTCCTTAACTATTACGCCCCCAACACCAAACAAATTCAGTTTATGACTCATCTATTCTCTATCTTAAGGGACCATCAAAGGGGAGTCGTCTTTGTGTGTGGGGACTCCAACTTGACGATCCATCCCCGTTTGGACCGATCCCGCCCCCCCAGCTCCCAGGTGGTCAGCGAGGGGAAACGTTTTGGAGACCTATTGGACACTTACCAATTATTAGATATATGGCGGGCCCTTCACCCACATGTAAAAGACTATACCCACTTCTCAGCCCCCCACAACCTATCTACCAGAATTGACCATATTCTGGTCTCCTCTGCATTCATCCCCTGCATAGATCGGGCTGACATACACCCAATCCCCTGGTCTGATCATGACATGGTCTCTATAACCTGCACTTCCTTAATCACGAAACCTAGGCCATCCTCTTGGCTACTTAATGACTCCCTTCTTTCCTCCAGACTTCTGGTGGAGGAGGCCAACCGTGCTGCCTCAGATTACTTTACACTCAATGAGACCTCGGATATGGCGCCCACTATGGTTTGGGGAGCCTTCAAATCGGTCATGAGGGGCTATTTTGTTGGTCTCGCCTCCAGAAAGAAGAAAGAGAGGCTGGCCATGTCCAAAACACTCCAGACAACTTACGAGTTAGCGGCCAAAAATTTTAAAACCAACCCTAGCTCTAAAAACCTTCGCGCTTTGGAGATGGCCAGAACCAAATTGAACCTCCTACAAACGGAGGAAGCTGAAGGGAGATATCGCCGCTCCAAACAAAAATATTACATCTCAGCTAACAAACCCGGCACTCTATTGGCCTCACAACTTAAATGTCAACCCCGCATGATGAAGCCCATTAAACTGAAGACCAGAGCTGGCCTTATCACTAACAACCCGATAAATATAGTGGAGGAATTCTCCACAGGACTGTCTGGATTGTACGACGCCCCCCCCCCCCTGCACCGAGCCTCAGATCCGGGCCTTTTTTGAAGATATTAACATCTCCCCAATCTCGGACCCCCATAGGCTGACAGTTGACGAGGATATAGGGGTGGAGGAGGTACTTCAAGTGATCAAGGACCTTAAGTCCAATAAGAGACCCGGACCTGATGGCTTCACGGCGTCATTCTATAAAAAATTGGCTCCGATCATAGCCCCTCGGTTGGCAAAAGTCTTTAACCATATAAAACAGGGCAACCCCATTGACCCGGACATGCTCCGAGCCTCTGTGGTGATGATTCCAAAACCAGGAAAGGACCTCCAGTCCTGGACGAATTATAGACCCATCTCTCTGTTAAACCTGGACTTGAAGATCCTCACCAAGATCATCTCCAACAGGATAAACTCCTTCCTGGGAGGGATGATTGGGAGAGATCAGGTGGGATTTGTCCCTAGGAGACAGGCGGGAGATGGGGTGAGGCGGATCCTACAGTTGCTGGAGGGAGCTCGTTCCCGAAACTCGGAGGCCTTCCTGCTCTCTCTAGATGTGGAGAAGGCCTTCGACTCACTCTCCTGGCAATACCTCCTGTTTTCCTTGCAGGAGTGGGGGTTTGGCCCGGGGCTACTATCCTGGATTAAAGCCATTTATTCGAAACCCATGGCCCATGTGAAGTACGCAGGTTATAACTCTACTGATTTCCAGATAAGAAGGGGGACTAGGCAGGGATGCCCACTATCCCCGATACTCTTTATCTTGGCGCTTGAACCATTGGCTGAAAAGATTAGGCAGAACCCCTCCATCAGGGGCATACCATGGGCTGGTAGAGACCACAAAATCTCACTTTTCGCGGACGACATGCTCCTTATGCTTACTTCCCCCCACATATCGGCTCCTAACGCAATCCGCACATTATCCTCCTTCAGCGAAATTTCGGGATTGAAGCTGAACGCCTCCAAATCCATGGCCTTAGACGTCTCACTAACCGATACCACTAGACAATTACTGGCCCAGAACTTCTCCTGGACCTGGGTACAGAGACTTCCATATCTAGGGATTAAATTGACCAGGGACTATGGGGGTCTCTATAACGCCAATTACCCGGAGATGATTAAATCTCTGGACGCCTTACTGCAGTCGTGGAGCTTTCTAAGATTGTCATGGCTGGGGAGGATCGCCGCTCTAAAGATGACATATCTACCGAAAATTTTGTATCTTTTTCGGGTCCTCCCTGTGCCTGTCCCTAGGCGCCAGCTGGATGCCCTCCAGCGGAAGATCCTCTCCTTCTCATGGAATAGGTCCAAACCACGGCTCAGGAGAAATATTCTTTACTGCAAAAAAGAGGAAGGTGGATTGGCTTTTCCATCCCTTCACAAATACTATCTAGCTGCCCAGGTAGCACCACTCACCCTTCTTCATGCCCCGGGGGACAGACCACTCTGGGTGTTAAACGATATAGCTGAGTGCAGCCCGGTGTCGCCTGCCTCGCTCCTATGGATCCCCAAATCTTCCAGACCGAGGACCATTTCCAATATCCTTAATTTCTCCTTGAATATCTGGGACACCACAAAACATCTCTTCACCTCTCCCCATCTGCCCGCCTCCCCGGTGTTCGGTAACCCTCTATTCCCTCCGGGCCTGTCTCACCAAATGGGATTCAAATGGTGGAAACGTAAACAACTCACACTGTTATACGATTTTTGCACCCCGTGGGGGATGAAATCCCAGCAGCAATTGGCCCTGAACGAAGGGTTCCCCCCTGCTGAAACCTTCAGATTCTTACAACTACAACACTACATCCAAACACACCTGAAAAAATCATCCCCCCCATACAGAACCACTGGGTTCGAACTACGCTGCATCAAAGACCAGTTTGCCGGCGGGCTGATCTCGAATCTTTATGCTTCACTGACAGCCCCCCCTCTCAAAACAAAACACACATATATGCTTAAATGGGAGGCGGAGCTAGGAGCTGAGAGGGACTGGGAAGCCTGGCAGGCAATTCTAAGGAACACAAGCAAAATCTCATATAACGCTTTGATCCAAGAGAATGCCTACAAAATACTTTTCAGGTGGTATTACACCCCTGAACGTGTCAACAGATTCTCACCCTCCTCCTCCCCCCTCTGCTTCAGAGGCTGCCAAGACAAGGGGACGATGCTTCATATATGGTGGGAATGCCCACTTGCCCAAGAGATATGGAACAAAACTTACAGGCTCTTGGCCGATGTCCTGGAGTTAACGCTGGTTGGGGACCCCTGGGAAGCACTCCTCTCGCTTAGAATTAATAAATACACTAAAACCCAATGGAGATTGACCCAACACGTCCTCTCAGCCGTTAGGCTAACGATAGCGAGGAACTGGAAACTTCACACTTTGCCCTGGTCTGAGATACAAGGTAGAGTCTCAAACACTATGTGCAATGAAAAACTCACTGCAATATTCAGAGACCAATATGACCAATTTCTCGAAGTTTGGTCCCCATGGCTGGACCATATAAGCATACCTAAAGGCCAGACCGATCCCGTATTCCCAGCTTAAAGGTTTGTTCGTGTGACCCATCAGGGTCCCTTCTGAGGTTAGCATGTGCTGAACCCGTTGGACTTATCGGTCCTACAACGCTCCCCCTCCCCCCTCTCTCCTACCCGGTTACCCTACTGTTTGTCTGTCTCATTCCCCTTGAAAAGGTTTTCTCAATTTAGTAGAATACAGATAGGCTCACTTACAAACTTATCTACAGCCTTCATGATAGTATTTCATGAGTATTCAAACAGCGTTGATAATTTCTGATCTCTCATCCTTATATTGGATTGTTACAAATGGTTACTAAGCAAATTTATGTAGTTATCACAAGACTGTTTATTTCTAGAATTATGTCTCATGTTGTCCCCACGCAAATGCCTTTCCCTCTCCTATATATTTGCCTGACACCACTGATAATAACAATGTCTTGGATCCTTTGTATAAACACGCACTGTTTGTTGTAGCGTCTGTGCTTCTAGATTTTGTGAATGCACTACTGTGTATGTTTTTATTTGGAAAACCCAATAAAATCTTTGTAAAAGAAAAAGACAGGACTATGAAGGGCTGGGAGCCCCAATAATGATGGAGACAGAACTATGAAGGGCTGGGAGCCCCAATACAGATGGAGACAGAACTATGAAGGCTGGGAGCCCCAATACAGATGGAGACCGAACTATGAAGGGCTGGGAGCCCCAATACAGATGGAGACAGAACTATACATGGCTGGGAGCCCCAGTACAGATGGAGACAGAACTATGAAGGGCTGGGAGCCCCAATACAGATGGAGACAGAACTATGAAGGGCTGGGAGCCCCAGTACAGATAGAGACAGAACTATGAAGGGCTGGGAGCCCCAATACAGATGGAGACAGAACTATGAAGGGCTGGGAGCCCCAGTGCAGATGGAGACAGAACTATGAAGGGCTGGGAGCCCCAATACAGATGGAAACAGAACTATGAAGGGCTGGGAGCCCCAGTACAGATGGGGACAGAGCTATGAAGGGCTGTGAGCCCCAGTACAGATGGGGACAGAACTATGAAGGGCTGTGAGCCGCAGTACAGATGGGGACAGAACTATGAAGGGCTGTGAGCCGCAGTACAGATGGGGACAGAACTATGAAGGGCTGGTAGCCCCAACACAGATGGAGACAGAACTATGAAGGGCTGGTAGCCCCAATACAGATGGAGACAGAACTATGAAGGGCTGGGAGCCCCAGTGCAGATGGGGACAGAACTATGAAGGGTGGGGAGCCCCAGTACAGATGGGGACAGAACTATAAAGGGCTGGGAGCCCCAATACAGATGGAGACAGAACTATGAAGTCCAGTACAGATGGGGACAGAGCTATGAAGGGCTGTGAGCCCCAGTACAGATGGTGACAGAACTATGAAGGGCTGTGAGCCCCAATACAGATGGAGACAGAACTATGAAGGGCTGGGAGCCCCAATACAGATGAGGACAGAACTATGAAGGGCTGGGAGCCCCAATACAGATGGAGACAGAACTATGAAGGGCTTGGAGCCCCAATACAGATGGAGACAGAACTATGAAGGGCTGGGAGCCCCAATACAGATGAAGACAGAACTATGAAGGCCTGGGAGCCCCAATACAGATGGAGACAGAACTATGAAGGGCTGGGATCCCCAATACAGATGGAGACAGAACTATGAAGGTGTTAGAGCCAGCGCTGCGGAGACGCCTCATGGCGCTTCCAGCCGTCCCTCTCCCGGGGCGAGAGCCGCGCTTCCTCCCCGCGGCTTTCCCCGCCGGGTCTCCCCTAGCCCGAGCGCTGTGTCCCTTCCTGGCAGCGCTCCTCGCTTACCTGGTGTCCTGCCCTCCGTCCGGCGTGGCTGCCGGGGCCTGCGGGCAGCTCCCTCACTTCCTGCTTCCTCCTTGCCTCTCCTGCGCGCACGTCCCCGGCCACTAGGGGGCGCGCGCTGCAATACTGTGGAATTTAAAGGGCCAGTGCATCTCTAATTGGTGTCCGGCCGTCCAATCCGGTAATATCACTTCCTTTATATGCTGGCCAGCCCTTCCTCCCTTTGCCGGATTATCGGTGTGTTTCCGTGATTGTCTGTAGTTAAATCTGTGGCTTTTTCGTGTATGACCTCGGCTTACCTTTTTGACCACGAACCTCCGCTGCCTGTCCCGACCTCGGTCTGTCCCTTCGTCTGTGAACCTCCGCTGCCTGTCCCGACCACGGCTTGTCTACTCGCTGCTGAATCCTCGCTGCCTGCCCTGAATCTGGCTACTCACCGTGACCATCGTTTATCTCTGCTGTACAATACCTCGGCAAATTGTGGAACTGTGCCGCCGTTGGGGGGTAGCGACCTGGGAGTCATCAGCCGCACAAGACCAACCTGCTTCGCGGCGGGCTCTGGTGAAAACCGGTGGCTCCTTAGACCCCGCTTCCCTGACGCGGTACTCACCAACATTTCCGCAGTTCCAGTGGGTCCACGCTTCATTAGTTTCATCCGGTTGTAACAGTATAATCCGGCCATGGATCCCGCCGAGGTGCCATTGCCAGACGTCTCTGAACTACCTGCACTAGTCGCCATGCAGTCACGGCAGATCAATCAACTTACGGCCATGATGCAGCAACTTCTGTCTAGACGCCACCGCCTGCTCCTGCTGTTCCACCACAGCTTCCGGTGGCTTCCTCCGCGAGGATTCGTCTCTCCCTGCCAGCTAAATTTGAAGGAGACGCAAGACTTTGCCGTGGCTTTCTTGCCCAATGTTCCCTGCACCTGGAGCTATTGGCTGACCAATTCCCTACTGAGCGCTCCAAGGTGGCCTTTATTATCAGCCTGCTCTCTGGGAAGGCCTTAGCCTGGGCTACCCCATTGTGGGACCGCAACGACCCCGTTACCCTCATGGTTCAAACTTTTGTGGATCACTTTCGCCAGGTTTTTGAGGAACCTGCCCGGGCGTCTTCAGCCGAATCTGCCTTATTGAATCTGGTTCAAGGTGATCTATCGGTGCCATTCGCTTCCGAACTTTGGCAGCCGAGCTAGCTTGGAACAATGAGGCTCTCTGTGCCTGCTTTAAGAAGGGTCTCTCTAGTAGGGTCAAGGATGTTCTTGCTGCCCGGGATCTCCCTACTTCTCTGTCTGAACTAATCCAACTTGCCACCCGTATAGACATTCGTTTTACAGAGAGGCGTGATGAATTCCGCCAAGATTCTCTGCGTGCCAAGAGGGCATTCCGTTTGGCCCCTACGTTTCAGAACCCTCAGTCTACGCTTTCGTCTCCGTCTGAAGAAGTCATGCAAGTGGACCATACTCGCTTGACTCCCCAGGAAAGGTCGCGCCGGAGACTCGAAAGACTTTGTCTATACTGCGCCAGCCCAGAACATTTTTTGAAAAATTGCCCAATCCGCCCACCACGCCAGGGAAACGGGCGCACCTAGAATCGTTTGGAGAGGCGTCTCTGGGTGTCTGTGCTTCCTCTCCTAGGTTCACTGTGCCGGCACAACTTCACTTGGGCTCCACTTCCGTCCTGAACTTACCGGCCTTCTTGGACTCTGGTTCGGCGGGCAACTTCATCGAGTCCTCCTTGGTCTCTAAGTATGATATAGCTGTCTACCGTCTGGCCAAGCCACTATTTGTCGCGGCCGTTAATGGGGACAGATTGAACTGCATGGTGCGCTACCGCACCAAACCTCTACTTCTGAAGATCGGCCTCTTCCATCAGGAATTTCTGGAATTTTTCGTATTACCCCACTGTACCTCGCCGCTTCTCTTGGGGCTTCCCTGGCTCCAGCACCATAACCCTACCTTGGATTGGTCCACTGGGGACATCAAGTCCTGGGGCGCAACATGTGTTAAGAACTGTCTTACGTCTTTGCCAGTCCAAATTACAGCTCCCACGACTCCATTACCGGGTCTACCTGAAGTTTATCGGTCTTTTTCCGTCGTATTTAGCAAGAGGCAAGCTGAGTCACTTCCGCCTCATCGCCCTTACGATTGCCCGATTGATCTTCTACCTGGCGCCACTCCTCCTCGCGGACGCATCTATCCGCTGTCTGTTCCTGAAACCCAAGCAATGTCGGAATACATTCGGGAGAATTTACAAAAGGGGTTCATTAGGAAATCCTCTTCCCCAGCTGGAGCGGGCTTCTTCTTTGTACAGAAAAAGGACGGGTCTCTTCGGCCCTGCATCGATTACCGGGGCCTCAATAAAATTACGGTAAAAAACCGTTACCCATTGCCCTTGATCTCCGAACTTTTCGATCGTCTTCGCGGAGCTAAGATTTTTCCAAAATTGGATCTGAGAGGCGCTTATAACTTAGTCCGCATTCGAGAGGGTGATGAATGGAAGACGGCCTTCAACACGCGAGACGGTCATTTTGAGTATCTCGTTATGCCCTTCGGCCTCTGCAATGCCCCCGCAGTTTTTCAGGAGTTCGTTAACGACATTTTTCGGGACCTGCTGTACACCTGTGTTGTGGTCTATCTTGACGACATTCTCATCTTCTCCTCGTCCATCGAAGAACATCATCAGCACGTCAGACAAGTCTTGTCTCGTTTACTGCAACACCATCTTTATGCTAAGCTCGAGAAATGCCTTTTTCATCAAACCGCATTACCTTTTTTGGGGTACATAGTTTCTGCTCAAGGTCTCCAGATGGATCCTGCCAAGTTAAAGGCGGTCCTTGAATGGCCTCGACCAGTCGGTCTTCGTGCAATCCAGCGATTCTTGGGGTTCGCGAACTATTACCGCCAGTTCATTTTACACTTTTCCACGACAGTAGCCCCCATCGTGGCCCTCACCAAAAAAGGAGCCGATCCCAAGGCATGGTCTCCGCAGGCTGAAGCAGCCTTTCTTGCATTAAAGAAGGCCTTCGGCTCGGCACCGGTACTTTCCAGACCTGACCCGTCTTGTCCTTTCGCTCTTGAGGTGGATGCCTCTTCCGTCGGAGCTGGAGCAGTACTTACGCAACGATCCTCGACCGGCAAAGCTCGAACTTGCGGATTCTTTTCTAAAACCTTCTCTCCTGCCGAGAGGAACTACACCATTGGAGATAGAGAGCTATTAGCCATCAAATTGGCGCTGGAAGAATGGAGACATCTCCTCGAGGGATCTATCTTCCCAATTTCCATTTTTACTGACCACAAGAACCTCTCTTATCTGGAATCCGCACAACGCTTAAACCCTCGTCAGGCCCGTTGGTCACTCTTCTTTGCACGCTTTAATTTCCAGATCCACTTCCGTCCAGCTGCAAAAAACATCAGGGCAGACGCTCTCTCCCGTTCCTCGGATGTCTCGGATAAGGTCTCTTCTCCACAGTTTATAATTCCACCCGATCGTCTGGTTCACTCTGCTCCCGCTGCTCTAGAATCAGGTCCTCCGGGGAGGACTTTCGTACCTGTCTCTCGTCGCCTTTTAATACTAAAATGGGGTCATGCCTCCCATACTGCTGGTCACCCTGGAATCAAGAAGACCTGCGCCATCATCTCCAGATACTACTGGTGGCCCACGTTAGCAAAAGATGCCGCAGAATTCGTACAAGCCTGCACCTCGTGCGCGCGCAACAAGACCTCTCGTCAACGTCCCGCAGGTCTTCTCCAACCACTTCCCATTCCGGACATCCCCTGGTCTCACATCGCCATGGATTTTATTACTGATCTTCCGCCTTCACAGGGCAATACCGTCATCTGGGTAGTGGTGGACCGATTTTCGAAAATGGCGCATTTCATTCCGTTGCCTGGATTACCTTCTGCTCCCCTATTGGCAAAGAATTTCCTTAAACACATCTTCCGTCTACATGGGCTCCCAACCCACATTGTCTCCGACAGGGGAGTTCAATTCGTATCGAAATTCTGGAGGGCTCTCTGTAATCAATTAAAGGTGAAATTGGACTTTTCTTCCTCGTATCATCCCCAATCCAATGGCCAAGTGGAGAGGGTAAATCAA
This sequence comes from Gastrophryne carolinensis, assembly GCA_027917425.1. Classification (NCBI taxonomy): domain Eukaryota; kingdom Metazoa; phylum Chordata; class Amphibia; order Anura; family Microhylidae; genus Gastrophryne; species Gastrophryne carolinensis. Next base: position 288,138,208 of record CM051237.1, on the reverse strand, counting down.
ACTTTGGGGCTGTATCTACGCCATTTTGTTTCCACTCGCCAGGATGACTGGGTGGACCTGCTGCCCTGGGCAGAGTTTTCTTATAACTTTAAGGACTCTGAATCCACCGGAAAATCTCCTTTCTTTATAGTCTATGGTCGTCATCTCCTTCCTCCTCTGCCTATACTAACGCCCTCCTCGGTACCTGCGGTCGATGACCTTTCGCACCAGTTTTCTTCCATCTGGCGTGAAACACAGCATTCACTGGAACAAGCCGTGTCTCGTATGAAAATCCAGGCTGATAAGAAGAGAAGGACTCCTCCTTTATACTCACCGGGGGATAGGGTATGGCTTTCGGCCAAGTATATTCGTTTTAAAATCCCCAGTTACAAACTAGGACCTCGCTTCTTGGGACCTTTTAGGATCCAACAACGTATCAACCCTGCCTGTTACAAGCTGCATCTGCCACCCTCTCTCCGCATAACCAATTCCTTCCATGTCTCTCTGCTCAAACCGGTGACTGTTAATCGTTTTTCCCCCAAATTATTGGAACCTAAGCCAGTCGCAGGTACTGAAGATACCTTTACGGTCAAAGAGATACTTGCTTCGAAGATCTCCAGAGGAAGACGCTATTTCTTGGTGGATTGGGAGGGCTACGGCCCTGAGGAGAGATCCTGGGAACCGGAAGAAAACATCCTTGATCGGACCCTTATTTCGGACTTCCTTGGTCCTAAGAAGAGGGGGAGACCTAAGGGGGGGGGTACTGTTAGAGCCAGCGCTGCGGAGACGCCTCATGGCGCTTCCAGCCGTCCCTCTCCCGGGGCGAGAGCCGCGCTTCCTCCCCGCGGCTTTCCCCGCCGGGTCTCCCCTAGCCCGAGCGCTGTGTCCCTTCCTGGCAGCGCTCCTCGCTTACCTGGTGTCCTGCCCTCCGTCCGGCGTGGCTGCCGGGGCCTGCGGGCAGCTCCCTCACTTCCTGCTTCCTCCTTGCCTCTCCTGCGCGCACGTCCCCGGCCACTAGGGGGCGCGCGCTGCAATACTGTGGAATTTAAAGGGCCAGTGCATCTCTAATTGGTGTCCGGCCGTCCAATCCGGTAATATCACTTCCTTTATATGCTGGCCAGCCCTTCCTCCCTTTGCCGGATTATCGGTGTGTTTCCGTGATTGTCTGTAGTTAAATCTGTGGCTTTTTCGTGTATGACCTCGGCTTACCTTTTTGACCACGAACCTCCGCTGCCTGTCCCGACCTCGGTCTGTCCCTTCGTCTGTGAACCTCCGCTGCCTGTCCCGACCACGGCTTGTCTACTCGCTGCTGAATCCTCGCTGCCTGCCCTGAATCTGGCTACTCACCGTGACCATCGTTTATCTCTGCTGTACAATACCTCGGCAAATTGTGGAACTGTGCCGCCGTTGGGGGGTAGCGACCTGGGAGTCATCAGCCGCACAAGACCAACCTGCTTCGCGGCGGGCTCTGGTGAAAACCGGTGGCTCCTTAGACCCCGCTTCCCTGACGCGGTACTCACCAACATTTCCGCAGTTCCAGTGGGTCCACGCTTCATTAGTTTCATCCGGTTGTAACAGAAGGGCTGGAAGCCCCAATACAGATGGAGACAGAACTATGAAGGGCTGGAAGCCCCAATACAGATGAAGACAGAACTATGAAGGGCTGGGAGCCCCAATACAGATGGAGACAGAACTATGAAGGGCTGGAAGCCCCAATACAGATGGAGACAGAACTATGAAGGGCTGGGAGCCCCAATACAGATGAAGACAGAACTATGAAGGGCTGGGAGCCCCAATACAGATGGAGACAGAACTAAGAAGGGCTGGGAGCCCCAATACAGATGGAGACAGAACTATGAAGGGCTGTGAGCCCCAATACAGATGGAGACAGAACTATGAAGGGCTGGGAGCCCCAGTACAGATAGAGACAGAACTATGAAGGGCTGGGAGCCCCAATACAGATGGAGACAGAACTATGAAGGGCTGGGAGCCCCAGTACAGATGGGGACAGAGCTATGAAGGGCTGTGAGCCCCAATACAGATGGAGACAGAACTATGAAGGGCTGGGAGCCCCAATACAGATGAAGACAGAACTATGAAGGGCTGGAAGCCCCAATACAGATGGAGACAGAACTGTGAAGGGCTGGAAGCCCCAATACAGATGAAGAAAGAACTGTGAAGGACTGGGAGCCCCAATACAGATGGAGACAAAACTATGAAGGGCTGGGAGCCCCAATACAGATGAAGACAGAACTATGAAGGGCTGGGAGCCCCAATACAAATGGAGACAGAACTATGAAGGGCTGGGAGCCCCAATACAAATGGAGACAGAACTATGAAGGACTGGAAGCCCTAATACAGATAGGGACAGAACTATGAAGGGCTGGGAGCCCCAATACAGATGGAGACAGAACTCTGAAGGGCTGGGAGCCCCAATACAAATGGAGACAGAACTATGAAGGCTGGGAGCCCCAATACAGATAAAGACAGGACTATGAAGGGCTGGGAGCCCCAATAATGATGGAGACAGAACTATGAAGGGCTGGGAGCCCCAATACAGATGGAGACAGAACTATGAAGGCTGGGAGCCCCAATACAGATGGAGACCGAACTATGAAGGGCTGGGAGCCCCAATACAGATGGAGACAGAACTATACATGGCTGGGAGCCCCAGTACAGATGGAGACAGAACTTTGAAGGGCTGGGAGCCCCAATACAGATGCAGACAGAACTATGAAGGGCTGGGAGCCCCAGTACAGATAGAGACAGAACTATGAAGGGCTGGGAGCCCCAATACAGATGGAGACAGAACTATGAAGGGCTGGGAGCCCCAGTGCAGATGGAGACAGAACTATGAAGGGCTGGGAGCCCCAATACAGATGGAGACAGAACTATGAAGGGCTGGGAGCCCCAGTACAGATGGGGACAGAGCTATGAAGGGCTGTGAGCCCCAGTACAGATGGGGACAGAACTATGAAGGGCTGTGAGCCGCAGTACAGATGGGGACAGAACTATGAAGGGCTGTGAGCCGCAGTACAGATGGGGACAGAACTATGAAGGGCTGGTAGCCCCAACACAGATGGAGACAGAACTATGAAGGGCTGGTAGCCCCAATACAGATGGAGACAGAACTATGAAGGGCTGGGAGCCCCAGTGCAGATGGGGACAGAACTATGAAGGGTGGGGAGCCCCAGTACAGATGGGGACAGAACTATAAAGGGCTGGGAGCCCCAATACAGATGGAGACAGAACTATGAAGTCCAGTACAGATGGGGACAGAGCTATGAAGGGCTGTGAGCCCCAGTACAGATGGTGACAGAACTATGAAGGGCTGTGAGCCCCAATACAGATGCAGACAGAACTATGAAGGGCTGGGAGCCCCAATACAGATGAGGACAGAACTATGAAGGGCTGGGAGCCCCAATACAGATGGAGACAGAACTATGAAGGGCTGGGAGCCCCAATACAGATGGAGACAGAACTATGAAGGGCTGGGAGCCCCAATACAGATGAAGACAGAACTATGAAGGCCTGGGAGCCCCAATACAGATGGACACAGAACTATGAAGGGCTGGGATCCCCAATACAGATGGAGACAGAACTATGAAGGGCTGGAAGCCTCAATACAGATGGAGACAGAACTATGAAGGGCTGGAAGCCCCAATACAGATGAAGACAGAACTATGAAGGGCTGGGAGCCCCAATACAGATGGAGACAGAACTATGAAGGGCTGGAAGCCCCAATACAGATGGAGACAGAACTATGAAGGGCTGGGAGCCCCAATACAGATGAAGACAGAACTATGAAGGGCTGGGAGCCCCAATACAGATGGAGACAGAACTATGAAGGGCTGGGAGCCCCAGTGCAGATGGGGACAGAACTATGAAGGGTGGGGAGCCCCAGTACAGATGGGGACAGAACTATGAAGGGCTGGGAGCCCCAATACAGATGGAGACAGAACTATGAAGGGCTGGGAGCCCCAATACAGATGGAGACAGAACTATGAAGGGCTGGGAGCCCCAATACAGATGGAGACAGAACTATGAAGGGCTGGAAGCCCCAATACAGATGAAGACAGAACTATGAAGGGCTGGGAGCCCCAATACAGATGGAGACAGAACTATGAAGGGCTGGGAGCCCCAATACAGATGGAGACAGAACTATGAAGGGCTGGGAGCCCCAATACAGATGGAGACAGAACTATGAAGGGCTGGAAGCCCCAATACAGATGAAGACAGAAATATCAAGGGCTGGGAGCACCAATACAGATGAAGACAGAACTATGAAGGGCTGGGAGCCCCAATACAGATGGAGACAGAACTATGAAGGGCTGGGAGCCCCAATACAGATGAAGCCAGAACTATGAAGGGCTGGGAGCCCCAATACAGATGGAGACAGAACTATGAAGGGCTGGGAGCCCCAATACAGATGGAGACAGAACTATGAAGGGCTGGGAGCCCCAATACAGATGGAGACAGAACTATGAAGGGCTGGAAGCCCCAATACAGATGAAGACAGAACTATGAAGGGCTGGGAGCCCCAATACAGATGAAGACAGAACTATGAAGGCCTGGGAGCCCCAATACAGATGGACACAGAACTATGAAGGGCTGGGAGCCCCAATACAGATGGAGACAGAACTATGAAGGGCTGGGAGCCCCAATACAGATGGAGACAGAACTATGAAGGGCTGGGAGCCCCAGTACAGATGGAGACAGAACTATGAAGGGCTGGGAGCCCCAATACAGATGGAGACAGAACTATGAAGGGCTGGGAGCCCCAATACAGATGGAGACAGAACTATGAAGGGCTGGGAGCCCCAATACAGATGAAGACAGAACTATGAAGGCCTGGGAGCCCCAATACAGATGGAGACAGAACTATGAAGGGCTGGGATCCCCAATACAGATGGAGACAGAACTATGAAGGGCTGGAAGCCCCAATACAGATGGAGACAGAACTATGAAGGGCTGGAAGCCCCAATACAGATGAAGACAGAACTATGAAGGGCTGGGAGCCCCAATACAGATGGAGACAGAACTATGAAGGGCTGGAAGCCCCAATACAGATGGAGACAGAACTATGAAGGGCTGGGAGCCCCAATACAGATGAAGACAGATCTATGAAGGGCTGGGAGCCCCAATACAGATGGAGACAGAACTAAGAAGGGCTGGGAGCCCCAATACAGATGGGGACAGAACTATGAAGGGCTGTGAGCCGCAATACAGATGGAGACAGAACTATGAAGGGCTGGGAGCCCCAATACAGATGGAGACAGAACTATGAAGGGCTGGGAGCCCCAATACAGATGGAGACAGAACTATGAAGGGCTGGGAGCCCCAATACAGATGGAGACAGAACTATGAAGGGCTGGAAGCCCCAATACAGATGAAGACAGAACTATGAAGGGCTGGGAGCCCCAATACAGATGGAGACAGAACTATGAAGAGCTGGGAGCCCCAATACAGATGGAGACAGAACTATGAAGGGCTGGGAGCCCCAATACAGATGGAGACAGAACTATGAAGGGCTGGGAGCCCCAATACAGATGGAGACAGAACTATGAAGGGCTGGAAGCCCCAATACAGATGAAGACAGAAATATCAAGGGCTGGGAGAACCAATACAGATGAAGACAGAACTATGAAGGGCTGGGATCCCCAATACAGATGGAGACAGAACTATGAAGGGCTGGGAGCCCCAATACAGATGAAGACAGAACTATGAAGGGCTGGGAGCCCCAATACAGATGGAGACAGAACTATGAAGGGCTGGGAGCCCCAATACAGATGGAGACAGAACTATGACGGGCTGGGAGCCCCAATACAGATGGAGACAGAACTATGAAGGGCTGGAAGCCCCAATACAGTTGAAGACAGAACTATGAAGGGCTGGGAGCCCCAATACAGATGGAGACAGAACTATGAAGGGCTGGGAGCCCCAATACAGATGGAGAAAAAACTATGAAGGGCTGGGAGCCCCAATACAGATGGAGACAGATCTATGAAGGGCTGGGAGCCCCAATACAGATGGAGACAGAACTATGAAGGGCTGGGAGCCCCAGTACAGATGGAGACAGAACTATGAAGGGCTGGGAGCCCCAATACAGATGGAGACAGAACTATGAAGGGCTGGGAGCCCCAATACAGATGGAGACAGAACTATGAAAGGCGGGGAGCCCCAGTACAGATGGAGACAGAACTATGAAGGGCTGGGAGCCCCAGTACAGATGGAGACAGAACTATGAAGGGCTGGGAGCCCCAATACAGATGGAGACAGAACTATGAAGGGCTGGGAGCCCCAGTACAGATAGAGACAGAACTATGAAAAGCTGGGAGCCCCAATACAGATGGAGACAGAACTATGAAGGGCTGGGAGCCCCAGTGCAGATGGAGACAGAACTATGAAGGGCTGGGAGCCCCAGTACAGATGGAGACAGAACTATGAAGGGCTGGGAGCCCCAATACAGATGGAGACAGAACTATGAAGGGCTGGGAGCCCCAGTACAGATGGGGACAGAGCTATGAAGGGCTGTGAGCCCCAGTACAGATGGGGACAGAACTATGAAGGGCTGTGAGCCCCAGTACAGATGGGGACAGAACTATGAAGGGCTGGTAGCCCCAATACAGATGGGGACAGAACTATGAAGGGCGGGGGGGCCCAGTGCAGATGGGGACAGAACTATAAAGGGCGGGGAGCCCCAGTACAAATAGAGACAGGGCTATGAAGGGCTATGAGCCCCAATACAGATGGAGACAGAACTATGAAGGGCTGGGAGCCCCAATACAGATGAAGACAGAACTATGAAGGGCTGGGAGCCCCAATACCGATGGAGAAAGAACTATGAAGGACTGGGAGCCCCAATACAGATGGAGACAGAACTATGAAAGGCTGGGAGCCCCAGTACAGATGAAGACAGAACTTTGAAGGGCTGGGAGCCCCAATACAGACGGAGACAGAACCATGAAGGGCTGGGGGCCCCAGTACAGATAGAGACAGAACTATGAAGGGCTGGGAGCCCCAGTACAGATGGGGACAGAGCTATGAAGGGCTGTGAGCCCCAGTACATATGGAGACAGAACTATGAAGGGCTGGGAGCCCCAGCACAGATGAGGAAAGAACTAAGAAGGGCTGTGAGCTCCAGTACAGAGGGAGACAGAACTATGAAGGGCTGGGAGCCCCAATACAGATGGAGACAGAACTATGAAGGGCTGGGAGCCCCAATACAGATGGAGACAGAACTATGAAGGGCTGGGAGCCCCAATACAGATGAAGACAGAACTATGAAGGGCTGGGAGCCCCAATACAGATGGGGACAGAACTAAGAAGGGCTGTGGGCTCCAGTACAGAGGGAGACAGAACTATGAAGGCTGGGAGCCCCAGTACAGATGGAGACAGAACTATGAAGGGCTGGGAGCCCCAGTACAGATGGAGACAGAACTATGAAGGGCTGTGAGCCCCAGTACAGATGGAGACAGGACTATGAAGGGCTGGGAGCCCCAATACAGATGGAGACAGAACCATGAAGGGCTGGGGGCCCCAGTACAGATAGAGACAGAACTATGAAAAGCTGGGAGCCCCAATACAGATGGAGACAGAACTATGAAGGGCTGGGAGCCCCAGTGCAGATGGAGACAGAACTATGAAGGGCTGGGAGCCCCAGTACAGATGGAGACAGAACTATGAAGGGCTGGGAGCCCCAATACAGATGGAGACAGAACTATGAAGGGCTGGGAGCCCCAGTACAGATGGGGACAGAGCTATGAAGGGCTGTGAGCCCCAGTACAGATGGGGACAGAACTATGAAGGGCTGTGAGCCCCAGTACAGATGGGGACAGAACTATGAAGGGCTGGGAGCCCCAGTACAGATGGGGACAGAGCTATGAAGGGCTGTGAGCCCCAGTACAGATGGGGACAGAACTATGAAGGGCTGTGATCCGCAGTACAGATGGGGACAGAACTATGAAGGGCTGTGAGCCGCAGTACAGATGGGGACAGAACTATGAAGGGCTGGTAGCCCCAACACAGATGGAGACAGAACTATGAAGGGCTGGTAGCCCCAATACAGATGGAGACAGAACTATGAAGGGCTGGGAGCCCCAGTGCAGATGGGGACAAAACTATGAAGGGTGGGGAGCCCCAGTACAGATGGGGACAGAACTATAAAGGGCTGGGAGCCCCAATACAGATGGAGACAGAACTATGAAGTCCAGTACAGATGGGGACAGAGCTATGAAGGGCTGTGAGCCCCAGTACAGATGGTGACAGAACTATGAAGGGCTGTGAGCCCCAATACAGATGGAGACAGAACTATGAAGGGCTGGGAGCCCCAATACAGATGAGGACAGAACTATGAAGGGCTTGGAGCCCCAATACAGATGGAGACAGAACTATGAAGGGCTGGGAGCCCCAATACAGATGGAGACAGAACTATGAAGGGCTGGGAGCCCCAATACAGATGAAGACAGAACTATGAAGGCCTGGGAGCCCCAATACAGATGGAGACAGAACTATGAAGGGCTGGGAGCCCCAATACAGATGGAGACAGAACTATGAAGGGCTGGGGGCCCCAGTACAGATGGAGACAGAACTATGAAGGGCTGGAAGCCCCAATACAGATGAAGACAGAACTATGAAGGGCTGGGAGCCCCAATACAGATGGAGACAGAACTATGAAGGGCTGGAAGCCCCAATACAGATGGAGACAGAACTATGAAGGGCTGGGAGCCCCAATACAGATGAAGACAGAACTATGAAGGGCTGGGAGCCCCAATACAGATGGAGACAGAACTATGAAGGGCTGGGAGCCCCAATACATATGGGGACAGAACTATGAAGGGCTGTGAGCCCCAATACAGATGGAGACAGAACTATGAAGGGCTGGGAGCCTCAATACAGATGGAGAGAGAACTATGAAGGGCTGGGAGCCCCAATACAGATGGAGACAGAACTATGAAGGGCTGGGAGCCCCAATACAGATGGAGACAGAACTATGAAGGACTGGAAGCCCCAATACTGATGAAGACAGAACTATGAAGGGCTGGGAGCCCCAATACAGATGGAGACAGAACTATGAAGGGCTGGGAGCCCCAATACAGATGGAGACAGAACTATGAAGGGCTGGGAGCCCCAATACAGATGGAGACAGAACTATGAAGGGCTGGGAGCCCCAATACAGATGGAGACAGAACTATGAAGGGCTGGAAGCCCCAATACAGATGAAGACAGAAATATCAAGGGCTGGGAGCACCAATACAGATGAAGACAGAACTATGAAGGGCTGGGAGCCCCAATACAGATGGAGACAGAACTATGAAGGGCTGGGAGCCCCAATACAGATGAAGACAGAACTATGAAGGGCTGGGAGCCCCAATACAGATGGAGACAGAACTATAAAGGGCTGGGAGCCCCAATACAGATGGAGACAGAACAATGAAGGGCTGGGAGCCCCAATACAGATGGAGACAGAACTATGAAGGGCTGGAAGCCCCAATACAGATGAAGACAGAACTATGAAGGGCTGGGAGCCCCAATACAGATGGAGACAGAACTATGAAGGCCTGGGAGCCCCAATACAGATGGAGACAAAACTATGAAGGGCTGGGAGCCCCAATACAGATGGAGACAGAACTATGAAGGGCTGGGAGCCCCAATACAGATGGAGACAGAACTATGAAGGGCTGGGAGCCCCAGTACAGATGGAGACAGAACTATGAAGGGCTGGGAGCCCCAATACAGATGGAGACAGAACTATGAAGGGCTGGGAGCCCCAATACAGATGGAGACAGAACTATGAAAGGCGGGGAGCCCCAGTACAGATGGAGACAGAACTATGAAGGGCTGGGAGCCCCAGTACAGATGGAGACAGAACTATGAAGGGCTGGGAGCCCCAATACAGATGGAGACAGAACTATGAAGGGCTGGGAGCCCCAGTACAGATAGAGACAGAACTATGAAAAGCTGGGAGCCCCAATACAGATGGAGACAGAACTATGAAGGGCTGGGAGCCCCAGTGCAGATGGAGACAGAACTATGAAGGGCTGGGAGCCCCAGTACAGATGGAGACAGAACTATGAAGGGCTGGAAGCCCCAATACAGATGGAGACAGAACTATGAAGGGCTGGGAGCCCCAGTACAGATGGGGACAGAGCTATGAAGGGCTGTGAGCCCCAGTACAGATGGGGACAGAACTATGAAGGGCTGCGAGCCCCAGTACAGATGGGGACAGAACTATGAAGGGCTGGTAGCCCCAATACAGATGGGGACAGAACTATGAAGGGCGGGGGGCCCCAGTGCAGATGGGGACAGAACTATAAAGGGCGGGGAGCCCCAGTACAAATAGAGACAGGACTATGAAGGGCTGTGAGCCCCAATACAGATGGAGACAGAACTATGAAGGGCTGGGAGCCCCAATACAGATGAAGACAGAACTATGAAGGGCTGGGAGCCCCAATACCGATGGAGAAAGAACTATGAAGGACTGGGAGCCCCAATACAGATGGAGACAGAACTATGAAAGGCTGGGAGCCCCAGTACAGATGGAGACAGAACTTTGAAGGGCTGGGAGCCCCAATACAGATGGAGACAGAACCATGAAGGGCTGGGGGCCCCAGTACAGATAGAGACAGAACTATGAAGGGCTGGGAGCCCCAGTACAGATGGGGACAGAGCTATGAAGGGCTGTGAGCCCCAGTACATATGGAGACAGAACTATGAAGGGCTGGGAGCCCCAGCACAGATGAGGAAAGAACTAAGAAGGGCTGTGAGCTCCAGTACAGAGGGAGACAGAACTATGAAGGGCTGGGAGCCCCAATACAGATGGAGACAGAACTATGAAGGGCTGGGAGCCCCAATACAGATGGAGACAGAACTATGAAGGGCTGGGGGCCCCAGTACAGATGGGGACAGAACTGAGAAGGGATGTGGGCTCCAGTACAGATGGAGACAGAACTATGAAGGGCTGGGAGCCCCAATACAGATGGAGACAGAACTAAGATGGGCTGTGAGCTCCAGTACAGATGGAGAGAACTATGAAGGCCTGGGAGCCCCAGTACAGATGGGGACCGAACTAAGAAGGGCTGTGAGCTCCAGTACAGATGGATACAGAACTATGAAGGGCTGGGAGCCCCAGTACAGATGGGGACAGAACTAAGAAGGGCTGTGAGCTCCAGTACAGATGGAGACAGAACTATGAAGGGCTGTGGGCTCCAGTACAGACGGAGACAGAACTATGAAGGGCTGGGAGCCCCAGTACAGATGGAGACAGAACTATGAAGGGCTGGGAGCCCCAGTACAGATGGAGACAGAACTATGAAGGGCTGTGAGCCCCAGTACAGATGAAGACAGAACTAAGAAGGGCTGTGAGCTCCAGTACAGATGGAGACAGAACTACGAAGGGCTGGGGGCCCCAGTACAGATAGAGACAGAACTATGAAGGGCTGGGAGCCCCAGTACAGATGGGTACAGAGCTATGAAGGGCTGTGAGCCCCAGTACATTTGGAGACAGAACTATGAAGGGCTGGGAGCCCCAGCACAGATGAGGACAGAACTAAGAAGGGCTGTGAGCTCCAGTACAGAGGGAGACAGAACTATGAAGGGCTGGGAGCCCCAATACAGATGGAGACAGAACTATGAAGGGCTGGGAGCCCCAATACAGATGGAGACAGAACTAAGAAGGGCTGTGAGCTCCAGTACAGATGGAGACAGAACTATGAAGGGCTGGGGGCCCCAGTACAGATAGAGACAGAACTATGAAGGGCTGGGAGCCCCAGTACAGAGGGAGACAGAACTATGAAGGGCTGGGAGCCCCAATACAGATGGAGACAGAACTATGAAGGGCTGGGAGCCCCAGCACAGATGAGGACAGAACTAAGAAGGGCTGTGAGCTCCAGTACAGAGGGAGACAGAACTATGAAGGGCTGGGAGCCCCAATACAGATGGAGACAGAACTATGAAGGGCTGGGAGCCCCAATACAGATGGAGACAGAACTATGAAGGGCTGGGAGCCCCAATACAGATGAAGACAGAACTATGAAGGGCTGGGAGCCCCAATACAGATGGGGACAGAACTAAGAAGGGCTGTGGGCTCCAGTACAGAGGGAGACAGAACTATGAAGGGCTGGGAGCCCCAATACAGATGGAGACAGAACTATGAAGGGTTGGGAGCCCCAGTACAGATGGAGACAGAACTATGAAGGGCTGTGAGCCCCATGACAGATGGAGACAGAACTATGAAAGGCTGGGAGCCCCAATACAGATGAAGACAGAACTATGAAGGGCTGGGAGCCCCAATACAGATGGGGACAGAACTAAGAAGGGCTGTGGGCTCCAGTACAGATGGAGACAGAACTATGAAGGGCTGGGAGCCCCAGTACAGATGGGGACAGAACTATAAAGGGCTGGGAGCCCCAGTACAGTTGGGGACATAACTATGAAGGGCTGGGAGCCCCAGTACAGATGGAGACAGAACTATGAAGGGCTGGGAGCCCCAGTACAGATGGAGACAGAACTATGAAGGGCTGTGGGCTCCAGTACAGACGGAGACAGAACTATGAAGGGCTGGGAGCCCCAGTACAGATGGAGACAGAACTATGAAGGGCTGGGAGCCCCAGTACAGATGGAGACAGAACTATGAAGGGCTGTGGGCTCCAGTACAGATGGAGACAGAACTATGAAGGGCTGGGAGCCCCAGTACAGATGGGGACAGAACTATGAAGGGCTGGGGGCCCCAGTACAGATGGGGACAGAACTGAGAAGGGATGTGGGCTCCAGTACAGATGGAGACAGAACTATGAAGGGCTGGGAGCCCCAATACAGATGGAGACAGAACTAAGATGGGCTGTGAGCTCCAGTACAGATGGAGAGAACTATGAACTATGAAGGGCTGGGAGCCCCAGCACAGATGAGGACAGAACTAAGAAGGGCTGTGAGCTCCAGTACAGAGGGAGACAGAACTATGAAGGGCTGGGAGCCCCAATACAGATGGAGACAGAACTATGAAGGGCTGGGAGCCCCAATACAGATGGAGACAGAACTAAGAAGGGCTGTGAGCTCCAGTACAGATGGAGACAGAACTATGAAGGGCTGGGGGCCCCAGTACAGATAGAGACAGAACTATGAAGGGCTGGGAGCCCCAGTACAGAGGGAGACAGAACTATGAAGGGCTGGGAGCCCCAATACAGATGGAGACAGAACTATGAAGGGCTGGGAGCCCCAGCACAGATGAGGACAGAACTAAGAAGGGCTGTGAGCTCCAGTACAGAGGGAGACAGAACTATGAAGGGCTGGGAGCCCCAATACAGATGGAGACAGAACTATGAAGGGCTGGGAGCCCCAATACAGATGGAGACAGAACTATGAAGGGCTGGGAGCCCCAATACAGATGAAGACAGAACTATGAAGGGCTGGGAGCCCCAATACAGATGGGGACAGAACTAAGAAGGGCTGTGGGCTCCAGTACAGAGGGAGACAGAACTATGAAGGGCTGGGAGCCCCAATACAGATGGAGACAGAACTATGAAGGGTTGGGAGCCCCAGTACAGATGGAGACAGAACTATGAAGGGCTGTGAGCCCCATGACAGATGGAGACAGAACTATGAAAGGCTGGGAGCCCCAATACAGATGAAGACAGAACTATGAAGGGCTGGGAGCCCCAATACAGATGGGGACAGAACTAAGAAGGGCTGTGGGCTCCAGTACAGATGGAGACAGAACTATGAAGGGCTGGGAGCCCCAGTACAGATGGGGACAGAACTATAAAGGGCTGGGAGCCCCAGTACAGTTGGGGACATAACTATGAAGGGCTGGGAGCCCCAGTACAGATGGAGACAGAACTATGAAGGGCTGGGAGCCCCAGTACAGATGGAGACAGAACTATGAAGGGCTGTGGGCTCCAGTACAGACGGAGACAGAACTATGAAGGGCTGGGAGCCCCAGTACAGATGGAGACAGAACTATGAAGGGCTGGGAGCCCCAGTACAGATGGAGACAGAACTATGAAGGGCTGTGGGCTCCAGTACAGATGGAGACAGAACTATGAAGGGCTGGGAGCCCCAGTACAGATGGGGACAGAACTATGAAGGGCTGGGGGCCCCAGTACAGATGGGGACAGAACTGAGAAGGGATGTGGGCTCCAGTACAGATGGAGACAGAACTATGAAGGGCTGGGAGCCCCAATACAGATGGAGACAGAACTAAGATGGGCTGTGAGCTCCAGTACAGATGGAGAGAACTATGAAGGCCTGGGAGCCCCAGTACAGATGGGGACAGAACTAAGAAGGGCTGTGAGCTCCAGTACAGATGGAGACAGAACTATGAAGGGCTGGGAGCCCCAGTACAGATGGGGAGAGAACTAAGAAGGGCTGTGAGCTCCAGTACAGATGGAGACAGAACTATGAAGGGCTGTGGGCTCCAGTACAGACGGAGACAGAACTATGAAGGCCTGGGAGCCCCAGTACAGATGGGGACAGAACTATGAAGGGCTGGGGGCTCCAGTACAGATAAAGACAGAACTATGAAGGGCTGGGAGCCCCAATACAGATGGGGACAGAACTAAGAAGGGCTGTGAGCTCCAGTACAGATGGAGACAGAACTATGAAGGGCTGTGAGCCCCAGTACAGACAAGACACAAGCTAAGGCCCAGCAATAAATAGAAGGCAATAAGCCAAAATTCTTGAGACAGAAAGGCCCACAAGGACATGGAAGTATGCATTGGGGAGCACGACTAGGCTTCAAGGAGAAAATGCAATGATCCAATCACAGGGGCGGGGCCAAGCACATGCATTTATAGGAACCTCAATGACATGATTTAAGCCAGGTGGGGTCAAACAATGTGGCTCTAAGACCCAGAGAACAACCATATCACTCCAGCAGACACACAGCAAACACACCAAAGGAAATATCACAATGGCCAGAGCAGCGGACTTGGAGCGAAGAGGGCTGGCAGATTGTGGGTTCAAGACCCTGTCCATGCCAGTCCTGACATAATCATTATATTTTAGTACTCAGTGTAAACTGCTTTACACTAGTCCTGTACCTGTAGTCCATACCTGGAGATGAGACACTGAAGTAACCACTGCTGTAAACAATGGGCCTTTATGGAAAATTAATATTTTTTAAATATTATGTAATGTTTATATATATTTCTGTCTCTCTCTCTATGTATAACTAGTTGCATTAGACCAGTCATACATAGGCCAGGTCACTCAGGCAGGCTAAGATGTCTCTCACAAGCCCAGAGGCTCTTCAGTCCACATTCCTTTCCCCACCCTTAAAAAAACAGGTTTCCAAATTAAGTTTGGGGGCAAATTCTGGGGAAGTTTCAGGAAAAGAACAAGTTAGTTTTGCCTGGGCCAGGCAGGAACGATTTTAAGAGTTTCAGGCTAGCGAAACTGGGAGGACAGGTCTGGACATCAAAGGACTATCGCAGTAAAACTAACCGAATGCCAGTCTGGGGGGGCCTTTGGAGGAAGAAGAGAGCCCTGGAAACAGCCAAGGAGAGGGGGCCCTAGCTGCCAGCGTTTATAGGTTCCCCTGTCAGGAGCGTAACTATATTGGTTGCTTCTCAGGAAATGCTACTAAAGTGCTACTGCAGGCAAAGGTAATTGGTGCACTACTGCGTCGTGCTACATTTGGCACTGTCCTAAACTGTTTTCCATTTTAAAATCGAAGAAGAACTGGCCAAGATATCGAGGTTTATATTTTTTCCTCACAATTTCTAGTCTGAAAAAAGTGGGCATGGCAGTTGGATCTGTGATGTTGCATAATAATTAGCAATGTGATGAATCTGGAGGTTGAGCAGATTAGGGAACAGAATGAAACAGGGAATGTCATTTGCTGAGCCTGTAAACCTGAATATCTCGGCCATTTCTGCTTCGATTTAAAAATAGAAAACAGTTTAGGTCAACGCCAAATATAGCCCGACACAATGGTCTAACAATAGCCTTTGCCTGCTGTAACACTTTAAGTCTGCCTTAACTACTGTATATACATATGCCTGACATATAACTCTCAATCCTAGCGTATTGTACCTTCTTGTTTTTGTAAGATTTGATTGTAACTTGTATTATTGTACCCCATTCTTCTTTGAAATAACAGACATCTTCTTTGAAATAACAGACATCCATCTATCTATCTATATTATTGTATTAATCATTGATATTTTTATTTATGTTCTTTATAATAATAATTGTTTACAAAGTTGGCCATATTGGTTCCAGGAGATATAAATGTTTACACTGCCTCCTTTTGATGTACCCCCAGACTCCGCAAAGGAAGAACAGTTTCTAGCAAGCAGTAACACTTCATTCAGAAATCAACCAGCACATGATCAGAAGTACATCTCCAAGTCAGAATCAGGGCCAGACATGCCTACAGGACTATGGCAAAAATACAGCTGTAAAGCCCACTTTTTCTTATTGTCCTGTTACAGTCACTGCAAGTATTCAGATAAGGAGTGGATGTCCCAAAGCAGTACCGATCATGGTGGGCAAGATTTACCTTAAACGAAAACCCAGGCAAAGGCAATAATAAGAAATAATTACACTATGTTTGGCTTGTCCACACCAGAAAGACTGACCATTACCATTCAACACATTATACTGTCATATTTTATTTAACACAGGGGCTCTTAACATGTGGTACTAGTACTAGTGGTGGTACTCCAGATCCTCACAGGTGGCACTTGAAACCCAAGAATGATCTGCTGCCATCTACACCTCACTTAAGCATTACCATAAATAAAAAACTGCTCCATATTTGTGTGATTCGCAGGTGGTACTTGATATAAATCAGAAAATGGAAAGTCTGGGTGTGTTCCAGAGTGGAGCGTGCAAGATGGCGCTGGCTTGTGTTACCGGAATCACACTCTTCCCAGTGTGGTGACGTTTTCAGGTCCAGGGGGGCCATGGGGGGCGGGGCTGGCCAAGCCGGGAGGGAGGAATGATAGGATAACAACCGCTTCCTGGAATCGCGATCTTTGTGGAGAGTCTGTGTCTGTCTGCCACCTAGGCTCATTGCTCCCTGTCCAGCGGGACATGACGGCCATGGACGCCATTTAATTTGATCCAGCCAATGCCATCTTATCAATCTTGTAGTACTTTGCAAAATTATGAACTAAGGACCAGGTGCCAGCCTTGTTGACTTAGTTAACCATAGCTGGTGGCAGAAGGTGCAGGAGACCTAACCACACTTGTAGCTTGAGCAGTCACCCAGAATTAGAGACTAATACTTGTGTCTGTTATCTGTATCTGTTGCTATTATTTATCTTAAGCTATTCTTATATTGTAACTTGTACTTTACTCCTGTAACAAATAATGCCTTGTATATATATATGTATACATGTATGTGTATACTTGGTGAAAAATTCATTAATACTGATACTGTTTAGACTGCCCTATAGAAATCTACAACTTCTTTCCTGATCCATCTATCTAAGGGTGAAAATGCCTTTCTATTGGATGCAAAGAGGGGTGGGTAACAAAAAGGGATCAAAATGTTCTGATTGACATAAAAACCTGATATCACATTTGGGAGGAAAGCTGGTCCCAAAAAAAAAACATTGTATATCCCAAAGGGGGCTTAAATAGATTAGTGTTAAGACTGCACCTACACTGAGGCACCTTGGCATTTGGTAGTGTGGCCTTTTGCAGATGTGTCTCAGCCGAGACCTGTTTTTAAAGTTACTTTTTAGTAGAAAGAAAAAGGCAGCATACCTCCTGTTGCTGCCTCTCCGCAGCGTTTTATCCGCCTGTGCATGAGGCGGAAACATGATCTCGTTTCCTGACCGCCCATTCCTGCCCCTTCAAACATTTTGAGTAATCAGATCTCTTGATTGCTAGCCGCATAGCCTCCCACCACTTATAATTCCCTTTCCTGTGTTTAGCCCACCACTCTTCCTGGTTTGTGCGGCGCTGCTCAGGGCGGAACTGAGGCAGCCATGGCGGTGAAGCTCCAGGATTTAAAGTGGACCAACACCCAGGATTTTGACTATCCTGGGTTTTGGTCCACTTCGGCGGGGCACCCCCAAGCGGGAGGCACCGACGGACAAGAGAGCGTGCCCGCCGCCGCCTCCCACGCGTCACTCTTACAGGGTGCGCGCCCGCGCCGGCCATTCACAAACGGCCGGCGCGGGTGCGCTTCCTGCTAGAGGGACGCGCGGGAGGCGGCGGCGGGCACCGCTGGATCGTGGATAAGGTAGGGGTTTCGGAGTGCCCCGCAGTCAGGGGTCTGATCATGGGAGGGTGTTGGTCCACTTTAAGCTGCTCTGGAGCCGTTGACACTGCCTATGCTGGATGTGGGGTAGCAGGTCGTGATGGTGTTAGAACCATCACTGTGCAGCTCTCAATGCCGGATGCCAGGCTGCTGATGGATGTTGCCACTCTCTGATGCTTCTTTAGCACACGGGTGCAGGAGAAGCATCAGAGAGCAGCACTGGATATCACTGGTATCAAGAGCTGCACAGTGATGTTTGTAACACAGCCACCACCTGCTGCCCCAAACTGAGCACAGGCAGTGGCTTTAGTAGCAGCTCACATCAATTCTGGAGCTTCACTGCTGCTGCTGCAACCACTTGAGTTTCACCCCAAGCATCGCACAGGCCCACTATACAGGAGCCATAAAGTTAACAGACCATTTCTCCATTCCAGAGGATGGTGCTGAGCTGCCCCAACTCAGCATAGATACACCGCAACTGCATGACACCATCTGTGTGTCTGTCTCTGACCCCATCTGTGGCCATATCTGACCCCTGACCTCCCCCATCTGTGGCTATATCCGACCCCTCACTTGTGGTCATCCCTGACCCCCATCTGTGGCCATACCTGCTGTTTGACTGCCCCCAACTTCTGGGAGTAAACACGTGTGTTTGGAAGTGTGCACATGCATGTTTGGGGATGCGCGTTTGGTAGTGTGCACACATGCATGTTTGGGAGTGGGCAAATGTGTGTTCGGGAGTGAGCACATGCGTGTTTGGGAGTACACACATGTGTGTTTGGGGGTGCGCCCATGCATGTTTGGGAGTGTGCACATGTGCACTCGGATGCATACATATGTGTTTGGGGGTGTCTCTCTCAGCCATTTCTTTTTCAATTGCTGCCTGAAATATGACCTTAACCAGATTTTAGAAACAGATTATAGGACTGGTTGCTGATTAACAGTGTTGGGTGTTGTGACCCCTTTAAAATGTGTGTATTCTAATTGTCCTGCTCACTTGCACCTACTGTAAGTTAGTTCAAAATTGGTCTGAGCGGCTGCCACTCCGCTTTCTCAAATAAAAGACTGCCTTATCACGACTGAAAATCAGGTAGGCTGGCTCAACAGTCAAAGCTGCCAATTCTTAGTACCCCTGTATGTGTTTTAACCTCAGCGTGACAGGTCTCAATCCAGAGAAAAAAATGTAACATGTACATCAGAGGGGGGTAGCACATTTGAATCAATCGTTGGGTGTATTGGCAAGCTATGACTAGGACACAGAAACACCAAATAAAACAAGTCCGATCGCCTAAATAACAGGATGAGTGGGAGCTACCTTTCAGTTTTGGTAGCAAACACCACCTGGAGGAGAGAATAAGAAATGAATGTCACACCCTATTTTTCCAGGAGGCAGTCTATCTGCTGTACATGAGGAAAAAGATTTTACAGTGGCAATAAAATCCATTTTTCTCAATTGTACATCAAGAAGGGGGGCAAGTTAGAATTCTTATTCTTAAGACATCCAAAAGCAGTAAGAATAAAAATGTAAGAATGATGTGGGGAATAAAGGACTACAAAACATAACAGCATAGGGCCTTCCTTGTCCAACAATTATGGCACAGAACAAGATGGCTTGGAGCAGCAGTCCAACATATAGAGTATATGCAAAATAAAAGCAAAGCACTACTACAAGTGGTGTAGTAGTAGTAAAAAAAGAATGCGTCAATATTGAGGTCTGACTCAAGATAGAAGAGAACCCTGGTCAGTGACAAGAAAAAGTAAACTGTGCCCTGCTTATGGAAAACATTATGACCATCAATAAGGGCAACTCCTTCATGAGTATCCTAGTGCTGTGGTTAATCCAAAGGGTAATGGCACAAAATGTGAATAGACTTCTTGGCTGTGGAGCTACTCTCCATTATGACCCCCAGCTCCTTTAGCATGCATTGCCACCCTGCTGCTCGGCCACCAGCAAGTTTGATTCGCTGTTGACGCTCATCCCTGCAGGCTCCTGCCCCGTCAAGAAGCCAGTCGCCTCCCCGCTGAAAGGACCGCATCTTATCTGCTGTTGTCATACAGCCCGTCCTTTTCAGGATGCCGAGCGTCAACAACCCTGGTAAGTATGCCCCGCCTTTATGGTGATCAAGATTCATGTGATGTTAAAATGAAACACGTTCATTTAGTGGATGAAATATTATGAATTGGATATATAAAATCGTGGAATTTTAATGGATGGAATGATAAATTGAATTTTTAAACCTTTATAATACAATGGTCGGTGACTTATGTGGATTGATACATTAATAGAAAAATCGCAGGCTGTATAGTTATGTGTTGGTTGGGGGATAGACAGATATTTCTATTATGAAACAATGGGTTATTGCAGAATGCTTGATGCTACATACTGAACCCCCATGAGTATGTTGGAGTGAACCAAGTAGGACCTAGATACAATCTGATTGTATTGAAACAGTAATGTACTGATTCTCAAGGCTAAATTAGGTCAGTCATTAAAGGTTTAAAAAGCATTTCACAAATAAAAGTTATTCACGTGAGGCATTTCCATTTAAAAGAGTTGGTATTGTTGCTCCCCACCCAGGCGCTGCACTACAAAACATAAAATAATTGTTTTTACTTACATATTGGTCTGCCGCTCCTCTACACGCTGCCTGGCAATGGATATATGAGTGGCCTCAGCCCCGCCCACTTCCATGACAGAACGACATCTGTCCCAGCGCTTTTTTAGTGAAAAAGCCAGGTGCCCCAGTAAAAGGCACAATAGGTACGAACTGTATTGCCTGGAGAAGCTGAAAGCGGGGTAGAGTGGTGGGACAGTATATTAGCTGAGCCACCAATGATGGGCTGCAACAGCGGGTCAAAAAAGGCTATTGGCCTCTTATTCCTGATCCGCCGTTATCACAGCTATAGCCACCACACCCTGGCCAGTCTCCCCTATGCTGCCTAAAAAGCAGCAGCTGGAGCTGTGACAGCAGTGTTGGAGGGGCAGGGTGGGGATGGGTGGCAACAGCGGGCCAGAAATGGCCATTTTGACAAGGTGGATTCTTTCCTTGTTTTCCTGGCTCAACAAAGTCACAGCTCTAGTCACTGCTCCCTGGAAATCTCTGAAATGACGGACATTGAGCAGTGGCTGGAGCTGTGACAGCAGTGGACAAAGTGGTGGTCAGGTCAGCAGGAAACCTGCTGCAGTGTGGGAGCAAGGGGGGCTAGGTTAGTAAAAGATTATGCTCCACATGCCCAACACTGCCCCCTGCATACTCCCCCACACACTAATCCCCCCAGGGACTCGGAAACTCAAAAAATGCTAGGGACTGTGTATAATATTTTTCTCACATGGTTTGTAAGCACAAACAGAAAGCTGGCTGTCTTAAAGTTGAACTCTATTCAGGCAAGCAAATACTGTAGTTATTTCCTAAGTAAGTAATAAGTCATGCTCAACAGAGCTCTGCTTAATAAATGTGAATGATGCTGCTATGGGAGTGGAATATGCTGGCTAAGTGGCAGGCTCTCAAGAGTACCAAGTAAAGAGAAAATCACTTAAGGGATTGTCCAGATGAAGTGTAAAAACCTTAATTCCCTCGCCTTCTATGCAGAGGATTCATACCACTGCTCTGCTGAATAGAGCTGTTATTACTGAGATCATTTAGCCCAGGCCCTATTTATTTTTGACCAGCTTTTTTAGAATCAATCATCTTTTTTTTCTTTGCATTTATAAACAGATGGGGGGGGGGGGGCACCAATGCTTGTGTGTGAGAGTGCCTGGTACTTCGTCTGATTGTTTGTTCTTTACCTTCTTCGTTGTATACTGTAAGGTTAACTGACAGGTTAAGGTATATTGTAAGGTTAACTTAAATTATTTAATCCAATATAATGCTGGAGGTATATTGCTACTTTGTATTTTTAACTACGCAGACCTGAAGAAAAGGAGACATTGTTGACCCTTTCTTTACAGACACTTGTTAATTGTAATGTAAAACACTTACACTGATTTTAGAGTCTCCCAGTACTGCATCTTTAAATTATACAGTAGTCCAAAGAGGAAAGTAAGCATCAGACCTTCTTGAGGGGGATAGCATCTTCTTGGAAAGACAGATCACTCAGTTTACTCAACACAACTACTCAAAATCTTATCTATATTTAACATTAGGCAGTTTACTGTCGCAAATGATACATATATTCCATAATGTTTTACAGGAAGCAACACAAATTGTGTTCTAGATGTGTCTAGAGTTCAGCTTTACCTGACAAGGTGATTTACAACAACATTGTAATGGATATGAAAGAAAGTACCAAGTTGGGAGTTTCAGCACTAAAACCACATGAGATTATGGGAGTAATTTTTGCCCAAAACATAATATACAAAATTACAATCTTAAAAAAGACCAAAATCCAAGACTTAGAGTATGGGGATGTTGGTGAACATTCCATTGGCATAGAAGCGTTTGGTAAATGTATATATCTATAGTCAGCTGCTCTAGTTGTTCAGGTGTTCATTTCTCCAACAGAATAAAAAAACATTTTGTAATTTTTTTTTTTTTTTTTTATAACAAAGCGACAATACTGTAAAAATAACAGAAATATAAAAGCTGACCTGTGCAACCAAAGTACTGTTTTCATTTTAATGATGACAATGGTATAGCTGGAAAAGGATATGGTTCAGATTTTGCTCTACTAAATCTATCCTTCTTATTTCTGAATTAATGTAAAGTTCTATAAAGATCATTGTTCTGATCATCATGAATTAATCACTCTTTACACTTGCACCTATATGGTGGTAATTTCATATACAAGGTTTTAACAGTACTGACAAACAGAGCAAGCCTTTTTATCTTAATTAAAAACTGTGTTGCCTGGATATATTAGCAGGACGGCATTTAATAATTTGTCATGCATGCACAGTTTTGACAGTTGCCTTCATAGTTAATTGCCACCAACACTGTAATGATTTACATTGTATTAGAATATAATGTCAAGGGTTTTCCATGAGTTGCAGAAGCAGCAGCATAGACAGTCATACGATATGTTTGTGATAACCAAAGACAATTACATTTTGCACACAGAAACCATTCAGGACACCATCTTTATTCACTAAAATGTACTAAAATTAAATCATGGCATTTTCAAGGCTATCCAATGTATATGTGTATTTGTCATTATAAATTTGGCAAAATGAACATACATGAAAACTATGGGCAAAAAGCTACAGTGACTTGTGTCTTCTTAAAGTAATTTCTACAATTATGAGCACTAGATTGCTGTGCATTCTTACAGGGTTACTAAACCCACAGGAAAAAAAAATACAATTCTGTGATTACTCACCTGTAGAATTGGTATTATGAGTATAGAGTACGTCCTGCTCCAGATAAGATTCTTTACGTCTGGGTATTACTCCGCCAGATGGCGCTGGACTGCAGACAGTGAAATTGGCTCCTCCCGGCCCCTCAAATACCCGGGACCACCCACAAATCCCCAGTATTGAAAAGCAGTTAACAAGAAGCCGGGAGAATGATAACATAACCAACCATTAACTAAAGCAACAATGATAACAATCACCATACAGAGGATCCAAGAATAATGAAAACCAAGGGCGGGGTGGAGCAGGACGTACTGTATACTCATAATACCAATTCTACAGGTGAGTAATCACAGAATTGTATTATTCTTAGTATACGTCCTGTTCCAGATAAGATTCTTTACGTCTGGGACATCCAATAGCAGTGTCCGTAAAGTAGGGTGGGGTCCCCAAAGGTAACAGCAGACAGTTTAGACCACTGCCGCCTGCAGAACTTTGCGGTCAAAAGCAACATCAGCTGAGGCCCTAACATCAACCTTGTAAAACTTGGAAAAGGTATGAACAGAAGACCAAGTAGCGGCCTTGCAAACTTGTTCAACAGAAGCCTGGTGCTGAAAAGCCCAAGAGGCACCAATAGCACGAGTGGAATGGGCAGTAAGGCGGAAGGGAGGATTCTTCCCCTTAGCAGTGTAGGTCTGAATCACAGCCTGACTGATCCATTTGCTGATAGCAGATTTGGCAGGAGCCAAACCCTTCCTAGGACCAGAAGGGACCACAAAAAGAGCATCAGTTTTCCTGAAAGGTGCAGTAGCCACCAGATAGTGCTTCAGATTTCTGACCACATCCAAGAAATGCAAACCCCTCTCCTTAGTGTTACTAGGATTAGGGCACAAGGAAGGTAGAACAATGTCCTGATTAAGATGAAAGGCAGACACAACCTTAGGCAGAAAATCTGGCTTGAAGCGAAACACCACCTTGTCCTGGTGTCTCTCAAAGTAAAGGGGCTGGATGGAAAGCGCCGCCAACTCAGAAACACGCCAACACAGAAGTGATAGCCACCAAAAAGACAACCTTGAGAGTAAGAATAGCCAAGGCAGCCTCCTGCACAGGTTCAAACGGAGCACCCTGCAAGGCAGAAAGGACCAAGTTCAAGTCCCAGACAGGCAACATAGGCTTACGTGGAGGATGCACATGGGTAACCCCCTGGAAAAAGGTCTTGACCAGAGAATGCTGAGCAAAAAATCTTTAGAAGAAAACAGCCAGGGCATAAACATGACCCTTCAGAGTACTGAGTTGAAGCCCCAGATCCAAACCATGTTGAAGGAACTCCAGAATCCTGGGAATAGAGAACACACGACAGGGAAGAGACCTAGACTCACACCAGTCAATGTAGGCACGCCAAACCCTATAGTAAATGAAAGAATAAGACTTCTTCCTAGCCCTAATCAAGGTGTTAACAACAGAGGCAGACAGCCCCTTTTCCATCAAGATGGAGGTTTCAGCAGCCGGGCCGTCAAAGCCAGCGTTTGAAAATTGGGATGGCGTAAATGTCCCTGAGTGAGTAGGTCTGGAACCCTGGTCAGAGCGTACTGATCTACTGCCAGCTGCACTATGTCTGCGAACCACACTCTTCTTGGCCACCGGGGAGCCACCAGGATTGCTGGCACCCCTATCTTGTGCAGAACCCTGCCCAACAGGGGGAATGGGGGAAAGACATACAGAAGCTGAAAGTCCTGCCATGACATTGCTAGAGCATCCGTGGCCAAGGCCAGAGGATCCTGGGACAGGGAGACAAAGGCTGGGAGCTTGTGATTGTGACGGGACGCAAACAGATCCACATCTGGCTGACCCCAACGGTGACACAGAGAGTGAAACAGCCTGTCACAGAGGGACCATTCTCCCAGGCGAGAGGTCCCCCTGCTCAGAGAGTCTGCCTGCAGATTCTCCACCCCCGGAATGTACACAGCTGAGACGCAGGGAACATTGTCCTCCACCCAGGACAGGATCAGAGACACTTCCTTGAGGACCCCCTTGCTCCGGGTCCCTCCCTGATGATTGATGTAGGCAACCGCCATCTGGTTGTCCGAGCGTACCTGAAGAGGCCGACCCCGAAGGTGTTGGGTCAAGTGAGCCAGAACCATCCTGATCGCCCTCAGTTCCAGAATGTTGATAGGGGTGTGGGCCTCCTGAGGACCCCACCACCCTTGGAACTCTAGGGACCTTCAGAAGCCCCCCCAGCCTGTCAGACTGGCATCTGTGGTGACTGTCTCCCAGCAGGGGGCCAGAAAGGATCTGCCCGCCAACAGGTTCCTGGAGTCCAGCTACCACGAGAGGGACCGCCTGGCTGGGGGGGACAGAACAAGGACCTGGTCCCAGACTGACAAGAGGTGGAGATGCAGAGGCCTCATGTGAAACTGGGCATAAGGAACCGCCTCGAAGCAGGACACCATCAGGCCCACCAGCTGCATTCCCTGCCTGATGGAGGGATGAGGGCAAGATAGAAGGAACTGAACCTGCACTAGCAGACTGTCCACCTTCTGCTGAGGAAGAAAGATCCTTGCCTGAACTGTATCCAGATTCATTCCCAGAAATGGCGTCACCAAGGAGGGAGACAGGAAAGATTTGGAATGGTTGATCACCCAGCCAAATGACTCCATTGTGGACACTACTCGCTGAGTATCCAGCTCTGCCTGTTGGAGGGACTGAGAAGTGATGAAAATGTTGTCCAAATAGGGCAGAACGCGAATGACCTGAGCAGAGCCATCACTCCTGCCAACACCTTGGTGAACACTTTGGGAGCTGACGTGAGACCGAAGGGCAATGCCACAAATTGGTAGTGCTGATCCTCCAGCGCGAACCTGAGGAATCTTTGATGACCTGGAAAGATGGGAGGTCATGAAGTCCCCTGGACGCAGGGAACTGATAGCAGAGCGCAGAGTTTCCATGCGAAAGCGCCTGCATCTGACAAATTTGTTGAGGATCTTCAAGTCCAGGATGGGCCTGACTGACCAATCTCTTTTGGGCACAGTGAAAAGGTTGAAATAAAACCCCTTGCCCCTTTCTCGTAAGGGGACCTGACAGATGGCCCCCAGCTCCAGAAGGCTTTGCACTGCCAGAATCAAAGCCTGAGCTGACATGGGGTCCTGAGGCATCCGGGATCTGATGAATCTTGGGGGCGGCCAGGCAACAAAATCTTGTAACCGGAGGACACTACCTCCTGAATCCACCGGTCTGAGACATGAAGCCTCCAGGCGTGAGCAAAGAGCTGAAGCCGTCCCCCTGCCTGGATGGGTGAGGGCGCCCCTTCATGCCTGAGGGGGCTTGGGGGAAGGCTTAGACTTGGAGTCCCAGGAAGGGCCAGAGCGTCCACGTCCTCTGCCCCTACCCCAGAAATCTCCTCGGGCCCTAGAAAAGGAGACCCCTCTCCCCGTTCTGGATCCACGGTAGGGGGAAGAAAAGGGGCCGGTGCCCTGAAAGGGCCGAGACTGCCTTCTGCGCTGGGGTAACCTGCCTCCCTTAGCAAACAGGTCCAGGCGGTCCCCAAATAGGCGTAGTCCTTTGTAGGGAAAACCAGTGAGAGCCTTCTTGGCAGCGTTGTCAGCTGCCCACTGGCGCAGCCAAACCGAGTTGCGTATAGCCACCACCAATGGTATCATCCAAGGCAGAGAGGACATAAGCAACAAATACCTCACAACGCGAGAGTGCATTATACTCTTCACTAGAAACATCATCAGGAGCTCCATCTAGGAAACTTTTAAGTCCTAATAGCCACAGCTGTAATGGCAGAGGCACAAACCGGGCGCAGCGCCATCCCCACACAGGCAAAGGCATGGGAAGCCAGCTGATCAATACGCCGGTCCTCACTATCCTTCAGGGTAATAGAGTCAGGGGAATGCATGACAGAGGTGTTAGACAAACCCAGAATTGGGGCATCCACTTCGGGAGGGGATGACCAACGTTTAACCACATCAGCAGGAAAAGGATATCTTTTATCCCAATTCTCAGGGATTCTGGGGAGCCTGCTAGGACGCTCCCATTCTTTGAGCACGAGATTATTAAAATAAGATTGTTCAGGGAACTCTAAACGTGGCTTAGCAATATGAAACAATTCCCCCTGCTGCTTAGGAGCCACGGCCGGGGGAGAGCCTCAAGAAAGCACCTCAAAAATCTGAGCCAAAAGCCTATCAGTATCATCTGGGGCCCAGGGATCAGAGCCAGAATCATCATAACCCTTGGGCCGTTCATCAGATGGTTCTGAGTCAGAGAACAATTCCCCTTCTTCCAGGGGGGTATAACCAGACAGATCAAAGAACTCTTCAGCCTCCATAGGGAAAAGAGTGACATCAGGTGCCAAATGCCGCCTCTTAGCAGAGGCCTTACGTGCCATAGTATTAGCAAGCAACTTTTCAACACTGGCCAGTCTAGTAGACATATCAAGCTGAGACTCCCCACTGGTATGCAGCTCACTGGGAGTCAAATGTAAGCTTGGGGGAGTAGGCGAAGCCATACGTGGTGCAGGCCCAGCTGCTGGTAACCCAGGCTGCAGCGCAATCACATGCTGGGCACAAGGTACACAAACCCGCACATTGTGAACACTGGTAGGGGACACCCCACACGCCACACACAGCCGGCCTGTTCCCAAAGGAACCCCGAGCACATTATCCTGAGATGCCTCCATATGGTGATTATAGCGGCACAATAGGCCGATAGGGATTCACGCTATAAAAGCAACCCGGGATGCCCCAGTAGCCCGCTAGTGAAGTGGGAGGAACTAGCACACTAGGCCTCAATAAGTTTAATAAACTAAATAGAGGAGGTAGGGCCGGGATAAACCAATTGAGTTTGACCCGCCTGTAAGACATAAGCAAGAAAAACCCTGTAAGCGACATGCATACATTAACATTAAAACATATACAAAACAGCCGTGAGGGCACTCATGGACTGCAGTAGGTAGGCGTCAGCCACGCAGCACGAAGAGCAAAAGTGGCGCCGAGTATACCTCGAGGGGCGGGCCGCGGAGACAGTGATGCGGAACGCGCCATCCGCAGGCCCCACCCCCCCCGAAGAGCGCAAAGCCGCACCTAACATAGGGCCCACTGATAGACAGGGGCAATAGTGCGGGAGGGGCATCCCATAAGGCTCACCAAGTGCCTATACCGCCTACCCTTTGGTGGGGGATTGCGGTGGAGCAGCGCTCCTAAGCACCTGACAGCGGTGCTACCTACCATCATCCGGACCAGCGCAGCCAAAGCTAGGAGGCAAATTAACTATGGAACGGGTGGGAATAGTCCTACAGGGCCGCAGGATAATAGCTCCGCTCACCTGCGAGAAGAGAGAGCCATCTTCTTGTCCTTCGCAGTCCAGACTGCAGAGAAAATCTGGGGATTTGTGGGAGGTCCCGGGTATTTGAGGGGCCGGGAGGAGCCGATTTCGCTGTCTCTGCAGTCCAGCGCCATCTGGTGGAGTAATACCCAGACGTAAAGAATCTTATCTGGAGCAGGACGTACTGTATACTAAGAATAAACAGGCACATCCCTTCACTCCCGGGCAGCTCGCCTGCACCAGTACAACACTTCTAGTACCTTGTGCCACCACCCCTCCCATCAGTCAGGCAATGAATGGATGGCGCAAGCCATCTGGTAGAAGCGCCGGGGGTGCTCCAACTAAACACCCACCTCTGCTCCCAGCCGCTGTTCTCGGAAACAGGGAGGTTTCCGAGTAGTGGACAGGCCTTCAGCTGCTGCGCAGGAATCAAGGGGAGTGCCTGTTTTTTTTTTTGTTTTTTGGGGGTTTCGTAACTCTTTAGGGATGTAACACCACTAACACAAGTAAACTATACATAGAATCATGTTGTTATTCATGGATAACCAATGCTTAATTTAATAAATATTTAAGAATTTAAGAAACTGGAAAACTAGAGGCAAAAAGGTGCCAGTGTCTATGAGAAACAATCATGAGTAGATTTCACATTTTTAACAGGTTGCCTGTCTAAAGTCATCAAGTGGTATGGCATAAGTTGCACACATTTATATTTTGACATTAAAGGATTGCATATAATATAATAAACACCAAACTGTGTAATACTAGTAAAATGTGTAGAAGCAAAATTGAGGGATTGAATTATACAATTATCCCTGGTTCTGGGAACTGGCTACAATTGAAACAGCTGGTTCTGTTGAACTAGGAAGACCCTGCTGAATCCCACAACAATCTAAAAAGCCAACTTTATTTGCTGGGTCCTTGAAATCTTCAACTTTCAGTGTCTTGCCGATTGATGATCTGTTTATTCCTGAGAATGTCATCTCTCTGACTTGCACAGAGAGAGAATTATGGGTAACCAATGCCTATAGAGTTTATAACCTAGCTAAAATGGAAATACATACAATCCAGGGGCAAACAGGGGCTGGTGATGTATACAGAAAAGTCTTATAATTACATCTCACCCTTGTGATACTATTAATCCCTAGATTTGCTGTTTGTTTTAAGGACCACTACTCAATACTTTGTGTATGCTACATATATCTTTACTGAAAGGGGCTGTTTAGCTGATTGATAATGCATAAAAAACTCAATACTATTAAAAAAATGTATTCGGATTTCCACTAAAATTAATTACTGATGAGTGCTCCATACAAATCCAATCTCCAGCAAAAACAGTTGCAGTTATTAAAGAAGTTAACAATAGTTATATAGTAGTTCTGCAGACATTATTGATAGAAAATAACCCCCCTAAATATTTTTGGCCCCTTTTTTGAAAGAAGATTTTTTGAAAGTGAAAGTCTACAAAGTTTAGCTTTGCATGCTGTGTGCTGCTGCCCCTGCTCATCTCCAAGCAGCATGTGGAGAACTTTTGTATGTGTCCATACTGGCTACCAGCAGCAGCCCTACCCCCATAGGCTTTTAAAAATCTGGCCACTTCACAGTGTCTAGGTGGCACAGAGGTTAGCACCCTCTAAATAGTAAGTCAGCTTTACATATGATCAGAGTTAATCAGTGAAAAGGGTATACAAAGCTATTTTAAACCGGGCTATAATATAAAATACTGAACATGCCTCAACATTTTGGGACATTTTTAGAGTAATCTAATTTGTTTCCCAACATGAGGTATGTTTAGAAATACAGTAATTAGTATTTATAACTTGAATTTACAAAATTGAGTCTCTTCTCGGTTTGATCCTATCCCAAATATTTATATCAATACTTTAATTTTGGAAGGCAACATCTGATGGTTGTTTTGTATACTTGGTCCAAAGAGTTCTTTGTTTATGTTTGCACGTGTCTCTGGAAGAGCCAGAATAGCCTTAATGTCCTTCACCTTATCCAACAAAGATTTCAGTTTATTGTAATAAACTGTCTGGGTGTTTCGTTCTTTACATTTCTTTCCTAAAGAAAAGGATACCATTATTGTACACTGGACATACTGAAATAGCATGTGATCAGAAATACATATACCATCAATTTTGGACATATAAAAAAGGTCCATTATGTTTGTAAAAAATATATATTTTTTCATGATTAGCGTCATTGAGAAATAGTGCATAGTGTCACAATACATTAGATAACCCAGTACAATGATACATAGTGATATTTTTTGTGAGGAACATCCAGCATTAAAATTAGCAAAGCTTTTATAAGGTTGCCACTGCAACATTGTTTATTTTCTTTCTTCTTTTTAAAAAAGACACTTCTATTTAAAGTCGTAATTGAAGTCATGCTTCCCCAATAAATAAAACGGATAGCCTGCCTTCACTGTTTGGTAAGGCCTCTTGGCTGGCCAGTCTCCGCCATTTAACAAGGCATAGACAAAGGTCTCCTATTCTTTAACACAATACATTTGTTGTTGTTCATTTCACTGGAACCTTACCAATTTCCTTTTTTTAGTTTGGCTTTTTTACAACACAAACAGGTTTTTAGTTTGTATCATTACATGAATCATTGTCAGTGCTGCCACAGAGAAAAACTGTCCACAGATCCCCATGTAAGATGAACCTGAGCAGAAAAATAGGCGTATCTTGAATGCAAATCATAATTTCAAGTTTAAATGTATGTTCTTCAGTAGAAGTTATGTCTTATTTAATATTGTTTTCAATTTTCTCATTATTGCCAGGCTCCAGAGAGATCCCATCAGTCTGTTTGGTTTTGCCCTGTTGTGTTTCCTCTATATATTGCTGAACAGCCTTTAGTACTGCATTTTCCACCAGCTTTTTGCTTAAGCTCACCAGCTCTGCGTCATCGGGTTCTCTTCCATTCTTACGACCTACACACCGCAACAAAGAAAAGGGAAAAGGAGTTTCTAATAAATGGCATTTAAATTAAGCATTGGCTGACATTAAGCAACAATCAACTAGTAAGAGTTAATCTGTACTTGTATGACACATTTGTCCCCCCCCCATGAGTCAAATATGCAGATAATGCTAATTAAGTAAGTGCAAATAAGCATAGTAGGCATATTAAACTTCTTTTACCAGGGCCTATTTTTAATTATTGAATCTTTTGAAATATGTGCAGTA
Organism: Gastrophryne carolinensis; assembly: GCA_027917425.1. Taxonomy (NCBI): domain Eukaryota; kingdom Metazoa; phylum Chordata; class Amphibia; order Anura; family Microhylidae; genus Gastrophryne; species Gastrophryne carolinensis. The sequence goes on along the minus strand of CM051237.1, from coordinate 288,106,218 downwards.
AACAATTGTGTAATAAAAAGAAGGTCAAAAGATAAGTGGTTGGTGGCACACTTTCAAATAATTCTATACCTAGCATAAAGGCCTCAATAAAAAGAAGGTGCCATAATGACAAACAAGCACAATGAGACAGACCTTACAGGGTATAAAGGTTTTGCCAAGAGAAATAAGACTTATCTATGTGGACACAAAAGGAGACAAGGGCTTAATAAATCGATTATTCCAGAGATATACATGTCCAATTTTGCTGAAACTCATGTGGTGATCAGTTAGCTGCAGGCTCACGTTGGCTTCATGGGATACCTTAGTCTATAAGGATAAGATCATATTTCCATTTTTTGGAATAAGTAGAACACCAGACTCCCAATTATTGATATATTTGGAATGGAGGGAGACTCCTTGAGTTATGACCATCTGAATTAGAGTGGTAGGAATTAGTGGAAAGGATATTGTTTGAAGAATGTAGAAATAAAAAACTCCCTTATGGGGCTATATCCCCTAATTAAAAGGAAAGGATTAATAATGGAGGATGTGGAATCGATATCCGCATATATTGTATATGTTTAAATAAGAACAACAAAAAACTGGTGTAAAATAATGTATTCTGTAAGCTCAAATGATTTGTCCTGTAGCAGTAGAAAAAGATACTTACATTGTAAATCGAATTATAACAAAGGATTGTATATATTTTTGTATATGCTTTTGTTTGTTGTTTTTATGTGGTGTTACATTATGGATGTTGAGGGGATTAAGTGAAAACGAGGGGAGGGGATGCAGATCATATGACGCCATAACCCCCTACGTGAGTGGGGGGGGAGGCGGGAACCCGGAGCGAGCTGCGAGCGTGCGGCCGGCTCCCGGCCGGAGCCATGGCGCGCGCCCAGCCGCACTTGTCATTTATTGAACAATTACATGCGGCATATAAGGAGAGCGGGAACTGGGGAGAAACAGACTCTACCTTGAGAAAGCAGTTGGGGTCCGGGCTGCGGAACGCGTGGGGGCCCGTTTCCAGGCATTTCCGTGTGTGGGAGACTCGTGGAGACTCGCTATTTGATTAGGTGATGTGATTTGGATGAATTTTTGTGAACACTGTGCACTTTATTCCTCTTGCCATTTTTTGTTATTTAAAGATTATATGGGATTTTATTGTTACTTGCACAGATAGCACTTTATAGATTATTGGGGGATAATTTATTTATTAGTATGTTTTTTGCACAAATTGGGATATTTTTGCGGGTCAAGATGGGATGCCCTTCATAATGGATAATCCTGGGCATTTTTAATGTGTATATTGTCTTATGTATTGTATGTAGATTTTAGATGAAAACCCAATAAATATGATATTTTGAAATCAAATAGTAGTAATTGTCTGTGGAGGAGGTGCTGTATTTTTTGGGGGACTGCTTTTTGGGGGATGTTGGGGCCACCTCTCTTTTGGGGATTAAGGCTTCATGGGATACATTAGGTTAAAGCAGACCTGGGCATTGTACGACGCTTTGATTGGCTCTGACCGTCCCTGGCTGAGCTGACTGGTGGAGTCCCTCCGCTCGTGATTCAGCATCCCTCCGCTCGTGCTGCCTGCGAGGCGCCCGTCCGTCCCTCTTCGCTCGGCTAGTAGGGTCTGGCTCGTTCTCCCTTCCTCACTCAGTGAGGAAGCGAGAACGTGCCAGACCCGACGAGCCGAGTGGCGGATCAGCTGCTGCTTAAGTGATCGCCTGTGTACAGTGTGGGAGGCATCGACCCGCTGCGAAGAGGGATGGATGGGCGCCTAACAGTGAAGAAGAGCCCAACCAGGGGAGGAGAAGGAGGTAGGCTCCGGCGCCATCTTACCTGGGTGGAGGGGCGGGACTCATAAGTGCCCTGACTGGAAGCCATCCTTGGGCTGCTGCTAAGCTTAAGGGGGAAGGCGAGGACTGCTGCTTTTTATAAAGAAATAAAATTAATATTATGCAGAATTGAGTTCAGTCTTTTGGCCCGGCCCTCCACAATATTTTTAGTTTCTCATGTGGCCCCATGGAAAAAATAATTGCCCACCCCTGGGTTAAAGGGATTGACCACCCGGAAGAAACAAAAAAGAACCCTTTTGTCCTCCGCAGCTAATAAGGCTGACTCTGGCAGTCAGAAACTCACCTGATTGCTAGATTGCAACCCAATGCTGCCCGGGGCTCGAACAGCAGTGGCCAACATTTCCATGTTCGGCTTGTGCTCCCTGCCATCAGTCACATTTAATAAGATGGAGGGGGCGTGTCAGGCCACATCACACAACCTCCAGTGCAGTAAATTGAAAAGGCATGGAAGCGCTCCTGTGACTGACACAGATTACTTTTGCATTGCTCCTCAGGCCTCCGCAGGCACGGTATGCAACTCAGTGATCAGGCGACTTACTGACTGTGGGAGTCAGACCAATCTTCTGCGGGGGACAAAAGTGGATTTTTATTTGGGTGGCCTATCCACGTTTTTTAAAAGCAGGTATTTCTATGGTGCTTCTGCTTGGCAAGGGTTTTACATAGCTTGGGGTATTTTTTGTGATTGTATTGGGGGGGGGGGGCAGTCTTCTGAACTCGGCATTGACCCCCTCCGTTGCTCCGGTTTTGCTGGGAGGGCTGACTGGGGACCCTCTAGCAGTTCTATATATTACTGGGGGCGTGACCAGCTAGCTGCTATTCATATTATTGGGGGGGCTAGCCTCAATGCATATTATTACTGGGTGGCCGGCTAGCTACTCTGCATATTAATTATTGGGATGAACCTGGTAGCCGCACTGCATATTTATTATTGGGGGGGAACTGCTATCTACTCTGCATGCTAATTATTGGGGAGGGGGTCCACTAGCCATTCTGCTTATAAATTATCGAGTGGGAACCACTAGCTGCATACATAATAATTATTGTAGGGGGACCCACTAACTACTCTGCATATTACTCACCGGGGGGGGGGGGGGGGGTCACTTGCCGCACTAGATATGAATAAATGCACACTGCATTTTGATTGTGGTAGGGAAGGATCTGCAGTTTGAAACAGAAGCACCGATTATCCACTCATGGACTTGGCTTGTGTTTTGCTTCTTAGTCGCATTGGTTAATGATAAATATATATGTTAGTCAAATGGAGCACAGTGTGTTGATCATAATATTGATTGGAGATGTTATGTGGTTTAGTCAAATGGAGCACAGTTTATCCACTCAATGTTTTAAGTGAAGGTGTATGTAACCTAATCAACATAACAACCTTTATTATTATTTTTTCAAACAGAAAAAAAAGAAAAAAACTCAAAGTAAAACACCCTTTCCCCTAGAGTTCTGTCGTGTGTATGCAACAGAAATGAAATGCTGCACTTCAAAATGGGGACCATAAAAACGAAGCCTCTCGCATAAAATACAAGGCCTTAACTCACTTGACTGAACAAAAAATCAGAAAGTTATGACCACTGGCATACAACGAGGGACAAAAATAAACAAATAAAGGCTAAAATGAGGAGGGTCATTCAGGGGTTAAAAGGCATTTCAGAAACCAAATGTATGCAGCAAGTATCTTTACATTAGACACAGATTCCAGATTTGCAAAAGAAGAGACTTTAGGGAGGGTTTATTATTTTAATGTGACATGGTGTTCATTGGGAATTTTGCTTTGTCCTAGTAAGGTTTTCTTACGGATAAAGGGGTTTATTGTTTGAGCTGTGGGGTTACAATATCAATTCAGGAGGTATTAGACTTACAGGACAATATACAATATGTATCCTAGGCATCCAACCTCCTAAATCTTGGTTAGCCATAGGGGCTAAATGTAGGCACGCAATTCTGTGTCAGCTATTGTGTTTCCAGTTGCACAGCTTCACCCTACACAAACTGAGGAAGTGTTACACAAAATACAATTGCTATCTTTAACACCTCTGTGGAGATATATAACGTTACCTGGATTTCATCAGTAAAGTAGAATTATACTAGATTTATGCTAGCGACTTTACTTAGGTCACATTCATTTTTTCAATTGCAGAAAAAAGTAATGCATTATGAAAATGTATGTTCACACTGTTAAATGTATGCAATTAAGAGGGAAAGAACAGATACAAGAAAAAAACAAAACAACCAACCACATCTCTGTACAGGAAATATAAAAAAAAAAACCCAAATCATACAATTTAAATAAATTAGAGAATAATTCTGTTTTGTCAGTTATTTACACATGCTGTAACAATCAATGTCAATAAAGATTTCTTTATAAAAGCCAGTCTATACATCAATAACGTTCATATTTTTATATCAGGGCACAGTAAGCAACAACTAGTATTTAACATAATGCTAACGTTACTAACTCAAAGCTACATGTGACAATTAATTATAGCTGCCTGTCTCGCTGGAGGAGGTGCTGTATTTAAGTTCTGCTCAGCCAGCATTCATGTAGTTTGATGAAGTGGGGGATACACCCATGGAACGCGTGGCTCTTGGTGCTGTATGCGGTGGGGAGACCCTTTACAGGCATACCTGTTATAACTTGAGTATATTTTGGTTGGATGTATTTTTGCGCTGTATTTGGTATTTAATGGTTGATTGATACTAGCATCTATATTGGTGGGGTATTTTGTGGTCATTTTTATATTTCTTATAGGGCATTTAGGTATTGGGTAATCATGTAGGTTCTATTTGTGATTATATATTGTATTTGTATCTATTGATTGGTTGCACTTTATAGTTATTTGACATAGGATCCGGATCATAGGTAGGATTTGCACATTGTTATTTGCACTGATTAGATCACTTGTGTTTATGTGTTTTAAATATAGATGCTGATTGATATTTGTGCATGCCAGTGCTCTCCCCATCACCTACACACTTCCATGTTGGTTTGTCTTATATGTATTGTCTTATTATGTGTTTTTTAAGGGATTTTGTGTAGTGGTTATGTGTAGTGATTAATTTAGTGATATGGAATAAAATATATTTTTTTGATAAATTTCTTGAGTGCCTCCCTCTGATTCTGTGTCTCGCTGCTCAAGTCTTACATTTCTACCCAAAGTAATCTGTTATTATAGGACTAGTTCTGTGTGCAATAATGACGAGTTATTACAGAAAAATGTAAAAGGTAAGCCTGCCACAAAGCAAGAGTTATACCTTGCATAGACTAGCTAAGCATTAAATCCTATTAGGATCTGAAGTTAAATAAAGGGTATGGTTAATTTCATAAGTAGACTAGATGGATAGTGACTGCAGCAGCTTGTGTAAAAGGCAAATAAATAATGAATAAATAATAAATAAAACTTAATAAAAAAACACTAGTAATGGCCAGTGAGGTAGGTGAAAAAACGATCTGGTCCTGGCTTCAGCAGAAGTGGGGATGTGTGTGCTTGAGATGCTGAGGCTTCTGTCTGCCAGCCGGTTGCTGGCACTGAACAGATACAGACATATTGCCCAATCACAGCGGCTGTAGCTCCTGGTGACTGTGATAGGATGATGAGCCAGTATCCCTGTGCAGCTCAGCATAGCGGAAGTCTAGATAGAGGTTTCCTCTATTTTCTTTGACCTTTGTTGTCCTTTCTCTAGGCCAGGTTCTATTATATTAATTATGGAAACCTATTGGTTCATTTGAGGAGGGAATTCGAGTAAGGTGTTGAAGTCAATAAAAAAAAAAATATCACGTGGCTTTATTTATGGAACTGAGATCAGATTTAGCCAAAAAAAACATGATTGATGCTCACCAGCTTCAAACGTTTCTAAAACATTTGGATTTTACCACTTCATGATCTGGCAACTGAAAATGGTCAAATTAAAAAAAGCCACACCAAGAGCATGGCACTAATACGGGAGATCATCGGAAGAGTGCTTTCCTAAAATGAAAAGTACTTATTTGCATGGGGCATACAAGCCAAGGATAATGTAATTTCTCCCTGAATCCATTGCACCATCTACCATCAGAAGAACACAGAAAAATGTATGGGCAAGACAGGGTTTTAAAAGGAAAGCTAACAAACGACATTGCTGGTTATTTGAAGTCTACCAAAGGCCACAGGGTTGCTGACTGCCGAGGAGACAAGTGACCAACCGGGCACCACAATACCCCTGGTAAATCTGTCACCCAACAGGGTATCGCTCAGCATTTTACATAAATATTGAGCAGAGACCTGTGCTGGGCAGTTCATATTATGAAACTCAATCTCTGAGCTAAAGGAACGGGTAATTCCTCCTCCATACCAATGTTCAACAGCTAAATGAAAAGGTTTATTTGCTGTTATTTTACTATGTATCAATTACTGGTTCATATATTATGATACACATAATGACGTAATTTGCATCAATAAATACGGTACATTATAAAGCATAAAGTTTTTAATTTACAGGTTAATTTGATCCCAATAATCAAATCATATCAATATATTGGGGCCCCCGTGACCACCATTATTTTCTGTCATTTAATAAATGGTCACCCCAGTGGCTAAATCTACCCAGCCAACCTACCAAAAGTTTGGCTGGAGGCCTTAATACTGTATTGTGTATAGTGTTGCTAACCAGTGTGGACAAGAGCTTGATGCTAAAATTAAAGGGTAATTCCACTTTTGATGGCTTTTTTAAAAGTTTCTATTACTGTGCACCAAAATAGTGCTAAGCTTATTTGTATTTGTTTGCCTCATGTTATAAAGAAGACCTTTTCCCTAGCAACATGGTGTTTACCTTAGCAAGGTACACCAAAGTGGTGTGTTAAAAATAGAGATCAGAGACTTCCACACTATGGCTTGCTAATCATCATCAATAATTGGTTGAGTATTAACCCCTTCTGCTCAAATTCAACCTCTTCAGATGAGAGGAAAACAATCGGGTGTTCTTAGCATTCTCAGCTAGGAAGGTAAATTACTGCAGATTTTTTTATCCAAAGCTGCTAATGAGCTTACCTGTTACAGTGGAAGAATTGTGGGAGTTGTAGTCAGAAAGGATACACAGAGCTTTATTAAAACGGCAAGAAAGTCACTCCCATGTTACCCAGACAGAGTCAGAGGAATATAGCAAACTTGGGGGCACAATCCTAACACAAATGTTTATTTTACATCCCAGAAGAGGAAAAAAAATAAGGCGGAACACCAAAAACCTGACAAAAAGGGAGTTTACCTTTAAAGGTAAGTCAAAGCTAAGTTTTTGAAAGTGTATATTTTTGCATGGCAAAATTATGTCTTAAAGGTGCTGAGCTGATCTGCTATTGGAAATGTACACAACTGCAGACTTGGTGTATATTGTCAATAGCAACAGATTGTAGATAGTTGCACAGAACACTGGGCTTGTGTAAGGTTGAGTGAGCTCCCTCACCTCAGCAGTGGCTATAGCAGCTTTTGGAGATATAATACTTTTGCAACAGCTTATAGCTTATTTTTGAAAGTGATTAATGACTTTTGTTAGATTTATTGCAGTTTGCAGATATTACAGGTTGCGAAACTAGATTTCTATGTAATTAACTGCTGTGTTGTTACTTCCTGTATATCGAGCTGTGATCTCTATGACTGCTCGTTCTCTTCCTGTCTGTGTTTTAGTCACCATGTATGGTGACATTCTCTTTCTGCAGCCGTTTTCCAGTAAATAAAAGTTCCTGTTATACCACTAATGTCTTTCTGGATTTAACTCTGCTGCACCCAGCACTCACACTCTGCAACAGCAGCAGTGTTCTGTGTGTACAGGGCTCACTTCTCTCTTCTTGGTGTACAGACTTGGTGTACTTTGCCAATTTGCAGGTAGTGAAAACTGCTTCCATAACACATTCGCTAACACAGTAAAGTATTGGATCAGCACCATGAGCACAAAAATATATAAATTTTCAAAAATACAATTCTGTGATTACTCACCTTGTAGAATTGGTATTATAAGCATGCAGCACGTCCTGCTCCAGATAGTATTCATAACAGCGGGGTTATACCTCCACAAGAGAGAGCTTTACTGCAGAGATGGCAAAAAGAGGCCCATATATAAGAGGCCCATAAGAGGTCCATATATACCCGGGCCCCCCCACTAATTCCCCAGTATAGAAAAGCAGTAAGGGAATCAGGAGAAGCCAATAACAAATGTAACAACGGTAACAAGGAACAACAATCACCATATAGAGGATCCAAGAATAAAGCAATCAGGGTGGGATGGAGCAGGAAGAGCTGCATACTTAGAATAATCCAATTCTGTGATTACTCACCTTGTAGAATTGGTAGTATAAGTATGCAGCACGTCCTGCTCCAGATAGTATTCATAACAGCTGGGACATCCAATAGCAGTGTCCATAAACGGGTGGGGATCCCAAAAAGGCAACAACGCGCAGTTCAAACCACTGCCGCCTGCAGAACCTTGCGGCCAAATCCGCTGAGGCCCGAACATCAACCTTGTAAAACTTGGAAAAGGTATGAATAGAAGACCATGTAGCAGCCTTACAAACTTGTTCAACAGAAGCCTGGTGCTGGAAGGCCCAGGAAGCCCCAACAGCACGAGTAGAATGAGCAGTAACACGGAAAGGAGGATCCTTCCCCCTAGTAGAATAGGCCCTAAAAATGGCCTGACGAATCCATTTGCTAATAGCAGACTTAGCAGGAGCCAACCCCTTCTTGGGATCCGAGGGAACCACAAACAAGGCGTCCGTCTTTCTGAAAGGCGCAGTAGCCACCAGGTAGTATTTCACATTCCTAACAACAAGGCCCAAGAATGCAAGGCCCTCTCCTTGGGATTACCAGGATTAGGGCACAAAGAAGGAAGCACAATATCCTGATTGAGATGGAAGGCAGAGACAACCTTAGGCAAGAAGTCTGGTTTAAAGCGGAAAACTTCCTTGTCCTGGTGTCTCTCAAAGTAGGGGGCCTCAATAGACAGAGCCGCCAACTCAGAAACACGCCAGACAGAGGTGATAGCCACCAAAAGGACAACCTTCAGGGTAAGGATAGACAAGGCAGTCTCATGCACCACTTCAGATGGAGGACCCAGAAGAACAGACAATACCAAATTCAAATCCCAGACCGGTACCCTGGGTTTGCGGGGAGGGCGCACATGAGCGACCCCTGAAAGAAGGTCTTGACCAGAGGATGTAGAGCAAAGGACCTCTGAAGGGTCACATGTCCACCTTGGCTGAGTAGATAGTAGAAGAGGATTTCTTCCTAGCCCGTACAAGAGTATGAACAACCGAATCAGACAATCCTCTCTCCTTCAGGATGGAGGTTTCAGCAGCCAGGCCGTAAAAGCCAGCGTTTGTAAATTGGGATAACCGAGCCGTCCTTGAGTGAGACGATCCGGAACCAAGGGTAGAGCGTACTGATCCACTGCCAGCTGCACAACGTCTGCGAACCACACCTGTCTTGGCCACCTGGGGGCCACCAGAATGGCTGGCTCCCTCTCCTGAACCAACTTGCGCAGAACCTTGCTCAGAAGAGGAAACTGAGGAAAGATGTACAGGAGACCGAGTCCCTGCCAGGACAGAGACAGAGCATCCACCGCCAGAGCCAGAGGATCCTGGGACAAGGAGACAAATGCTGGCAGCTTGTGATTGTGGCGAGAAGCAAACAGATCAATGTCCGGCATCCCCCACCGGTGACAAAGGGATAGGAAGACCCCGCTGTTGAGGGACCATTCCCCCCAGCGAGAGGTTCCCCCCGCTCAGGGAATCCGCCTCCAGATTCTCCGCTCCCGGAATATAAACTGCTGAGATGCACAGGACATTGTCCTCGGCCCAGGACAGAATCAACGACACCTCCTTGAGGGCACTCTTGCTCCGAGTCCCTCCCTGATGATTGAAATAAGCGACCGCCGTCTGGTTGTCGGAGCGAACCTGTACCGGCAGACCCTGAAAGTAAGGAGTCAACTGTGCCAGCACCAACCGAACCGCCCTCAGCTCCAGGACATTGATAGGAGCATGAGCCTCCTGAGGGCCCCACAGCCCCTGGAATTGGAGGGCTCTCCAGTAGCCCCCCCAACCTGACAGACTGGCATCCGTAGTGACAGTCTCCCAACAAGGTGTCAGAAAGGATCTGCCCCCCAGAAGATTCCTCGAGTCCAGCCACCACAGGAGGGACCGCCGGACCAAAGAAAGAACAAAGACCGGCTGAAGGGGTCTCATGTGAAATTGAGCATAAGGGCCTGCCTCGAAGCAGGCCACCATCTGTCCCACCAATTGCATCCCTTGCCTGATGGAAAGACGAGGGCTGGACAGCATGAAATGAACCAGAGCTTGAAGAGAATCCACCTTCTGCTGAGGAAGAAAAATCCTGGCCTGAATGGTATCCAGATACATGCCCAGGAAGGGGGTCACCCGGGACGGGGAGAGGGAGGACTTGGGATAATTGATCACCCATCCGAACATGTCCAGGGCAGTCACCACTGTCTGCGTATCCAATTCTGCCTGCTGGATAGAATGAGATGCAATGAGAAGGTCGTTCAGATAAGGGAGAATTCGAATGCCCCCGGCTCTGAGGAGGGCCATCACCCCCGCCAACACCTTGGTGAACACTCTGGGGGCCGAGGTGAGACCGAAGGGAAGTGCCACAAATTGGTAGTGCTGGTCCTCCAGGGTGAACCTGAGGAACCGCTGATGCCCTGGGAAGACTGGCACATGAAGGTAAGCATCTTTGATGTCTATGGAGGTCATGAAGTCCCCCGGGCGCAAAGAGCTGATCGCAGAGTGCAAGGTCTCTATACGAAAGCGTCTGGTTCTGATGACCTTGTTGAGAAGCTTTAAGTCCAGGATGGGCCTGATGGAACCATCCCTTTTGGGTACTGTGAAGAGATTGGAATAATAACCTTGACCTCTCTCCCCCAGAGGGACCGGACAGATGACCCCCATATCCAATAGGTTCTGTACAGCCAGGAAGAGACCCTGAGCTGCCAGAGGGTCCAGAGGAATCCGAGACCTGATGAATCTTGAAGGGGGGCGTGCAGCAAACTCTAGCTTGTAGCCGGAGGACACAACCTCCAGAATCCACCTGTATGAGACCTGTTGCCCCCAGACATGAGCGAAGACCCGCAGCCTTCCCCCACCCGAAAGGGTGAGGGCGCCCCTTCATGGCTGAGCAGGCTTGATGACAGATTTTGGCTTGGATCCCCAGGAGGATCCGGGACGGGCACGGCCTCTGCCCTTGCCCCAGAAATCTCCCCTGTGCCCCGCAAATGATACCCCCCTCCCCGACCTGGGTCCACGAAAGGAGGGAGTAAAGGACCCCCACCCCCGAAAGGGCCGCGGCTGTCTTTTGCGTTGGGGCAACCTACCTCCCTTTGCAAAAAGGTCCAAACGGTCACCAAAAAGGCGTAGCCCCTTAAAGGGTAGCCCTGTGAGAGCCTTTTTAGCAGCATTGTCAGCTGCCCACTGGCGCAGCCAGACTGAGCGGCGAATAGAAACAACCAGAGCCGAGTTCCTGCTACACATCCTAATGGTGTCATCTAAGGCAGAAAGAATATAAGCGTTAAACATCTCAGGATAGCCTTCCAAAAGGCCCTTGACCAGAGTCCGAATGGCCACTGCAGTAATAGCAGAAGCACAGACCGGGCGCAGGGCCGATCCCGCAAAGGCAAAGGCATGGGAAGCCAGCTCGTCAATACGCCGGTCCTCACTATCCTTCAAGGTAGTGGAATCAGGGGAATGCACCACAGAAGTGTTAGACAACCCCAAAACAGGGGCATCTACCTCTGGTGGAGTTGACCAACATTTAACCACATCCGAGGGAAAAGGGTACCTTTTATCCCATCCCTTAGGGATACCAGGAAGCCGGCTAGGCTGCTCCCATTCTTTGTGGACCAGATTATTGAAATGTGCCTGTTCTGGAAATTCCAAACGTGGCTTTGTAGTACCAAACACCAAAAGCACCTCAAAGATTTGAGTCAAAAGCCTATGGGTGTCATCAGCATTCCAATGCTCTGAGCCGGCATCAGCGTCAAGGAAATGCTGATCATCGGAAAATTCTGAATCTGAGAATAACTCCCCTTCCTCAAGCGGGGTACAGTCAGACAAATCAATGAAATCTTCTGTCTCCATAGGGAAGGCAGACGCAGCAGGTGCCAAGTGCCGTCTTTTAGCTGGGGCCTTACGGGCCACAGAGCTAGCAATCAATCTCTCAATGTTGGCCAGCCTGGAAGACACATCAGGCTGAGACTTCCCACTAGTGTTGATCCCACTGGGGGTCACGATCAACCGAGGGGGCGAGGGAGAAGACATGGTGGGCACAGACCCAGAAGCAGATAGCCCAGAATGCCGCGCAAGCGCCTGTTGGGCGCAGGATACACAAACCCGCACATCATCGCTCACAGGGGATGCCCCACACACCACACACAGCCGGGCTTGTCCCGAGGGGACCCCAAGCACAATATCCTGTGAAGCCTCCATATGGTGATTTTTTGTGGCACAACTGGCTAATAGGAATTACACTACATAGCTACCCGGGATGCCCCAAATGTCTGCTAGGATAGTGGGAGGATTTAAATTATTAGGTCTCTAATAATGTCAATTAGAACTAATAGAGGGCACAGGACAGGGAGAAACCTCTAATCAGTTTTCCCGCCTGAAAGACATAAAACAATATACCCCATCAGATATTACAGACAATAGATGGATAACTACAATAAAAATAGTAAATCAAGGCCAGCATGGGCACTCACGGACCGCCGAAGAGCTTGCAATCGACCAGGAGCAGGAGGCAAGATGGCGCTGGAGGGATCTAAAGGAGCGGGCCGCATGAGGTGAGCGCGGAACGCACCAAGGGCTAAGCCACAACCCCTCCAGGAAGCGCAGGGAATGTCGACAGCAAGCCACCCACAGCCAATCGGTGCCACAGGGCGCGCGAGTCAGCGGTGGGAAGCTCAGAATGAGAAGGGGAGAGGAGAAGCGCTGAGCTATAGTGCCAGCGCTTACAACAGTGGAGTTTGAAGGCAAGCGCTTACACACACAGACACTCATCCCCCCCTGACGAACCAGGATAGTGGGAGAAGGGGGTATCAGTAAGATTCCCATAAATACATTTGTGACATGTAAGGGAGGGCAAGCGGACGGGGCATCCCAACTCAAGTTCACCATACCTGGACTGCCTACCCTTTGGTGGGGGATTTGCGGTTGAGCAAGCTCCTAATAAAGCATCTCTAGCAGATGCTGCCTACCATCACCCGACCACGCAGCCAAGGCTGGGAGGCATAGTATTAAAGTGGAACGGGTGGGAATAGTCCTACAGGGTCATGGGCTGCAAGCCCAGCTCACCTGCGAGAAGAGAAGCCATCATCTTGTCCTTCGCAGCCCACTGCAGAGAAGAATCTGGGGAATTAGTGGGAGGTCCCGGGTATATATGGACCGGGAGGGGCCTCTTTTTGCCATCTCTGCAGTAAAGCGCCCTCTTGTGGAGGTATAACCCAGCTGTTAGGAATACTATCTGGAGCAGGACGTGCTGCATACTTAGAATAATGCCATTAAAAGTGGACTTCTTTTTTAAAGCCCTATATGGTCCATATGGGGTTGTCTGATAACCGCTCAGCATTTACTGGAAAATACAATGCAACTCAGATGTTAAAGAAAGTCCTCTGGAGAGCTTCCAAATGCCACTGTTTACATGACATTTACCTGCCCCTGTTAAGCAGTGATGAATGCAGGGCATTGACAGCATCTCCAACACAATATAAGAACCAAACATCATGAATGAAAAATCAAATTTCCAAACAAATCAGAGGAATGCAATTCCTCTGAATGCAATCATCTAAATAAAGACCACCAATAACATATTCCAAATGTCAGATACACCCATGCCAGTAACTGCTACACTAAAGAAAGAATTGTTGAAAGGGCAGGACAACTGTTAAATAGGTTTCCTGTAACAGCTGTATCATGTATTTCTTATCACTGTCATTTCATGGAAAATGTCTTTGACATTATTAAATTGTCCGCCTTATAGAACATTTTTTTTTCTTTCTAATGAACGACTTGAGATGAACTGTCACTCACCCACCAAGATAGCATGCATAAGTCCCATTAGACCCATACTCAACTGCCATTTATAAACTAGGGCCATGTGATTATGAGTGACATTCAAGCATTGTAGCAGTTTAAGGTTTCAAAAGTATCCTCCATGATCCCCTGTGGTGGTGAAGACATGGCAGACGCATCTACAAAACCTGGCATCCAGCAAGGGAAAGCACTCTGCTCACAGGGAGGGAAGGGATTTTGCAAAACAAACTTTAGGTCAAGACAATCAGGCAATGCAGATTGTAGATGATATACAACTGTACGGCCAAAATCAACACATATTTCAAACAAAACGCAACTGCTTTATTTATATAGTCAACCCTCCAACAACTTACAGTGCCTGGTTATAACGCTGGTTACCAAGAGTAACCCCTGGACTCAGAGGCTAATTTTAGGGCCTTCATCACCAAAACTTAACTATTTAGCACTTATTTGCAGCATTCCACTAGATAGACTCAGACTGGCCCACAGGGTTACCAGAAGTCACCTCTGGACTCAGAGGACGCATTTTGAGCCTTCATCACCAAAACTGAACTTACATTTAGGCACAATGTTTGTGCATGGGCCCTGAATATAAGCCAGTGATAATTGCATCTAAGTGTGGGGTGGTCCCCCAGAATCACTTCTACTTGCTCCAAACACCCAAGTCTGACACTGCTACTAGGTATGTCTGTGAAGGCACGTATTTATGTCAAGTCATGACATAGATGTAGTGAGAAGTCCAAACAAATTGAGATTTTGCTAGTCATGGCTTAACTAATGCAAAATGACACAATACAGTTATATACTTCCATGTCTTGGCAGCTTAATACCACATCACAGCTCATGCAAATACAACATCTTGCCTCTATGAAATCCCTGACCCCAAGCCAGCTTTAATAATGAATAATGGCATATACCACAATTTATTTGTGATTTCAATGCAAGTGCATTCACTTTGGTGTGAACCATTACTGTAAAAGGGTAAGATTCCACACCCCTGCGAGACTCACCTTTTCTTAGCAGAGCTCACTGTAGTGTGAAACTATTTCAAGTCCATCATATAGAGCACCATGGCTGATTAAAGTTTAATAGAAATCTTTATCTATAGGGGAATTCTGAGTCAGAATGTCATGGGAGGCCATTGTTAAAAGGTACATAAGGGCATTTTGTCTTTAGGTCCAAATTCTTGATTCATCAGTAGAAATGTAAAAATAAAGTTTGCTGCATTTATAAAAAAAATAAAAAAAATAAACCTGGGACCCATTATTCTGTCATCTAGGTTTAAATTGGCAAAAAAACCCTCTCCCATGACCCCTCGGGCCCTCACAGAACTTGCGGTAATGAATCTTGCCCACCGTAGCCAAGCACAGCTGGGAGATTTAAGATTGCCGATTGGCTGATCTTAAACGTGCTGGCTAATGTGAACCAGCCCACCGGCTGCATCTCCAGCTTCCCTCCAGTCTGAGGCGATCCACAGCCAGGGTCAGACGGTGTTTCATGCATGGGCATTTATTCACTTTAAAGAGGCAAATCAGTTAACAAAAGACCCCCCCCCCCCTGCCCTGCCACACTACCATGGCGCTGAGGCAGGATGGGGGGGTTACAAAGAAAAAAAAAACATACCTTAGTCAGGCACCCGCGTCTTCCTCCCAGTCTCCCATGTGCGCCACACGTAAAGAAGTAAAGTCGCATCCTCCAGCTCCCATCATCCATTCACTTTAATGGGTGGGCGAGAGTGTGTATGGAGCCGGGGATGCGGCTCTGTGTCTCCCAGCCAAGATGCCGGCACCCAGGATCCGGATGCGGCGCAGACGCTTGGCTAAGGTATAGGTTGTCTCTTTGTAAACTCCCCGTCCTGTCTCAGCGTGAGGGTAGCGTGGCAGGGCAGGGGGGGTCCTTTTTAACTGAAGTTCCGCTTCAAAGAAGAGGTCCAAGCTTTTTATAGTCACCTGAATGCTGCAATGCTCTCCTAATGCCAACGGGGGTAGGGCTCTGCATGGCAGCCATGGACTTGAGAGACAGTTGGACGTGAGTTGTAGAACTGTACAGTCACACTTCTGCACCAGATTGGGTGACTGTCCTGTCACTCAAGGTCCAAGCTTTAGCTTCCGTGCAGATTGCCCCACCCCCCCATGAGTTGTATTCTTATGTTATTGCCCCAAATTGGGCTTAGCACAGGAGGAGGAAGGGGTGGGATACAAATGCTTGGACTTCCTCTTTAGGTGGTTAAAATACATAACCCAAAACTTGTTCAGTTCCAGAGGAGGTTTGCTTATGAGAGAATCTCCTTACCTAATCAGTTTGGTATGGAGGTTGGTCAGTAATTGAATACTGCCATTTACCTTGCTTGCTTAATTTGACAAAGCTAAAGTAGTCTGCAAAATTGCTAGTATAAATGGGATTCTTGGATTTATTTATACTGTATGTATTCAGTGAAGAAACACGGGTCTGCCGTTGATATGTCCTCTTAATACTCTGACCCCTTGATCAGATTACTATAGGATAACTCCTGCAGCTACCATAATGCTTCCAATACATTTTCTAATACACTGTAAACGGATTAATTTCAGTTGTTGAAAAGGGAAAATCACATTTTAAACACCGCTTTAGCTCTACTGTACTGACAGAAAATTCATCATGATTCCAAAGCCAATCTATTTTTAGAGGAGCGAAGGATGAAATATCATTGAGAACAATCTTTCTCCCAATTACTAATCCAATTGTGTTATTGTCCTGGATGTCACGGTGTTAGAGAGAATGGCCCGTTTAGAAATGGTTCATATTTGCAGTGTGTGTCATTACTGTCACAAGTGCACACACCAGCTAACCTCTTTGATGCTATTTTAACACTCTGTATGGAAAAGTGTTCTGGTGTTATATAAAATTAAACAGAGCTCTGACCTTGGGGGTCACTGATGACTTCAGGAAATAGGCATGAACATACGGATTTCCTTTCTACCTCTTCAGGAGGACTTCTAAAATTGGACTAGCAATATTATAGGACAATTTTGAAAAGCTACATTATATTTTGGCTGTGTGTAAATTTGAGCTAAAGCTAAATTATTTCCTCTACCCCAAACTATCTTTGTTTGGACATTTATATTACATAGAGTATCTCTTAATCCTGCAGTACACAGGACTGCTACACACTGCTTCTCCACCCTCCATTCCTTATGAGGGACAGGTGAGTAAATAAATGAAGCAGTATTTCTGGAGATATTCTATAAAAAAAAAAAAGCTTATGATAAAATTATGTTTGTGACTATACAGGATCATTCAGGAGAACGTCTCTGGCCAGGGGCGGGCTGGCCATAGGGCATACCGGGCAGAATCCTGGTAGGCCGGCACATGGAAAGGCCGCAGGTGGAGGCCGATGAGCAGAGCAGTGCTCTCACACACACACTAATCTTTACACCCAGATTATCTGCGTGTAAACATTAGTGTGTGTGTGAGAGCAGCAGTGGCGGGCAGAGCGGCCTCCACCTATTACACTGCTCTTCGCATCGGCCGCTGTTAGAACATTGGCCCCGGGCAGGCTCGGCATCAGCACTTATGGAGGACAGTGGATGCTTCACACCAGGTTCTGACATTTGTTACTCAGCTGAGGGGACAGGAGAACGTGCAACTGCTGCTGCTTCTGCCACACGGCAAAGCCTTCTCTTTGTGTGTCCTCCCTCCTGGCAGTTGATAAGGGAAAGTTTAGATGTTCAACCCCCCTCTACAAAACAAACAGTGTCCCATGTGCTGCTGTTAATAGACTGGGCTGTGCAGAGCTCCATGCTGCCTGTCCCTGTGTTCTCAGCTCCTTCATATACTGTATGTCTGCAAAATGGAGCCTCTCACAGCCCTGTAAGAGGAGAGATGCTGGTTGGCCAGTGTGACCAATGAGAAAACTTCTACAAAGCCAGATCACATCTGTGTCCAAATCTGATCTGCCCGTGACCGATCTGTGTCCAAATCTGATCTGCCCCCGACCGATCTGTGTCCAAATCTGATCTGCTCCCAACCAATCTGTGTCCAAATCTGATCTGCCCCCAACCAATCTGTTTCCAAATCTGATCTGTCACCGACCGATCTGTCTCCAAATCTGATCTGCCATCGACCAATCTGTGTCCAAATCTGATCTGCCACCGACTGATCTGTGTCCATATCTGATCTGCCCCCGACCAATCTGTCTCCAAATCTGATCTGCCACCGACCAATCTGTGTCCAAATATGATCTGCCGACTGATCTATGTCCATATCTGATCTGCCCCCCCGACCAATCTGTCTCCAAATCTGATCTGCCATCAACCGATCTGTGTGCATATCTGATCTGCCCCCCGACCGATCTGTGTCCATATCTGATCTACCCCCTGACTGATCTGTGTCCAAATCTGATCTTCCCCCTGACCGATCTGTGTCCAAATCTGATCTGCTCCCAACCGATCTGTGTCCAAATCTGATCTGCCACTGACCGATCTGTGTCCAAATCTGATCTGCCACCGACCGATCTGTGTCCAAATCTGATCTGCCACCGACCGATCTGTGTCCAAATCTGGTCTGCCACCGACGATCTGTGTCCAAATCTGAACTGCCACCGACCGATCTATGTCCAAATCTGGTCTGCCACCGACCAATCTGTGTCCAAATCTGGTCTGCCACCGACCGATCTGTGTCCAAATCTGGTCTGCCACCGACCAATCTGTGTCCAAATCTGGTCTGCCACCGACCGATGTGTCCATATCTGATCTGCCACCAACAGATCTGTGTGCATATCTGATCTGCCCCCCGACCGATCTGTGTCCATATCTGATCTGCCCCCCGACCGATCTGTGTCCATATCTGATCTGCCCCCCGACCGATCTGTGTCCAAATCTTATCTGCCCCCCGACCGATCTGTGTCCATATCTGATCTGCCCTGTGACCAATCTGTGTCCAAATCTGGTCTGCCACCAACCGATCTGTGTCCAAATCTGATCTGCCACCGCCCGATGTGTTCATATCTGATCTGCCCTGTGACCAATCTGTGTCCAAATCTGGTCTGCCACCAACCGATCTGTGTCCAAATCTGATCTGCCACCGCCCGATGTGTCCATATCTGATCTGCCACCGACCGATCTGTGTCCATATCTGATCTGCCACCAACCGATCTGTGTGCATATCTGATCTGCCCCCCGACCGATCTGTGTCCAAATCTGGTCTGCCACCGACCGATCTGTGTCCAAATCTGATCTGCCACCACTTGATGTGTCCATATCTGATCTGCCACCGACCGATCTGTGTCCATATCTGATCTGCCACCAACCGATCTGTGTCCATATCTGATCTGCCACCGACCGATCTGTGTCCAAATCTGATCTGCCACCGACCGATCTGTGTCCAAATCTGATCTGCCACCAACCGATCTGTGTCCATATCTGATCTGCCACCGACCGATCTGTGTCCAAATCTGATCTGCCACCAACCGATCTGTGTCCATATCTGATCTGCCACCGACCGATCTGTGTCCAAATCTGATCTGCCACCAACCGATCTGTGTCCATATCTGATCTGCCCCCCGACCGATCTGTGTCCATATATGATCTGCCCCCCGATCGATCTGTGTCCATATCTGATCTGCCCCCCCACCGATCTGTGTCCATATATGATCTGCCACTGACCAATCTGTATCCAAATCTGATCTGCCACTGACCAATCTGTATCCAAATCTGATCTGCCACCGACCAATCTGTGTCCATATCTGATCTGCCACCAACCGATCTGTGTGCATATCTGATCTGCCCCCCGACCGATCTGTGTCCATATCTGATCTGCCCCCCGACCGATCTGTGTCCATATCTGATCTGCCCCCTGACCGATCTGTGTCCATATCTGATCTGCCCCCCGACCGATCTGTGTCCATATCTGATCTGCCCTGTGACCAATCTGTGTCCAAATCTGGTCTGCCACCGACCGATCTGTGTCCAAATCTGATCTGCCACCACTTGATGTGTCCATATCTGATCTGCCACCGACCGATCTGTGTCCATATCTGATCTGCCACCAACCGATCTGTGTCCATATCTGATCTGCCACCGACCGATCTGTGTCCAAATCTGATCTGCCACCAACCGATCTGTGTCCATATCTGATCTGCCACCGACCGATCTGTGTCCAAATCTGATCTGCCACCAACCGATCTGTGTCCATATCTGATCTGCCACCGACCGATCTGTGTCCAAATCTGATCTGCCACCAACCGATCTGTGTCCATATCTGATCTGCCCCCCGACCGATCTGTGTCCATATATGATCTGCCCCCCGATCGATCTGTGTCCATATCTGATCTGCCCCCCACCGATCTGTATCCATATATGATCTGCCACCGACCAATCTGTATCCAAATCTGATCTGCCACCGACCAATCTGTCTCCAAATCTGATCTGCCACCGACTAACAATCTGTGTCCAAATCTGATCTGCCACCGACCAATCTGTATCCAAATCTGATCTGCCACCGACCAATCTGTGTCCAAATCTGATCTGCCACCGACCAATCTGTGTCCATATCTGATCTGCCTCCGACCAATCTGTGTCCATATCTGATCTGCCCCCCCCGACTGATCTGTGTCCAAATCTGATCTACCACCGACCGATCTGTCTCCAAATCTGATCTGCCCCCGACCGATCTGTGTCCAAATCTGATCTGCCCCAGACCGATCTGTGTCCAAATCTGATCTGCCCCCCGACCGATCTGTGTCCAAATTTGATCTGCCCCCAACCGACCTGTGTCTCCAAATCTGATCTGCTCCCCGACTGATCTGTGTCCAAATCTGATCTGCCACCGACCTATCTGTGTCCAAATCTGATCGGCCCCTGACCGATCTGTGTCCAAATCTGATCTGCCCCCGACCGATCTGTGTCCAAATCTGATCTGCCCCCGACTGATCTGTCTCCATATCTGATCTGTCCCCGACCGATCTGTGTCCAATTCTGATCTGCTCTCGACCGTTCTGTGTCTCCAAATCTGATCTGCCACCGACTGACTGATCTGTGTCCAAATCTGATCTGTGCCCAAATCTGATCTGCCACCAACTGTTTTATATACTAAACTAAATAGTGCTGCTAACTGTTCTGTGCCCCCGCTTTATCCACTACTGACTCATCTGTGCCCAAATGCATACCTTTTAACCTTTCAGTGTGGGAAATAGGGACAGTTGTTAAATAAAGACTTTAAAGCGGGATGCCCCCTCTGCCTGTAAAGCTGGATGCCCCCCTCTGCCTGTAAAGCTGGATGCCCCTCTCAGCCTGTAAAGTGGGATGCCCCTCTCAGCCTGTAATGAGGGATGCTCCTCTCTGCCTGTAATGGGATGCTGCCTCCAATGTGGGATGCTGCTCATTGGCTGCAATGAGGGAACCTACTCACTGGCTGTAATGGGGTGATTCTGCCCACTGTCTGGTGATTCGGAGGGGGGATTTTAGCAAACCATTTTGTTCATAACATTTTCTTTATTTTTGTCCTCGAAACCCTGGTAAACCATGGAACAAAATAAGGTATATATCTATAAAATTATGTGACATTAACATACTATACTGGACCAGGAACAGTAAAGCAGGGCCGATGTGCCCCAAAAAGTCCCGGGCCGTTTTTTAGTCCCAGTCCGCCCCGGTCTCTAGCTATAAGTCCACCACTATTGATGTCAATCTGACAGCTGCAGGGCGTCAGAATGTCAAATTTAGGGGGAACTTATGTATTCCCACTTTTTTAAGAGCTATAAAGTGTGTGAACAGGGGACAGGACCATGCAACCCTATAAATGTAATCTATAACTGAATAAATAAAACTACTTTTAACCATTTTAGTGTCAGCCAAGTGAGTCTAGGGACAAGCTAGGCACGGACAGCTGGTGTGCTTTTCTGCTGGATGTGGTGAGGAACTTTTTTTGGTGGGATTTGTACAAAAATGCCTGCTGACTATACTGCACTTCAATCTAAGGACCTTATTTCGAAATAGTTCTCACCTCTCCTGTGTTTTTCCCTGTCCTATATGCTAGGTACCTCCATGCTGCCCCAAGGCCCTTACAGTCAAAATTTCCCAAAATGGAGCTGCACGTGCTCAAATGTATTTTCCTCCAAAGTCCAGATGAAGTAAGGTTACCACTGGACATGCTTGCAGCCATCTGAGGATTGCTAGACACAGCTATTGGTGGTAAGAAGAGAGTATGTGCAAGATCGGCTCGCCGCTGCACTGATTGACAAGGTGAATGTCGGTCTTGAATGGTAATCGTGGGTTCAATGGAACTGGTGTTTACACCTTGGTAGATTAGTGGGCACTGGCGCAATCGCGCAACCCCCTTCTCCTTCTGGTTTAGCTGTGGGAGTTTATGGAGGAGAAGGGAGAGCCTGGTCCTACCCACAGATCTACCTGGCGTCCAGCAAATCTTCTTTAGGGGGAAGATTAGATAGAAAGGACCAAAGACCCGAAAAGCCAGCTGGCTACCTCTGGGGCATTCTGATTTGGTATGCCCAACTGTGTGAAACCTCCCGCGAACCCCTACAAACACTCACCTTTTCCATGGCTCATTAGCACATCTGCAATGTCTCCGTGACTGGTTTGGACAGGAGACCCCTGAATGCGGCATGGGACCTTGGAAAGCCGAGTGTCATTGCTTTTAATTTTTTACCTAGCTGGTGAATCAGCAACAGTGAATTTCTCACCTAGTGAATTTTTTTCACCTAAAGTGATTTTATTTTACTACCAAAAGAATTTGTTACTAATTTAATACAGTCAGTTTGTTATTGGAGTTAGAGACAGCCCTGCTCCTAACCCTCTAATATTTTGATATGCTTGATATTTTAATGCTTGCTGAGGTTACTTTTATTTCATTGTTCCACACTTTATAATTACATTAAAAACCAAAATATTTACAATCCCATCATGGACAGCCAACTCCCTGCTGTGTGTGACATTGTAAACAGCCAGGGTTATGGTTTATACACATTGTAACAAGTGCAATCCCAGCTGTTGATACATTGTATAGCAGCAATGAGCCTGCTAGTACAATGTAAACAGCTTACAACTGACTCACAGCTGACTCTGATGTGCGAGTCATCACTCCATCTCGCTGGTGCAATGGAGAGACCAATGAGGAATGCTGTATATATATATATATATATATATATAGACCAGCATATTTACCATGTCTCTGGACATGCAAAACAAAACAAAGTAGCTGGAAAGGGATAAAATAAACAGCATTCAGAGCAGCTGATATGTGACAAGAAAGAGGGTAGAGGTTATTTGAGGTTACAATTACAGCACAGGGTTACATAATGCAACCTTTTACACAACAGTCACCATTCTTCAAGTTCAGAATGTGTAGAGAATGCTCCTCTGTTGTACACATGGGCATGCAAAAAAGGATCATCATGAGGCCTTTTTAATTAGCCATGCATTACATTTCTTTCAAAGTTTTTTTTTCATAACAAGTCACAAGTCCCTAAAGTAATTTAAAGAAACCTTATTAGGACACATATAATTGGAACACAAAGTATTTGTTTAACCATCAATCTTTCATGAAAATACCTTTGACATTATTGTAATTATTGAAGTAAATTTGTTTAAGGGATTTCCCAGAATCCCCAGCCTTCTATTCATTCTGCTAACTTACTTTTCCCAGAAGTCTTTGAAGAGCCTAAGGTCAAATTACAGATATACTTTGCAGTGTTGGTTGCCAAGACTGAAATGTTCCTTTTCACATAAATAGTGTGATCTCAAATGTCAGAAAACTTCACTTAGCATTGCTTGTGAAAACAAAAGCATCCGTGTTGTCTACATAAATATTGAATACATCCCAACCATTTGCACGATACCCCCCTAACTGCCCATCGTTCAGGTTTGATGTATGTACAGTACAATTTCTCTACTAAAGCAGTTATGATTGCCTAAAACCTTGATTCCAAATATCACTAATATTTGTACTCAATTTTATTCCAATGTAAGGGATGTGGTAAAGCGCAGAAGGATATTTATGGATGTTTTTGATGTCGACTCCATAGAATGTATCATGCCTAAAATATAACAGAAACTGCAGGATTGTGCTTCAATGCCCTTATTCTAGAAAATGGCCTTTCGTCCCTTAGAAAGTTGGAAGGTATGCTATCGAAAGAAATAAAGCCTGAAAGGATATAAAAGTTTTCAAAAAAGAAAATGTGGCTTAGGATCATAAAAAAAGGTGTATTCTGGGCTCTTTGGGGGGAATTTTCTGGGCATTTTAGGTTTTCCAGTAGTAACCTATGAAATGTCTAGTAAGTACCAATAACGGTAGATAGTTTGACACTGTACATAAAGCTCAGATAATAAAATATAGTCTTAGAACATTAAATCACTGTAAATAAATAGCAACAAAAATTAGCAAGCATAACAAAAAACACACAATAACCAATATCACTAATTGTCTACTATGTGTATGAGTATAATTGAGTATACAGTATGACACCGCTGCCAGATACAGGCTTAATTTGGGCAAAAAACACTAGCTCGGTGCTAGGTGGCCGATTCCTCAGTAGGTGCAAACTGGCGCACTGACTGCATAATCAGTCAATCAGTACAGCGGCTGGAGTGACAGTTTAATGAGGAACTATACCTAGGAAGGTCACTCTCCCGGGTTTTGTTCCTCCCAGGCAGTGCATCTCCATTTCGGATTCCCCGATGTGTGTATCCTCATGTTTAGCCCCGGAAACTCGCCTTTCTGGTGTTCCCTCAGCACAGGCACAGCCAAAACCATAAGCCAATCAGCGCCCTTGGTCTCACTCAGACCCATTTGGCTCTGCTACTGCCTAAGTAGCCTAAGCTGAATGGAGTCGAGCCGAGTGCAACGCTGGTCACATTCCCGCTGCCCATTTCTAAAGGCCTGGCGCAGGTACGCACCCAGTTAGAGGTGAGCGGGGATGTAGCCACAAGTGCGAATTTCTGGCCTGAATTTCTCTGGAATGATAGGCCTCATTATACACCTGCCTATTATTCCCTTCCAGTCCAGTATGAGTTTTTCTTTCATCTCACAGGTATTGGAGCTCAGAATATTTACAGGGCTGGAAGATGGTGGAAGCATTGTAAGGAGACAGCCTATCTCAGAGATTACTGGGACCAGCCTCCAGTTGGACTATGCAACTTTTTGTCACATAACACCTGTAAATTTGCTTTGTGAATTGGGTGGGTGGTAGTAGGTCAGCTGTCTTGGGTTTTGTGGGTCAGTGTAAAGGCTGTACTTCATGTATTTCATGTAACAAAAATACAATTCTGTGATTACTCACCTGTAGAATTGGTATTATGAGTATACAGTACGTCCTGCTCCAGATTAGATTACTTACACTTGGGTATTACTCCGCCAGATGGCGCTGGACTGCAGAGACAACGAAAACAGGCTCCTCCCGGCCCCTCAAATACCAGGGACCTCCCACAAAATCCCCAGCATTGAAAAGCAGTTAACGAGAAGCCGGGAGAATTAAACAGAACCAAACTGGTAATTATAACAACTATAACAATCACCATACAGGGGATCCAGGATAATGCAAAACCAAGGGTGGGGTGGAGCAGGACGTACTGTATACTCATAATACCAATTCTACAGTTGACTAATCACAGAATTGTATTGTTCTTAGTATACAGTACGTCCTGCTCCAGATTAGATTACTTACACTTGGGGCATCCAATAGCAGTGTCCATAATGTAGGGTGGGATCCCCAAAGGTAACAGCAGACAGGTCATACCACTGCTGCCTGCAGAACCTTACGGCCAAAAGCAGCATCAGCCAACATCAACCTTGTAAAACGTTGAAAAGGTATGAACAGAAGACCAAGTAGCGGCCTTGCAAACTTGTTCAACAAAAGCCTGGTGCTGAAAAGCCCAAGAGGCACCAATAGCACGAGTAGAATGAGCAGTAAGGCGGAAGGGAGGATTCTTCCCCTTAGCAGAATAGGCCTGAATCACAGCCTGACGGATCCATGTGCTGAGAGTAGACTTGGCAGGAGCCAAACCCTTCCTAGGACCAGAAGGGACCACAAAAAGAGCATCAGTTTTTCTGAAAGGTGCAGTAGCCACCAGATAGTACTTCAGACACCTAACGACATCCAAAGAGTGCAAGACCCTCTCCTTAGCATTACTAGGATTATGGCACAAGGAAGGAAGAACAATGTCCTGATTCAAATGAAAGGCAGACACTACCTTAGGCAGAAAGTCTGGCTTGAAGCGAAACACCACCTTGTCCTGGTGTCTCTCAAAGTACGGGGGCTGGATGGAGAGCGCCGCCAACTCAGACACACGCCTAACAGAGGTGATAGCCACCAAAAAGACAACCTTGAGAGTAAGAATGGCCAGGGCAGCATCCTGCACAGGTTCGAAGGGAGCACCCTGCAAGGCTGACAAAACCAAGTTCAAATCCCCAACAGGCAACATGGGCTTACGTGGGGGACGCACATGAGTAACCCCCTGGAAAAAAGTCCTGACCAGAGAATGCTGGGCAAAAGACTTCTGGAAGAAAACAGCCAGGGCAGAAACATGACCCTTCAAAGTACTGAGTTGGAGCCCCCTCTCCAACCCATGCTGCAGGAACTCCAGGATCCTGGGAATAGAGAAAACACGACTGGAAAGAGACCTAGACTCACACCAGTCAATGTAGGCACGCCAAACCCTATAGTAAATGGAAGAAGAAGACTTCTTCCTGGCCTTTATCATGGTATCAACAACAGAGGTAGACAGCCCCTTCTCCATCAAGATGGAGGTTTCAGCAGCCAGGACATCAAAGCCAGAGTTTGTAAATTGGGATGGCGTAAGTAACCCTGTGTGAGCAGGTCTGGCACCCTGGGCAGAGCGTACTGATCTACTGCCAGCTGCACCACGTCTGCGAACCACACTCTTCTTGGCCACCTGGGGGCCACCAGTATTGCTGGCACCCCCTCCAGAGCAATCTTGCGCAGAACCCTGCCCAGCAGGGGGAATGGGGAAAAGACATACAGGAGCTGAAAGTCCTGCCATGACATTGCTAGAGCATTCGTGGCCAAGGCCAGAGGGTCCTGGGACAGGCAGACAAAGGCCGGGAGCTTGTGATTGTGACGGGACGCGAACAGATCCACATCTGGTTGGCCCCAACGGTGACACAGAGATTGAAACACCCTGTTGCAGAGGGACCATTCTCCCAGGCGAGAGGTCCCCCTGCTCAGAGAGTCTGCCTCCAGATTCTCCACCCCAGGGATATACACAGCTGATATGCAGGGAACATTGGCCTCCGCCCAGGCCAGGATCAGAGACACTTCCTGGAGGGCCCTCTCGCTCCGGGTCCCTCCCTGATGATTGATGTAGGCAACTTGGTATCATCCAAGGCAGAGAGGACATAAGTCACAAAAACATCACAACGAGAGAGTGCATTAAACTCCTCACTAAACACATCATCAGGGGCACCATCAAGGATAATTCTGAGCAGGGTCCTGATAGCCACGGCCGTAATGGCAGAGGCACAGACCGGGCACAGCGCCTACCCCACACATGCAAAGGCATGGGACGCCAGCTGATCAATGCACCGGTCCTCAGCATCCCGCAGCGTAGTAGAATAGGGGAGTGCATGACAGAGGTGTTAGATAACCCTAGGACCGGGGCATCCACTTCAGGAGGGGATGACCAACACTTCACCACATCAGCAGGAAAGGGATACCTCTTATCCCAACTCTTAGGTACACCGGGAAGCCTGCTGGGGCGCTCCCATTCCTTGAGCACAAGATTATTAAAATGGGCTTGCTCAGGAAATTCCAAACGTGGCTTAGCAGTATGAAACAATTCCCCCTGTTGCCTGGGATCCGCAACCGGGGGAGAAATAGACAGAAAAATCTGAACCAACAGCCTATCAGTATCATCTGGGGCCCACGGGTCAGAGCCAGAATCGTCATGACCCCTGGGCCTCTCATCAGATGACTCTGAGTCAGAAAATAACTCCCCTTCTTCCAAAGGGGTATAGCCAGACAGTTCCAAAAACTCATCAGCTTCCATAGGGAAAAGAGTGACATCAGGCGTTAAGTGCCGCTTTTTTGCAGAGGCCTTACGCGCCAAGGTATTAGCAAGCAACTTCTCAACACTAGCCAGTCTGGAAGACACATCAGGCTCAGGATCCCCACTAGCATGCAACTCAATGGGAGTGAGATTTAAGCTTGGGGGAGTAGGTGAAGCCATACGAGGCGCAGGCCCAGCCACTGGTAAACCAGGCTGCAGCGCAAGCACCTGCTGGGCACAAGGTACACAGACCCGCACATTGTCAGCACTAGTAGGGGACACCCCACAAGCTACACACAGCCGGGCTTGTCCCGAAGGAACACCGAGCACATTATCCTGAGACGCCTCCATATGGTGATTATAGCGGCACAATAGGCCGATAGGGATTGACGCTATAAAAGCAACCCGGGATGCCCCAATAGCCCGCTAGGGAAGTGGGAGTAAATTACACACTAGGCCTCACAAGTTAAATAACTAAATAGAGGGAGTAGGGCCAGGAGAAGCCAATAGGGTTCGGGCCCATCTGAAAGACATGAGCAAAGGGGAACCGTAAGTGACATGTGAATGACAAAAGGTAAATAAAGCCGCCCGCGAGGGCACTCACGGACCGCGGTAGCTAGATGCCTGTCACGTAGCAGCCGAATCCAAAGGAAAATGGCGCCGGGTATACCTCGAGGTGCGGGCCACGGGGACAGTGACGTGGAACGCGCCAACCATGGGCCCCGCCCCTCCCGAAGAGCGCAAAGCCGTACACATGACAAGCAGCCAATAACGGCGCACCAGCGCCTGAGGTAACGCCGCCGCCAAGCGCCGAATACAGTGGAAGCGTGCGCGGCAGCGGCAAATTTAAACAGGCAACCAGTGCAACCAAGTCAGCGCGGCGACTGACACCAACCATAAGTACATAATACAGTGAAGCACCAAGGTAATTCACATACACACACACGCACCGCCCCCCCCCCCCCCGAGAGCTACAAGGGAGAGCGAGGGAGGACAGCGGCCATTTAACAGGACCCACCGATAGACAGGGGCAAGGGGCAATAGGGCGGGAGGGGCATCCCATAGAGGCTCACCATATGCCTATACCTATACCAATATAGAGCAAAAATCTCCACATACACAACAAAATCTTTGTGGGGGGCACCATGTAAAGGGTATGGAGAGGTGATTACAACAGTGTTGCAAAAAGGTAAAGTAATTGTTTAAAGCGGACCAATTGCCAGGATTTTAACTATTCTGGTGATTGATCTTTGTCCCTGGGGCAACCTGATTTGGGATGACCTGCTGTGTGAAACCCCTCACAACGCCTATTCAACTCCCATTTCTGTCGTTCCCACAGCACATGCCTGGGCTCCCATCCAATCAGCGCTTTGTGACATACATACTAGTGTCGGACTGAGCGTCGGCATAAGGAGCGTCTCCGTGGCCAGCACCGCACTGCTGCTGAATGCACTTCAAATAGGCCAAGTTTATCTGAACTAAGAGATCAGAGGTTCCACGCCAACTGAAAATCGTGCATGTATTAAAGTGATCCTATACCCAAAACAAATTTTGTGTCGTTACCTTCTGTCCCCAGCCCTGTGCCCCAAAACAGATTGTTTTTTTTTTTTTACAAAAGCCTTTGCTCAGTATTCATTACAACACAAACCGGATGCAGTCAGCCATATTGCTCTCTAGCCAAGCAGCTTTGCTCCTTGGTCATTTCCAGTGACTAAACATTCAGTTACATTACACACGGCTCAGTCTTATTAGTTATAACTGCCATTATGTGGCAGTTGACCTTGGAACTGAATGAATTAGCATATGGCTGCCATTTGGAAACCATACTGAATCTGGTTCATGTTTTTATGAATATTGGGCTGGGGATAGAATGTGACTACATAAACTTGCTATCTGGGTATAGGTGCAATTTAAGTAATGGCTTAAAGGGGATGGGTAACTGTGCAATAAGTTTCAACATACTATGTGTTTTATTGGTATTAATCATAATTAATTAAAATAGATCCACTGTGATTCAATGTTCTATGACATAATTGTGTAGGATGTATGCAAAGGAATTTTTTTATCTCCAAAATACAGGGAGGCAAAATGCTCTTAAAAAAAACAGGCTATTAGAATTTAACAAGCCGTATCTTACTATGCTGAAGTGAAGGAAAGGCTCCCTAAGGGAAATTTCACACTGTAAATTGCAATCAGTTTCAGCATCTGTACAAGAGCTTCAGCAGCTTTTTAAATTAATAGAGCAAGTTGTGAAGCTGAATGTATATGCAGTACAACATTTCTGAGTTCCTGCTGTCGCTTTCATTTATGTGCTTTGTATAAGCATAGCTGTTCACTTGTTTTTTTCCATCAAAATATACAGTTTTGCTGCACATTAAAATATAGCTTCAGCATCCAGCTATTTAGTGTACTCAGAACGTGCCAGGCAACAAAAACAAGGTCGGAAAAAACTGCAGAAACATTCCATTAAAAAGGAGATGTGCAGACGTTCAAGGCAAAAAAAGCTTAAAAAAGGCAAAATGCCACTTAGCAATCTGCAGGAGCAGCATTCAGGAAAAACCTGGAAATTTAATATAAGGTATTATGGTAAACAAACGAGCAATTTAAAAATGAGCACAACAAAACCAGCAGTTTGTTGACACTGAAGATCACTGTAGAAAGCTTCCATTTTGCCGGCCAGCAGGGCATCCAGTTTTGCCGCCCAATAGCTGCCATTAGGCTCAATAACATTGACTTTTCAGAAAACGTTTGCATTTTAGGGTGTTATTTTGGTTCAGGAAAAGTCTGTCCACATTTTTGAAAGCCTCTCTAACCACTAATAAGTACATGTGCATTTCCAACCAGCGTAACTAAGGGCCATATTTATGAAGTGCACTTTTCTGGTGGCTTAAGCGCCAGTTTTGGAGCACCAGCATCTCTTTCTTTATTGCCACTGCTATTTTGTTACAATATATCTTTATTGACGAGAACAAAGGTCAAAAAGACAGATCACACATTTCTCATAAGACATTTCGGTTACAGCTACCGGGTATAACAGTCATCATATCACATTTAGATTCTATATAACAACTCTTGACTAATACCCCATGTGAATGGTCTGCCCATCATCTAGAACACATTCGGGGATCATGTCTCAGCGCCTTCGCCCCTCAGTTTTTACAATCTTAAACGGATAGAAGAAGGGAAAGCGAAGTGTTTTAACAGGGGATAAAGATGGGGGGGAGGGAGGGGGAGAAGGTACTACGGGCGTGAAGGACATATTCAGGTTAGAGGGGGACGGTATAGGAGGGAGAAGGGCTCCAGGGCGGGAAGGGCACAGGCGGTCCAGGGTCCCGTCCCCCCCCCGGCGCCCCCCCCACCAACGAGGTGAGAGAGAGGCCGAGAAAGAGAAAAAAGCCCCCAACTGCTCTCCCGCGGGGCGCGCCCGCGACCCCGTACAAGGGACCCGAGCAGGGGAGAGCCCGGGGGGCGGCAGGGGAGGAGGGAAGGGGCGCACAGGCCCCCGCGACCAGGCGGGGGGAGGGAAGGGGCCGCCGTGAGCGAAGGGTCCTATCACTCGGACCGGATCAAGTCTGTGTTTCTCTTCCGTTTCCCATCACTCGGACCAGATCAAGTACTCCCATTCAACGGTCCCCGGATGTCTCCCGGCCACCTCAGGCCCCGTCCCTCAGAGACCTACCCTCCTCCGATTCCATAAAGAGAGTCCACTGCATCCACCGGAGTCTATGTTTCTCTTCCGTTTGCTGAAGGAGGGCTGTCAGGTCCTCCATTCGTCTGGTGTCTTCCACCCTCCTAATCCAGGAGCCAATGGTTGGCGGGCTGGTCGACTTCCATCTGGCAGGGATACAAGCTCTGGCAGCGTTTATCAGATGGACCGTCAAGGATTTCTTATAATTTCTTGTCGAGGCTTTGGTGGAGTGCAGAAGGAGGACCTCCGGGGAAAGCTCCACGGGCTCTCCAGTTATCCTATGGATCCATCTAACAATCCCCTCCCAGAAGTCTCTTATGTCTGCACATCCCCAGAAAATGTGCAAGAGGGAGCCGGTTTCCTTCTCACATCTCCAGCATAGGGGGGACACCGACGGGAAGAAACGATGCAGTGTCTGTGGTGACCTATACCATCTACTCAGTATTTTGTAACCCGCCTCTTGGTACTGGTTGCTTATTGAGGCCCGTTGTGCTAACTCCAACATTTTCTTCACTTGGGATGGAGTAAATGAGACCCCGAGTTCCGTTTCCCATGCCAATATGAAGTTCGGTGTGAAGTCCTCCCCCGGGTCCACCAACATTTTATAGATGGCAGATAGGGTACCTCTCGTTGTTTCATTTGTTGCACATAAACGCTCGAATGGTGTCAGCTCTCTAAGAAATTCAAAAGTCTTAAAGGGGCCACAGCACTCAAACCAGTTAGCTTGCTGACCAACCTACAATCTGTCTCTAAACTAGGTTAAAAACAGGGGGCTCGGTCACACACACCTGCAGAAGTATGCTTAAGCTGCACCACCAGCGCCAAGGTGCCCCTGTGAGGTGCATATATTGCATAGCATAGTTGTATTTTATCTCAAAATCTCCTAAAGCGTTGTTTCAGTTTGGGGGAGTCTCCTGGGCAGGAAAGGGTGTCTACCTATACATATGTGGTACCGCTGTAACCGGGAGAAATTGGGGTTTCACACAAAATAAGATTTTATTGACAAACTTACATTTTTTATTACAAAAAAACACTACAAATTGTAAAAAATAGTTTTTTTTTTATTCTTTTGCACAATTTTCACCCCAAAATATTGGGAATACACTTAGAAAATGACAAACAAGACATTTCATGTTAAAGCCCAAGCTCTGCTGAAAAAAACAATATATCATTTTCCTGGGAAATCCCTGGAAATTCCTTCAAAAATCACAGTTGAACATGGGGAGCGCAAAATAGTGCAAAATGGTCTGGCAACAGAGTGTGACAAAATCTCCAGGAAGGCTGGCACTTAAAGGGTTAAAAAAAAAAAAAGTACAGTGAAGATGTTTCTCTTCTGTGAACCAGACATTCAGCATGAAAAGCTCAAGCCCTTAAAAAAACTATTCCCCAGCATCTAAAATTTATATACTAGCATCATAGCATCACATACTGACGAGAAGAGAGTAGGTTAAAGTGCAGGGGAGTGCTTTGCACAGACAGAACAGAGCTGGGGTCAGGAAAAGGGCAGCAATCCCAGAATGCAGTGTGGCATAGTCAGAAGACGCTTCCTGTCTGCAGCCAGCTTGGGACTCCAGGGGCCACCATCTTGGATGTTAAACAGTTTAAATAGCTGCAGGTAGAAGTATTTTAACGTGGGCCGATCTGTATGTACAGGGTGGGGGAAATATACAAAATAAGCTCTTATTCAGGGTGAAGGTTCGGTTTAATGCAAAAAAAAAAAAGCATTGTGAAGGCACTGGAACAGGGGTTCCCAACCTTTTTTCATCAAGTACCATTTTCTAAATATCAAGTACCACCTAGATAGTACATACTGTTTGGGGTTGCTAACAACAATAAAAAACAATAAAAAAGTATAAAAACAGCATGAATAAGCTAGATTTGGCCCGGATCTTGCCAATATGCTCCAGTCTCCCCTATCCCCAATACCATCAAGATCTAGGTCAAATTTTCCGGCATTCCACCCACCAATGCCGGCAGGTGGCATGCTGGCCATCACTACCCTATGAACTGGTATAAGGGTTCCTTGGCCAGCTCACAGACAGTTAAAAAATACATGTTTAAAATATAAAAAATAACCATTGCCTGTTCTTCCTTCATCTGTCCTCTTCCAAGTGGCATCCTCTCAGTAGGCCTACCGGGTCAGGGGTTCCCTCCTGGTCTTGTGGGCTGTGAACTAGTATAGCGGTTCCCTGAACCGTTGCTGGTTCTCCCTTCATCTATCCCCCACTAGGTGGCGTCCTCTCAGCAGATCCACTGTGCAGGAGGTTACTTTCTTGTCCAGTGTGCTGTGAACTGATACTGGTTCTTGGTCCCAGTATCAGCTCACAGACAGTTAAAAAAAAGAACTGTTGCCGGTTATTCCTTGATCTGTCCTGCTTTCTTGGCATCCTGCCAAGCTAATCATAGCCTGCCGAGGCAGAGGAGCTGTTGTACCCCAGAGAAAGAGCCTCAGTGGAATCCTCCCCATGTGACTAATTATGTCACTAGAGAGGAGGGCCATAGAGAGAATTGCTATTCATTCTGGCATTGTGAAGTTCCAAGTGCAGGATAATGGGGACTATCAGGCCGGGAACCCGGTTGTACCTGCTACGGTCCATCACTACTTATAGAGCAAATCAGGCTTAGGTAAAGTGTAGTTAGCAGAAGAATAGGTTGGGACCTGGCTGATTACCACCTGATAGAATCTTGTATTCCTACCACTGGTTGGGAACCTCTGAACTAGAATTTTGCAGTGGAGTTAAAAGAAGCCTTAGGAACATTTTGTACCTAATTGCCATGCAAAGGCCAATTTTATATACAATCTTTATCTTCATAGCACATGTATAATACATTCTGACAGCATATTAAACAAGGGAAAATATTCACAGTAAGAATACTAGCTTAGCTAAACTAAGCAGCACAATGGCTATGGACTACACAACTGTATTGTTTACCAAAAGCTGTTATGTGTGTGTTGGAATGTTTCTATTCTTGTCACATTCCAGTATTCAAGCTTTGGCTGTTTATCATTAAGGATTTTAAGTAGGATGTATTTATCTCTAACTGAAGCCCTGCAATTTCTCCCCAAGCCTGGACATGATCCAAGTGGTTCCTATCTAAATATAGATCATATTTT
Source organism: Gastrophryne carolinensis (assembly GCA_027917425.1). Lineage (NCBI taxonomy): Eukaryota > Metazoa > Chordata > Amphibia > Anura > Microhylidae > Gastrophryne > Gastrophryne carolinensis. Next base: position 288,071,504 of record CM051237.1, on the reverse strand, counting down.
GCACGTCAAGTCTCCAATGCTTTCCATAAAGGTAAATGCTGGTCTCAGTAAGGAACACAAATGCCTCTCTCTGCCTATAAATGATTTTAAATTATTCATATATTTGCACATCCACACACAGTTTAACCTTATAAAACAGTGGAAGTTGAGAAAGTCGGATTCTCCTAACACTTCTTTGTATTCTGATGTCAGATGGAAACACATTAGGCAGGATATATAGGCAATTGCTACATACAGAGTTTTTCTTAGCCTGTAAGCATGCCATTCCACACATTTAGCTGTTTATTTCTTCAATATACATCGTCCCATATACATTAGTAAAAAAAAAAAGTCTAAAATAGTATTTTGTGGTGCACAATGCAAAAATTGCAAACCAAATCCATAGACGTGAGCATGGTGTGCATTTATGTTTTGGCTGCTTCGTTATTTTACTTAGCACTGTACAGATTACATTAAGCCACCTATGATGTTACATGTCCTTTAAAGGCGCTCACAGTTTAATGCCTATAGTATACAGACTAAGGGCTTTACACAGACGCTTAATATTTTACCAGTATGCTTTTGCGTTTTACAGGGAAAACAAGCCATAATAAACTGTTGCTGCACCCATAAAAAGAAAGGAAGGCCTGGGTATGGGATGTGAGGCATGAGATATGCTGGCACAGTTGCAATGTATGTTCACATGCCTCTATTTGGGGTCAGACTTTAAAGCAAGCATGTTCAACCTGGTGCTGTTGGCCACATGTGTCCCTCAAAGCTCTCTAATGAAAGTCAAAGTATAACACAGAGTAGAAAGGAGCATTATTAAGGGAAGGACAGAAGCATGTTGCTGTGGGAAAACTGGAGGGTAAAACAAACTGGGGCATAAAGATAGTTAAACAGAGGCTCAGTAAGGCTGGTTTCACACCAGCGCGGATGCAGAGCACTTACCCTCTCAGGCCGTCTGTAAAAACAAGCCCATAGTATGCTATGGGCGCTTTCACATGTCATACGGGCATTCGTGAAGTGATCAGAACGCTCTACAAAAGCCCTGCCTGGAACTTCCTGAGGGTGCAGCACTCACAATCTCCCTACATGTAAGTGGAGAGCGCAAGCACAGAACATCCTCCCCGTGCCAATACCAACAATTGCAGGGTGCTCGTCCGAAAGCATGAGTGCTCTGCCAACAGACTGAGAGGCCTGATATAGGAGGAGTGCATTGGCAAACAGAGGTGGCAGTGGCAGCTTGGAGGAACACATGACATTGATTTGCGGTGGTTTCCCAAGCCAAATCCAGATAGCAATAGCAAGAGGGGAAAAGCCTTGTGCTATTTTATTGGACCCCCTTGGTGAATTCTCTGGCACAAAAATAAGTTAATAGTTTTTCTATATAAATTGCATTCTTAGCATTGGTGGGAGTTTAGGCGGGCTGGGGATTGAAGACAAAGTTAAGATATGTAAATGATGGAGGAAGGGATATAAATATGGTGCCCATATATTCAGAAAAAGTAAATTAGCATGCGTATTGGTACCATGTGGGAATTGTTACATATGTGTGTGGTAATAGGCTGTGGTGGAAGGACATAACAATTTTGTGTAGCATTAGTATAAGTCAGGATTGTTTGAGGTTGGCGGTTTGTTTTCAGAGGGTATGTTTGTGTGTTTGCATGTGTCTGGTATGATAGGCATGTGAGCATGAATAGGTACAGTATGTGTGATTAAAATCACTTTAGTGATGTGGATTTTCATTACACACACTCCCCTGCCTCTAACCAGCAGAGAATGTAACAAACTTTTACTAGCTTAGTAAGCAGCTGAGTGGCTACTACATTGTAGGCTACACTATGTGCTGATAAAAATAATAATTTCTTGATGCCTCCTGCCATCCAGAATATTTATATGTATTTTTATCATTGGGGCACTTTTTTCTTTTTTGCACTAGTGCTCCTTAAACTGCAAAGGAAAATGAGTTACTCATTTTAGATTATTTATTTTTTTGGCAAATATTCTAGGAGACCTGCATGTCAAGAGGAATACCTACCTTCTAAGCATGTTGCCAGAAAGGAAATTTGCAAGGTGTATTGCCCTAGATATACTAGTAATACACTGTGGATAGTCTATTGCCCTAAAAATACTGTATATATTTGGTGTAGTAAAAGAGTTGGATTGTGGAAATTGAAGATTATGATATATTTAAAAATGTAAAATTGGAGAAGGTCCAGAACCCGGCATAGTGAAAATCCTGGGTTTTAGGCCACTTTTTAGGTGCTGCACATTGTATTTATTCTAAAAAATATTAACGCTGTATTTTACCAGCACTGGTCAGTGTTTCATCATTACAGTTACAGGATATCACTGCTAGGGACAAAGGGGACAAACTTTACAGTGTGTAAAGACAAAGAAACCATAAAAAATGATTTTAGATTAAAAAAATTATATTTGGCGACATCTAGGTCCTGCATTTACATTATTGACAAGTCACAATGCAAGTTCTGTCCAAAAAAATGAATGTAATATTATCTATAAGCATAAAACGCTTCAATATAGTCCTACCCATTGTGGTCGATGGGATCTTAACCTACAGCACCACTTTAAAACGGTGCAACTTAAACCAGAGCGCCTGGCACTGTGAACTATGGAGTACTAGTGATAAATTAGATGCACCCTGGCGGCCGCATTGGCGCTACCTGTTTTTTGTTTGCACACCGAGTGCTGCTGAGGCTAAAATATTGGAACTGAGTAGTATTGACAGGATCTGATGCTTGATAAATCAGGCTACTGTTTTAAAGGAGATACAGTAGATGGCATAAGGTCATGCCTGTTGGAGATCTTTAGTCACTCTGATCATCATCTACAAAGCCTTTTTTAATTGCATTTTTGCATGGTGAACTAGCTCATACAACTAAAAAATACAATTCTGTGAAACTCACCTGTAGAATTGTTTTTGAATATATCCAGTCCAGGTCGTCCCAGAAGTGATGACAGTTGGGTAATCCACCGCCAGGTGGCGTTCGACTGCAAGATCAAAAGCAGGTGTCTCAGATGATTCCCCAGTGGTTAAACAGCAATAAGAAAAGAGACAAGCCGGGAGGCCGAGCAACTATGTTACTTCACATAGCTTCAGCATGTACTCTCTCCAAAGAACTAAGGACAATGGTCCAATACAAAAATGTCAATCACCATAACAGGCAACCAGAGAAAATAAAACAAGGGCGGGGTGGGACGACCTGGACTGGATTTATTCAAAAACAATTCTACAGGTGAGTTTCACAGAATTGTATTTTTCACTATATCCAGTCCAGGTCGTCCCAGAAGTGATGACAGTTGGGACATCCAAAAGCAGTGTCCATTAGAGCTGGATCCCCAGTGTGGAACAGCATTTAGTTCATTTCACTACCGCCTGAAGCACCTTTCGGCCAAAGACAGCATCAGCTGAGGCCCTAACATCAACCTTGTAAAATTTCATAAAGGTATGAACAGAAGACCAAGTGGCGGCCTTACAAACTTGTTCAACAGAGGCCTGGTGCTGAAAAGCCCAGGAAGCACCAATAGCTCTAGTAGAATGAGCTGTGACACGAAAAGGGGGTTCCTTCCCCTTGGCGGAATATGCTTGCACCACTGCCTGTCTGATCCACTTACTGAGAGTGGACTTGGCCGGAGGCAAGCCCTTCCTGGAAACTTCGAAGAGGACAAAAAGACAATCTGACTTCCTGAAGGACTCAGTCGCAACCAGGTAGTACTTAATGGCTCTGACCACATCCAGGGAATGGAGGGTCCTTTCCTTAAAGTTAGTCGGTGCTGGACACAAGGAAGGCAAGACAACTTCCTCATTAAGGTGAAAGGGAGAAACGACCTTAGGCAAAAAATCAGGTTTAAAGCGAACCACCACCTTATCCTTATGCCGTTCAAAGTAAGGAGGCTTCAGACAAAGCGCATCCAGCTCTGACACGCGATGGGGTGATAGCTACCAAAAAGACCACCTTTAGGGTCAAAATAGACAATGCAGCATCACAAAAAGGCACAAAGGGGGGACCCTGGAGAGCAGAAAGCACCAAATTCAAGTCCCACACCGGTAATACAGGCTTACACGGTGGACGTACATGGGTAACTCCTTGGAAAAAAGTCTTGATGAGTCTATGATTGGCAAAGGATCTTTGGAAAAAGATGGCCAAGGCCGAGACCTGGCCCTTGAGGGTGCTCAGCTGGAAACCCAAGTCTAAGCCATGTTGCAAAAACTCCAAAATCATAGAAATAGAGAAAGTGCGACAAAGAAAGCTCTTGGATTCACAGCAAGCAATGTAGGCATGCCAAACTCGGTAGTATATCATGGAAGAAGACTTCTTCGGCGCCTGAATCATGGTCTGAACAACCGTGGCTGACAGCCCCTTTTCCGTCAGAATTGAGGTCTCAATAGCCAGGCCGTCAAAGCCAGCGTCTGTAAATTGGGGTGGCGAAGCAACCCCTGCGTGAGAAGCCCTGGGTCGTCGGGCATGACGTAGCGATCGACTGACATATGAACTATGTCCGCGAACCAACTCCGCCTCGGCCAGCGAGGAGCCACCAGGATGGTTGGTACCCCCTCCTGGGCTAGCTTGCGCAACACTCGGTCTAGGAGTGGAAATGGAGGAAATGCATAAAGGAGCCTGAACTCCGTCCAAGGAATCGCTAGAGCGTCTGTGGCAAATGCCAGAGGATCTCTCGACAGGGAGACGAATCTCAGGAGCTTGTCATTGTGTTTGGACGCAAACAGGTCCACGTCCGGCTGACCCCAGCGGAGACACAGAGCGTGAAATATCTCGTTGCTGAGAGACCATTCCCCCAGGCGTGAGGCACTCCTGCTCAGGGAGTCTGCTTCCTGGTTCTCTATCCCAGGAATGTAAACTGCCGAAATGCAGGGAACATTCTCCTCTGCCCAAGTCAGAATCTGGGTCACCTCCTTGAGGGCTCGCTTGCCCCGAGTCCTGCCTTGGTGATTTATGTAGGCGACCACCGTCTGATTGTCCGAGCGAACCTGAATCGCACGACCCCTTTCCATTCTTCCTGATGGCCAGGGAGACAATAGGCGCGGCACACACAGGGCGGAACCAAGTACCGGCAAAGGTGAAAGCATGACAGACCAGCTGATCCATGCGCTTGTCAGCTGGATCACGGAGGGAAGCAGTATCTCGTGACGGCATGACAGTAGTATTGGACAGACCCGACACGGGGGCATCCACCTCGGGAGGACAGGACCATAACCGGACCAGCTCCTTGGGAAAAGGATACTGCCTGTCCAGGCCCTTGGGCACCGACAGTAACTTGTTAGGCCTTTCCCATTCCTTGAAAATCATGTTAGAAAAATGGGCCTGCTCAGGAAAGACTCGTCTCTATCTCTCAGGCTGAAACAAATCACCCTGCTTCCTCTTAGCCGCTCTAGGAGGGACAATGTGAAGCGTCTAAAAGACCGCAGTCAGCAACCGCTCCTTATCATCAGGGAGCCATGTATCCTCATCCGAGGAAGAACCAGGCCTGCTGTCAAGGCCAACAGAATAATCCACCATGGAGTCCTCATGCAACTCGCCCTCCTCCACGGAGCCGGGGCCTCCAAAAGGATCATCATGATCATCGCCATCATTATCAGAATAAACCGGCTCAATATGCCGCCTCTTACTTGTGGCCTTTTTAGGAGCCGAGCGAGAGATCTGTCTCTCAAGGTTAGCCACCCGATAAGCAAATCAGATTGGGACCCCCTACTGGCTTCCCCCTTGCTGGGGACTGAGTGCAACCGCAGGGGTTCTGGAGAGGCCGCAGGCAATAACGGGCTAGGGGCAGATACGCTTGCCCAATCATGCTCCAAAATAACACTTCTGGCACAAGTGACACAAACCGTGCTGAGTCTGCCCAGAGTGCTAGCACCGCACATGGGGCAGAGCTTTACCCGCCCAGATGGGGCCCCTAGCTCACTATCCCCAGAAGCCTCCATTATGGTGATTTGAGTAATGGAATGCAGGTTACAAGGCACTAACGACCCAAACCTTACCAGCCCAAACAGGGGAGGGCGTGGAGAGAGGTGGAGGGGGGGCGGAGGCCGAGAGGAACCACAATCCTTAATCTATCAAGGGGGCCCACCTAGAAACACAATAGAAAAAAAACATAAGCATACCACAGCACATGCCCAGCAATACAATAAAAAGCAGTTTAGCAAGAGGGACTCACGACACCGACCGCGATGGCTTCAGCTCGGGCCGACAAAGCGTGCAGGAGGAGCAGGGCAAGATAGCCGGAGCGGACAGCCGAACACGTTCCTCGAGGGGCGGGCCGCACAGCAGTGACGTGAAAGGCGTCATCGTGCGGCCCCGCCCCTCGCCGATGGCGCGAAAGAAAGCGCCCGCCCCCAAGATGGAGGGGGGGCCTGGAGACTGCCAGAGTGGCCCACGGAGGGGCCCACAGAGAAGCGCCTGCCTGATCAAAGGCGAGAGGCAGGCGCACGGCGCGCACTCCACAGCAGAGGCCGCGGCCTCCAGAATAAAGCATCCGCTGAGCAGCGCCGTCCCCTCCTCACAGTGTGGCAACAGGATGGAGAGGGGAGAGGAGCCTCGAGGGAGGTAAGTATGTAAAGAGGGTGCCACCGCCAAAAAACAGCGCAAGCCAGTTCACAAAGGGACTCCAAGAGTCCAATGTCAATGCAGTAAGTGAAGTACACCAAGCACAAACAAATAATAAAGCTTGTGGGGCAGGGAGGGCATGAAAACCCCGTGGGCATGAGTGGTTCCCCCCCCCCTTATAGGCTCACCATCAGCCTATGGCCGGCTACCCTTAAGTCAGGGTCTGCGGCCCAGAGCCTAGCTCTGCCAACGCCTGACCCCTGCGTTCCCCCTACCTTCACCGTCCCGATCAGCCAAGGCTGGGAGACAGTAGTGGGTCCACGGGAACAGTGGGAATAAGGACGCAGCGGCCGTTTAGCTGCAGTATCCAGGAGAGAGTATTCCAAACGATCTTCAGCAGCAGACTGCAAGATGAACACTGGGGAATCATCTGAGACACCTGCTTTTATAGGGGGCCAGGAGGAGCGACAGCTTTTGATCTTGCAGTCGAGCGCCACCTGGCGGTGGATTACCCAACTGTCATCACTTCTGGGACGACCTGGACTGGATATAGTGAAAATATGTGACATGATTGTTTCCAATCATAAAAATAAAACATTACCAGTGATGATCTATTCAGCCATGCATGAACCTACTTTATATTATCCTTGTGGAACTGAAAGTCAAAGGCCAACTATTTGTAATGACCTTTGCTCACTACGTTCCAGCGTTTGGATGAGCCTTGTAAGAAGGTTATGAATAATGAGACAGATATGTAGGAAATCAGATGCCTTAGAGAGTCAGTAATTGGCCTAGTAGCACAGTCGATGCTAGCCTAAGAATGCCATGTTCATGATTAGGATGCAATTGTATTTATCAGAAAGGACCCAAGTGATATTATTATTCAAGAAAATGTAGAAAATAATCAACTTATCTATGGTAGGACACACTGCCCTGCTCACACGTTGTCTCGTGCACTCTGACATTTTGGCCCCTGACTTTAAGAGTGTGAATGCAAAGATCTACCCATTAAAACAGATAAACTCATAAAACAGCACATCTGCTGCTTTTACAGGAACATTCTCTGATATTTAATATTGCTCTACTGACAGCACGTTAAGGCTTTGATAAACGCTACATAGTGTTTATACCTGGAAAGCTGCACACATGACATTCTCTTTTTAAAGCTGTATCACCAAACTGTGTAAAATTAAAAATCCATATAGACGTGTTGGCTAATGAAAGGAGGGGTAACATACACACCTGAACTGAAAAAAAAATCCTGCCAGCTTGTGGTTTTCTTCTCCTGGTAGGAATAAAATCCAGGGGCAACAGGTTTCTGGGTTTATCATGGGTGACAGAACCTGTCGCTCCTGGTTCCCCTTCCTTCCATTAAAAAAAAAAAAAAAAGACACAAGCTTGGCTGGAAATTTCTTGATGCTGGGTGTGTAAGTGACCCATCCTCCTGTCATCCAGAATATTTATATGGATTTTTATCATTGGGATACTTTTCCTTTTTTGCACTAGTGCTCCTTTAATTGCAAATATAAATTACTTATTTTATATTATTTATTTTTATATTTTGGGCAAATATTCTAGGAGACCTGCGTGTCAAGAGGAATGCATACCTTCTAAGCATGTTGCCAGAAAGGACATTTGTAAAGTGTACTGCAAATCTACCCTAGATATGCTAGTAATACACCGTGGATAGTCTATTGCCTAAAAATACAGTATATATTGTAGTAAAGAGTTGGATTGTGCAAATTGAAGATTATGATATATTTAAAAACGTAAAATTGGGGAAGGACGGACCAAAATCTGGGATAGTGAAAATCCTGGGTTTTAGGCCACTTTCAGTGCTATTACTGCACATGTAAATACCTTTTTTAGGAAGGTACTGCTTGTCGTTTTAAAACTATTTTAGCAGTGGTATTAATAGTTCAGTTTTATTCACGTCAGTGGGCCTCTACTTAATTCAATGTATGGATAATGATGGACAGAGAAACACATACAGTGTAGATTCAGTGTGTTTCTGATTGTGCTCCCAAATCTACCAGGTGTATGAGCTGTTCTCTCCATGGCTGTTTCTAGGAGAGGCCGAGCAGGGTGATTGTCTTGGGTGCCAAGGTCACTGGGGGAACCTTTATCCCAGACATCCTGATTTCTACAGATGGGACTGGGCCATATATTGCACTCAGAAGTGGGTGCTGTCTGCTGCTAAGGTAGAGGCACCACATAGCACATACAGCTGCAACATTTTAGGATGGGTGCAGCATTTTTTTTCTGCATTGAGTGCTATTTTGCCTAGAAACTGCCCTGGTTACCCCTTATATCAAGAAGAGCATTTTTTTTTTCACAGCAGTATTTCTATATTTTAATGCAGCACTGAGTTGCATCACTGGATTACAAATCAGTTACAGAATCAAAGCTTTTGTAATCATGTTACAGTTTAACTGATGATGCATGAGGACAGTTTGACTCGACCTTCTGTGGACAGTGAACAGCTGTAAGTGCCCAGTGATAAGATACAGATCTATACATTAAGTGCCTTTAAGTGTATTTTCCCTGTGGATCATTTGTGGAGGAATATAAATATTGAAGCATTACATTATTTGTGCGTTAATGAAATGTAAATGGCTTTTCATTTCTTTGGCCTCTCTTTCTATAAAGCAGCTGATGCAATCGCACACAGAAACAGTTAATGCAAAATAAAATAAACCCTATACTTACCCTGACAGGCAGGCAAAGGGGGTTAATTATCTGAATGAATTACAGAGCTATTCTGAATCTTCTGAACATCATATGCTAGCTTCCCTACAGAGTCGTTTTTTAAATATTTTTTTACGTTTTCATGTAGATTAACCAATTTTAATAAATATATGCCTTACGGCATGTTTTAAGCATACTGTTCAAGGTGCAGGTTAAGAGTATAATGTGGAGTTTTCCTTATCTAGCGTGATCCTCTGTGGACATCCTGAAATATATTGCCCACTGTAAAGCAAATTTACACAATCCTGCAAGGAAGACAGCAAATCTGAAGCCGCAATTAAAACTAACAACTGAATACCACATAACCCCCCAGTCATCTTTTGTTTTACCTATTTTGCTTTTAGACTCCTAATGTCAGAATCTGCCCAAGCCCTTCTACATGTGAATAAACTCAAACGCATAAACTCATTTAGAGCTACATGTTAATTAACAAAACAAAATGTCACCTAATGGTCCATTTAAATTTATTATAATGATTACCACTAGGGTTGACATTACCTTTAACAATACCTCAATGGCATTAAGTGACATCTAATTAAACATGGCTTTGAATAGAAAAGGCATTAAGGGATTTGCCACCTTCATTATGGAAAATGGAAAAGGAAATTGGAAAGATTCTTTCAGACAAATATCGAATTGTTTGAGCATGTGGCTTCTTTGCCGTTCAACCTCATTCCTACACAGGAAAGTTTTATATGGGAGTAAGACATAGACTTTTGATTTAAACTGCAGAAAGTCATTTCTTTAAACACCCATTGCGGCTATGTCTTCCTGTTCACATATGCTTCGGGATGATGAAATTACATTTAATTTCATAATTACAGAAGCTAAACACTACTTCATTTTTTATGTACCCTATATGTGTTTTATTTAAGGTTGCAGACTTACACTGGCATTGGCATCAAGGCCCACTGTTCAGGCTTAGCAAATGCAGGGCAAAGTTGCATTAAATAGTTACAGTGCACTATAAGCTATTAGAATTATGAATATACTTAGCTAATGTTATTGTTTATATACTGGATGCACAATTTCCTGTTTCAATAGTTTTTATTGAAAAAGTTAGCATTGAGCAAGATACACTAGCAGTTTGTACTTATTGTTCAGGAAAAGCAGCTTTGACATTATGCTGAACCGGCCACGTTTACAGACATGTCCGTGGTCTGATCGCTGTTGGTAATATAATAACACTTCTACAACCAACAACATTCCTTCCAAACCTCTTAAGTACTTCTAAGCCCGGCATGAACCGACTATTATTCCTGGGCACACTCTATCCCAGTCCCGCAGCCTAACTATAAGTTCTGGATGCACAATTTTTAGGCAAGCTGTATAAACTTGAATGCTTATTGGATTGAAGCATATCAGGTGATGTGTATTTGTGTAAAGAGTAAGGGTGTGGCCTAAGGAGATCAAGACCCTATATCTGGCATTCCCAACCTGTCTTAGCATGAGAGCCACATTCAGCACCGAGAGATGGTTGGAAGCCACATTTGACATGATTGTAGAAGATAGGTAGATTAAAGATGCCATACAACCATAGGAGGACTGGTAACCCCTTGACAAAGAAATGTAATATATAAAACTCATATGGAACTCCCTGCCATAATAATTTATCCATTAAAACAGATCCCCAGCCCTGTAGAAGCCCAAACACCACACACTTTGGTGTGTGCTAAAACACTAAATTGGTGAAGTGCTAAAACTTTCGTCATGTTTTTGGTGTTCTGCTTTATTATGTTCTGCTTCTGGGATGTAAAATAAACATGTGTGTTAGGATTGTTCCCCCATACATGTGATTTATTTATCAGCATGCTGTTTCCAAGTTTCTTATATTCCTGTGGTTCTGTATTGCTAAAGTGGGTGTGGCTTTCCTGGCCTTTAGTAAAGCTCTTATATATTTTCTGACTACAAGTCCCAGATCCTTCCACTGTAGCAGGTCATTAGCAGCTTTGGCTAAATCAAGCAGCAGAAATGACCTCCCCTGGTGAGAACACGGCCAGTAAACTTTTAGCTAATGGAACAGAAGACTGTGATCCCCCCCATCTGAAGAGGTTGAATTAATGCAGAAGGCGTTAAACCTGTCATCTCTGCCTTAGCCAATCAGATGATTAGTCTCACGCTCTGGTAACTCCAGCCCTCTAGGTAAGCCCTCAACCCCCAATCTCCGCAGCCAGCTTCACCTGTAGGAGCCCCCGCTTGCCGGGATGCAAAATACGCCTGCCTGGGATCGGTTGTCCCCAGGACTTCAATGGCTCAAAGGATGAGAGCTTACTGGTTAGAGGTCTGAAGAACCAATGGCTAAGAGCGAGTGTAGCGGAAGTCCAAAGACAGGCCAGAGGTTGACACGGGGAAGTCAGAGATCGCGGCGGTACAGAGGGAGGAGGCAGCTCAAGGTCACGGTACAAAGCAGAGGTCGGCAACGGAGATCAGATCGAGGATAGTCGGTTCAGGCAGGGGTCGGCAACGGAGATCAGATCGAGAATAGTCGGTTCAGGCAGGGGTCGGCAACGGAGATCAGATCGAGAATAGTCGGTTCAGGCAGGGGTCGGCAACGGAGATCAATCAAAGTATTTCACAAGACAATGCAAGGTACAAGGCGCTATCACAGGCAATTCACAACTGAGAGGGAATTGCCTTTATAGGGACAGACAGAGAGGGAAGGTGTGAGTGATTGGTGCACTTTAAGATCCAGGCCAGGATTGGCCTGACCTGTCCCTAGCTGGGCTCATTGGCCCAAAGACAACACTAGGGCTCATTGGCCCACTATAGGAGGGAGGGAGGAGTTCCTCCCCTGGCTGAGCCCGCAGGCTCAATAACTGTTACCTCCGGCGGACGCGCTGAGAGCAGCGCCGCTGGAGGGCATATGAGGAACGTGCGCGCGCGAGCACGAGAAACAGAGAGGCGAGGACGGCCGTGCTCGAGGGCGCGCCAGCCACCGCCGCCCGGCCGCCAAGCGGAAGCTGCTGCTGCGGCTGGCGGCCCGGGGACAGCGCTGGAACGGGGCGCAGGTAAGCTATTCCTGACACTACCCCCCCTTCACGAGGTCACTGGGGCAGTCATAGGACCGATGTGGCGGAGGGTATCAGCAGAGCGTTCGGAGAATACATCGATCCAATCAGCATATGGCTGAGGTAATTCCTGTGGTAAGACTTGAACGCTTCTGAGACCTGTAGTAAAACAATGACCTTTACAGTGATCACTCCACTTGGTCAATTTCCCAGCCCGCCAATCTAACACTGGGTTATGGAGTTGTAACCAGGGGTATCCCAAAACCACCGGAGTTTCTGAGCAATCAAAAATAAAGAATTCTAAGAATTCAGAGTGAGAAGAACCGACAATTAGTCTGAGAGGTGGGGTCTTGGTATTTATAGGACCTCCCTGGATAGCCTTCCCATTGATAGCTAGAACTTGTAAGGATCTTTCAAGTGGAACTAAAGGGATCCCTAAAGTGGAGATCATGCTCCTGTCCAAAAAGTTTCCAGCCGCACCACTATCTATGAAGGCGGAAACTGTCTGCTTAGAGGACCCCCAAAACAGATTAATAGGTACAAGCATCTTATTCTGGCGAGAGTTACAAACTGACTCACCCAGATCAGTACTCTCTACCTGGTCTGGGTGCGGAAGTTTTCCGCCGGTTTCCCCTTGTTGGGACAGGACCCTGCAAAATGACCAGAATTCCCGCAATACAGGCATAACCCCTTGGATCGCCTACGCTGCTTCTCCTCTTGGGATAAGCGGGTTCTCCCTAATTGCATAGGTTCTTCCTGGGAAGATGATGAGGTATTTTCACCACGGGGAACCGGGGATCTAAGACTCTGGACTGGTCTGAAGGACGTGGGAGCCCTGCCTCTCTCCCTGGCCCTTTCTCTAAGACGTCGGTCTATTTTAATGGAGACCTGCATTAATTGATCTAGGTCCGCTGGCGGGGAAAATTGACTAAAGCATCCTTGATGCAATCCGACAGCCCCACCCTGAACTGACTACACAAAGCTGGATCGTTCCACCTAGCTTCGATAGCCCAGCGGCGGAATTCAGCACTGTAGTCTTCAGCCGAATTCCGTCCTTGTTTTAAGGCCCGAAGCCTATTCTCTGCGGTAGACTGTATATCTGGATCGGCGTATAAAACGCCCATAGCATTGAAGAAGGCAGTCACTGATTGTAGGGAAATGTCATGAGACGGTAAACTAAAGGCCCAGGACTGTGGGTCTCCTTGAAGCAAGGAAATGACAAGGCCTACTCGTTGGACCTCTGTGCCAGAGGAGATAGGTCTTAACTTAAAATATAGTTCGCAGGCATTCTTGAAGTTGGAAAATTTTGCTCGTTCCCCAAAAAATTTCTCAGGCAGTGGAATCTTAGGTTCGGAGAAATGAGGTGGTACAGAGGAAGTCGGCATTTGACGAGACTCCTGAGTGGCCACTCTTTGAGCGAGTTGGTTGATCGCTGTGGCCATAGCTTGCACCTGCTGTACCAGGTCATCCATGTTGGGCCTGTGATAATGTCACGCTCTGGTAACTCCAGCCCTCTAGGTAAGCCCTCAACCCCCAATCTCCGCAGCCAGCTTCACCTGTAGGAGCCCCCGCTTGCCGGGACGCAAAATACGCCTGCCCGGGATCGGTTGCCCCCAGGACTTCAATGGCTCAAAGGATGAGAGCTTACTGGTTAGAGGTCTGAAGAACCAATGGCTAAGAGCGAGTGTAGCGGAAGTCCAAAGACAGGCCAGATGTTGACACGGGGAAGTCAGAGATCGCGGCGGTACAGAGGGAAGAGGCAGCTCGAGGTCACGGTACAAAGCAGAGGTCGGCAACGGAGATCAGATCGAGGATAGTCGGTTCAGGCAGGGGTCGGCAACGGAGATCAGATCAAGAATAGTCGGTTCAGGCAGGGGTCGGCAACGGAGATCAGATCGAGAATAGTCGGTTCCGGCAGGGGTCGGCAACGGAGATCAATCAAAGTATTTCACAAGACAATGCAAGGTACAAGGCGCTATCACAGGCAATTCACAACTGAGAGGGAATTGCCTTTATAGGGACAGACAGAGAGGGAAGGTGTGAGTGATTGGTGCACTTTAAGATCCAGGCCAGGATTGGCCTGACCTGTCCCTAGCTGGGCTCATTGGCCCAAAGACAACACTAGGGCTCATTGGCCCACTATAGGAGGGAGGGAGGAGTTCCTCCCCTGGCTGAGCCCGCAGGCTCAATAACTGTTACTGAGGGCATATGAGGAATGTGCGCGCGAGCACGAGAAACAGAGAGGCGAGGACGAGGAGGGAGGACGGCCGTGTTCGAGGGCGTGCCAGCCGCCGCTGCTCGGTGCGGCCGCCAAGCGGAAGCTGCTGCTGCGGCTGGCGGCCCAGGGACAGCGCTGGAACGGGGCGCAGGTAAGCTATTCCTGACAATTAGCAAGTCAGTAAGACTCTGATATGTACACCAAAACACCACTGGTGTATGTTACTAACATAAACACATTGGTGCTAGGGAAAACTGTTTTATTTTATAACACTGCGTTGCAATCAAATAAAAAAGCACATTGAGGACATCATTTTGGCACACAATAATTAAACTTTTAAATATGCCAACATGCCATAACTCCAAGCATTGCACCAGTGATGTTCAGCTCTGGGTACCATGTACCTCTCCAGCCTTAAAAGTCATAGAAGATTTGAAAAAATATATATATATTTTATCTGATTAACTCTTGAAGTAGGGAAGCACTTCGGGCATAAATAACTCAGCAGGTGAGAATATATGTAAGAGGTAAAGGTAAAAAGTAGGCAGTTGAAAAGCATGTGTGAGTAATCTCTGGAGTTCAATATATGCGTATAAATGTAAGGAACGTCTGACTTACATAATATGTTCATGGCTGAACAGGCACAATGCTGAGAAAAAAAATCACCTGTATACAACATATGCACAAATAAGAACCCTGCAGGTAATTAGCAGAAATATGGCAACCTAGTGCCTAAAGATGCTAATAGCGTATGAATTAGCGTATGAATTACAATTAAAGTGATTATCCCACTCAAAATTATTTTCATTGTTAGGGCAACACATGGCAATGTTCTAATTTTTTCCTTTTTAAAAACAAAACTGTTGCCAAAGTAATTTGAAATTAAAATGTTACCTCATCTGATTCATGTTCTCTGAGAAAGGAGTGCCAGGGTCATACATTGTGCCACTGTGTGCATTGCATTGGATTAAGCTGAGGGGGTTATCAACCTGACAAGGAGCCTCAGAATTGGATTGGTGGTCAGGATGGGGGGAGGGTGATAATATATATATATATATATATATATATATATATATATATTATCTTCTTCCTTTCTGTGATCAGAGCAAAAAGACAGCATGGGACTGACACTGCATCAGCTACCAGGAAAGTTTGACTGGTAAACCCCTTTATGCATCCCAGCAATAAAAGTATGAAGTGTATATTCACCTTCAATAATTTCTGAACCTTACAAGACTATCTGATCATCCCAGACTGTCACATGTTTACTTTAAAGTGGACCTAAAGTTTAAATGATAGTCTGAAGTCTGATATGATAGACCACAGACAAGAGGGTTGTAGTAGTCTAGTTGGGATATCATGAGGTCATGCACAAACATTTAATACACAGAATACATTGCATAGGTCATATAAACGACATTGTACTTGGTTACCTGATCACCCACAGTTTGGTTCTGATAGCACCCATAGATTTTTTTCTTGCCTTTCTGTCT
Source organism: Gastrophryne carolinensis (assembly GCA_027917425.1). Lineage (NCBI taxonomy): Eukaryota > Metazoa > Chordata > Amphibia > Anura > Microhylidae > Gastrophryne > Gastrophryne carolinensis. Next base: position 288,055,474 of record CM051237.1, on the reverse strand, counting down.
ACAGTGATCAAACATGCAGTGAGGCTGGATGTTCACAATTAGGCCACGGGCACCAAAAATACCCATAATGTAATCCTTCACTGATTCTTCCTGTACTCAGAATTAGGCTACGTTTACACCTGTCTGGAAGCGTTTTGCAGATCTGCAGAAAAAGTCATGTATCCTGTTCAACCCCTTTCACGCCTCTCCGTTTTTTTTTTTAATTATTTATTTTCAAAATTATCATTAGTCATTACAAAAGCAAAGGAATAAGTACAAAATTGCGTCTTAACAGAGCCAGCCAGCGTATATACAGTCAAATAACAAGCATGTACATAAGGTTAAGATCCGCTAACATATGCTCATATGCAATAAAGAAAGTGTGACATAACCTGTCTGTAACCGACCGTCCGCCCGGGCCGGCAGCAGCCCCCCACGGGGACCAAATAATTAGCACCCATGGCGGGCCCCACCAACGCAGGGGGAAGCCACAACAAGTCCGAGCTTAATTGTCCTGCTCTGAAGCAAACTGGCTCAGCATAACATGAACCATATAAAGAGAGAGGAAAAAGAGAAAGGAGAGAAAATAACGAAAGGAGCAGAGGAAAGAAGAGAGGGGGGGAGAGGGTGACGGGAAGGGAAGGGGGGAGGGAGTACCAAGAGTATAAACCCAGTAGGATGTATTACAAAGCGCCATCCAGAACCCCCAAACTCTGCACTGCACGTCGTATAGAGGCCAGAGGTGGCTTGAGGTAAGTAAGATTGCCAGAGGGACTAAGGGCCTGTCTGGGAACCGACCGCTGTGAGCTGTTTGTATCTGTTTGTATCTTTAAAAAGGAACCACGGCGTCCAAGTCTGCAAGAATTGTTGCGTGTCCTCATGGACAGAGGCGGTGAGCTCCTCCATTTCCATTACACGGTTAATTTCCCCCACCCAGTCCGCCACCGATGGGATCGCTTCCGATCTCCATAGTCTCAGGATGGCAGCCTTTGCTGCGTTAATGAGATGCCTCAGAAGTGATCTCCTATAAGTCTTCAGAGGGACATCCGCCAGGTGCAGGAGGAGCAGAGAGGGGTCTCAGGGCACCGGACGGCCCACAATCTCCCTGGCGATTCCGGCTACAGATTGCCAGAAAGGTACTATCTTAGAGCAATCCCAAAATATATGGAAAACGCTCCCCGTCGCTCCCCCGACACCTCCAGCACTCAGCAGGGACCGTCGGGGCTATCCTATGTAGTCTCTGCGGAGTAAAATACCATCTTGTAAGACATTTCTAATTTGTTTCCTGTGTCTTGGAGGACATAGAGGTTTTATGAGTTGCTAGAAATACATATCTCCAGTGGTCCTCAGTCAGCTGCCTGTTCAGGTCCCTCTCCCAGTCCGCACAAAAACGGGGCGTCTCCCTATCCTCAGAGCTCCCCAGCAGGGCATATAATTGGGATATCAGTTTTGGAGGAGGGTCTCGCGCAATAGCCAACTGCTCAAAGGGGGTAAGGGTCCTTGTCAGCGCCTGCTTAGGTCCGACACCTCTCCGTTTTGACACGATTGCATTTGGAACGTAGCAAAAAAAAGTCCTGCTTGCTGCGTCCCAACTGGACTGCATATGCAGATGTATTCTATATCCATTCTATGGAACTGCAAACTGCCAGAAAACGCAGTTCAACTGCAAAACGCACCTGATCTGCAACTGCATAGTGTGATTGTACCCTTAAAGTTCTTGCCTGGGTTAAAAAAAGCAATTCTGTGAGTACTCACCTGTAGAATTGTTTTTGTTCTTGCATGGCACGGCCCGCTTCGGTATTCATAACTGATGGGTATTCCGCCACTCGGTGGCGCAGCAGCACTGCAGAAAGCTGTGGCAGCTCCCGGCTCCCTATAAAAACGGGACCAACCAACAAGTTCCCAGCGTAGATGAGCAGTGAGACAAGAAGCCGGGAGAGAATAAAGGTAAGAATGTAAAAAAGGTAAAAAACCCTGATTTAACTCGGAGAATGCCTTGGATCCTTAACAGAGCCATCACCCTTGCCATTGTCATGGTGAACCATCTGGTGACCCTAAAGGGCCATAAATTGGAATGCTAAGTCTCAAGCGCTAACCGCAGAATCTCTGACAACCCCAAAAAATAGGCACCAGAAAATAAGCCGCCATGATGTCCACAGAGGACCTGAAATCGTCCAGATGAAGGGTACTGACAGCAGGCTAGCGGCTTAAAGCAGAAAAACTTATGAATCAAACAACTTGGTTGAGGCCCTTCAGGGCCAGAATGTGCCTCAAAAAGCCTTCCTGTTGGGGGACCATGAAAAGACTCCTGACTCAAATAGTCAAGGAGCCAGAAGAAACATCCCTTAATAAGACATGGGATTTAAATGACATCCAGGATCAATGAATTCTGGGGGCGACCAGGCAACAAACTCAATCTTGGAACCAGGGGATACAAGCTCCTGAATCCACCGGATTGAGACGTGAAGTCTCCAGATATGAGTAAAAATCCAAGGCCATCCCCCCACCCAGATGGGTGAGGGCGCCCCTTCATGCCTGAGGGGGCTTGGGCGAGGGTTTGGTCTTGGTTTTCCAGGAAAAACCGGGACGACCACGGGATCTGCCACGGCCCCAAGAATCTCTGCGGCCACTAGATAAGAGGGAGCCACAAGCTCCTCTGGGAATACGAAAAGAAGAGAATGGGACGGAGGACCCCCTAAAAGGCAGAGACTGCCTCCTACGCTGAGGCAGCCTGCCATCCTTAGCTAAAGCATCAAGACGCTCCCCAAAAAGCCGCAGCCCCGTGAAGGGGAGACCAGTGAGAGCTTGCAGCGTCAGCTGCCCATTGGCGCAACCAGACAGAACGGCGCATCGCCACCAAAAGGGCAGAGGCCCTACCGCACAGCCTCACAATATCATCCATAGCGGTAAGGATAAAGACCACAAAATCAGAGCAAAGTAATAGGGTCCTATGTTCCTCCCCCACTACCAGCAGTAGCACTATCCTGTAGACGCTTGAGAAGCCTCTTAAGGGCAATAGCAGTGATGGCAGCAGCACAGGCCGGGCACAAACCAGCCCCCACACAGGTAAAGGCATGGCAAGCCAGCTGATCCATGCGCCTGTCCTCACTGTCCCTCAGCGTGGTAGTGTCAGGGGAAGGCACGACCAAAGTATTGGACAAACCTAGCACAGGAGCGTCCACTTCAGGAGGAAAGGACCACCTTTTGCCAAGATCAGAAGGAAAAGGATACCTTTTATCCAGCCCCTTGGGCACAGCAGCCAGTCTGTTGGGACGTTCCCATTCCTTAAGCACAAGGGAGGTGAAGTGTTCCTGCTCAGGGAACTCTAGATGCTGTTTACCGGGCCGAAAATGCTCCGCTTGCTTTCTCTTAGCAACCTCAGGAGCAGCAATGTGCAAAATTTCAAAAATATGTGACAGCAGATTATCAGTGTCCTCAGGGTACCATGAATCCTCTCCGGACGCAGAACCAGGGTCACTATCGCAACCCTCCTGCTTGCTCCCAGAGGAGTCAGAATCCTGGGAAAGCTCCCCCATCTCAAGGGGGTGACATTCACCAAATTCATCAATCCCCACATACATTTCAGGAAGAGTGGAGGATCTGGGATCCAGGTGCCGCTTCTTACCAGAAGCCTTCCTAGGAGCAGACTTGGCAAGTTGTTTCTCAAGTTTGGCCACTCGCATAGCCAAATCAGAGCTAGACTCCCTGCTAGTGTCCCCCTCATTGGGACCCAATTGCAGGTGTGGGGGAGTAGGTGAAGCCGAAGGAGGCGCAGAGCTGGGAAGCGAAGCAGGCAAACCAGCTTGGAGCGCAAGGACACTCTCAGCGCACGGCACGCACACCGTGACACTGCCAATCACAGGGGAAACCCCACACATGGAACACAGCCGGGCTTGCCCCGAAGGACACCCAAGTCCGCTATCCCCAGATGCCTCCATATGGTGATTAATACAGGCGCAATAGGCCAGCAGTGGGCAAAGGCTATACAAAGGCCGCCCCGGGATGCCCTCCCACGGGATACCCCCAGAAATAGTGAAGGGGGATGAGGGGAGGGAAGGAGTGGAGCCGGGATATGCCACAACCCAATGGTATCCCGCCTGAAAGACATAAGTAAAGAAACATATAAGTATCCCACAGCATATGCACTCTGAATAAAAAAAACCCCAAGGGGGACTCACGGACCAAAGACACCGCTGGGCCACTCAGGCACAGACCGCAGGATAGGCGACACACCAGAGGAAGCAGCGCCACAGCCAGGAAGGGAGAAATCCAGACACGCAGCTCTCTCAAAATGGCGCCGGCAGAGGTAACTCGAGGGGCGGGCCGCGGGGAGACGATGCGATACGCATCACCAAGCGCCCCGCCCCCCCGAAGAGCGCGAAAACGGCCCTCACGTGACCTGGCCGGCGCCATGACAAGGGAAAATCACCTCAGGTTTTAGCACCCAGAGCCGTGGAGCGTAGTACAAAGCTGCGTAGCAGCTAAAAACACCAAGAAACACACAAAAAACATCAAAACACCACATATTACTCCTCGCCGCTACCCCCCCCCCCCCCCCCCACAGAACAAGTCAGAGAGGGGAAGGGGAGAAGAGAGAGACAAGGAGGCAGCGGCGAGCAGCCATGGCCAGGGAGGGGGAGGGAGGGACCCCAAAAGGAAAATAAGGGGGCACAGTCCCCAACAACTCACCCCCTCAGAAGCTAGGGCAGGAACTCCGCATCCCAAGAAGGCTCACCATAAAGCCTATGGCCGGCTACCCTTTGTGGCACAGGGTCTGCGGCTTGGAGCTGCGCTCCATGAGCACTTGACCCTAGTGCTCTTCTACCTTCACCCGAACTGTCAGCCAAGGCTGGGAGGCAAGTAGGGTCCAGAAACGGATGGAAATAGACATGCAGGGCTGCAGGCCTGGTTGCCCCGCTCACCTGCGCAAGAGAGATAGCCATCTTCTAACTTTGCAGTGTCACTGCAGAGACAACACTGGGAACTTGTTGGTTGGTCCCCTTTTTTATAGGGAGCCGGGAGCTGCCACAGCTTTCTGCAGTGCTGCTGCGCCACCTGGTGGCGGAATACCCATCAGTTATGAATACCGAAGCGGGCCGTGCCATGCATTAAAGAAAAAAAGACTCACCTTTAATCCCTCTTCTCCAGAATGAACCCTAGAAACCAAAATGCTTGGCACAAGCCTATTGTTGCACGTTCCAGTGACTGGGGCAAGGGGTGGAGTTTCATCTACCTATCTGCCTTCAAATGATGGACTAGTGCCTGTTTACTCCTGTTTACAAGCCACGTTGGAAACGGGTATGTTTTACAGACCTGGTGTAGGAGGAAGCTGCCGAAGGGAACAAAAGATTAGTAAAGCCTCCTCTTTATTTAGCCTATACAATCCCTTTAAAGCGCAACAAAAACCATATTGGACAGCCCTGGAATCTAAAATATTCTACAGACTTCCCCTGGGGCATCCCAAATTGGGATACCCCCCTGTGTGAACTCCCCCCTCCTCCCAAGTGTCCCAGCAAAACTCACCTTTTCCACCGACTCCCTTGGTGACGTAAAAAATTTGGAGCAAGAGCAGCTGCATCCGCAGCATTTTTGGGCTTGGACACGCTCCCCCACTCAGCCATTCAGATAGGCTGGCGGCAGGAACACATGAACGCCTGGGGATGCGCCTGCTGTTGCTTCCAGTTGCTGAGTGCAAATCCATTTTCAGAGTATTAATATGCCCACACATGTGCCGTAGGAATGAGAAAAGGTATGTTTTACTAAGCTATCTCGGGGGTTTCACAAAGCGAGAGCAAGGAAGAAAACCCGGGTTTTGTTCCATTTTACTGATCATGTTCTCATCTGTGCCAGTCCTGTAGTAATCAGAAATGAATGCCCTCTTAGCGAGACATTTCTCATCAGCGATTAACTTACATCCAAAGTTACTAAAGCTCAAATGCAGCTGTAAATTTGACGATTTGAGAAAGTTTTACATATAACATGCAAATAGTGGTTACATTCTAACATGTTTGGACCAGGCTGACTCAGAAGGACAGGCAGTTTATAATTCCAAATGCTCACTGCACACAAATCCATAAATCACTTTGATAAGGATTGTGACAGTGACAATCCATAAATTACAGGCGACGGACACTACTTCCCTGTTGTAGATTCCAATTTTCCATGTGACATTGAAAACCCTGTTATCTACAGAACTGGCAGTCAAACGCAGCACTAAATTCTGATGGAGGACACACCAACGTAAACTATAATCAGGAAACAAATCAGGGCTATGCTATGGACTGTGGGAAAGGACACGGTCTCTGAAAATCGAATAGCAGTTATTGCACTAAAAATATAATAAAACAAAATGAGTAGTTGTTTCCTGTGTGATTGCCGATGCCCTCCCCCTCGCACTGTAACGCCCAGTAAAAGACAAAATATTACCTATATTACCTACTAGCAGATCTCACCTTGGTATATGGTCGCCCGCATCCAGGCAGAGAATGTCCAGAGAACACCACCAATTTTAAAGAGTAAAACTCTTTTACCAGGTTATTCCTATTCTGCCAAATTGGGGTACCCCGCTGTGTGTATCCCCTAGATCGGCCATAAACTCAACCTTCCTTAGCTTGTGTGGGACACTGCTTTTCCATTTAGTTTTTGCTTTGTCACTCAATGGACAGTGCGCAGCTGCCCACACACCCCACTCCTCAGCCCATACCCTTGCCAGGCTTTTCCAAATGGCTGATGCAGGTCCACACAAATAGTCGTGAGCTTTTGAAATACACAAACACCATGAAAGTCAATAGCACTTTTTACTACAGGTAAAAAGGGGTAAAAAGTTCAATACTTTTCCCAGGAGTAAAAAAGTGCCATTGACTTTAATTGTCTTCCCATCTGGTGGTTCACTAACAGTGACATTCTAAGCCTTTTTTCTCATGAATTGAATTTTTTACTACCATGAGAGTTTTTTTTTCAACTCTTAGTGAATCAAGGCCTTAGTCACAGAGAATTGTGTGCTCTACAATCCCTGTGACAAAGCATTTATTTGTAAAAACACACACAAACATATATTTTAAATCACTTGCAATAAATATTAATATAGATCCCTGTAACATTTTTCATCTCTCAACTCAGTAATAAAAAAGCAAACGTCCTTCAACTCTATGTTGGCGCTGTCTGTGTATCTATCAACATGTTTCACACAAAAAGGACACTAATCATGGTGTGTGAGATATGGCAAGGCCACCAGTCATTACTGCTTCTTACCACCACTTTCGGTTCATCCAATATCATAATAGTCACTGTTGAATTATGAAAGTGTGCCAGCTAAGCTAGCTAAATGCAGCAAAGCATCCCAGAGCTTTTCACATAAAGGTGCATAAATGAATAAAATGATCACAAGCATGCTGGTGGGAGGTAATTAGCACTGCTGCACCTTGCTGGGGCCCTTTTTTATCTAGCTAGTCAGTTTGTTCATTACACCCCTGGATAATTCTGTATGCATAATGGTTGCAATAGAGACGCTCACTTAGTACATACTGTAGATATTAGGGTCCATGTTACAGACAGCTAAATTGCATATAGTACACAGGCTCACAGCTCTACTGCAATACATTTGTTTTAATGATTTATAAAGTACACAGTCTCTGACTGCTCTCCACAGCATACACATTTATAACATAAGTTTACCAACACTAATGATCTCAAACCCCAGAAATGTATAGTTACTCAAAACTACAGAAAACTGTAAGTCATATCATAGTATTTAGGGCAACCTAATGCCGAAAAAGCGGACACATGATGTACATATTTAGACTGCTCATACAGACAGGGCTCGCTGTCCTATAGTCACTTCTTTTCATCACATTCAGTTTCTTAGCATTTTGCTTGTAATAGTCTATATATTGTATGCTTTACCCTGTCTGCAATTACCGCATTTTTCTCTCCATAAGCTGGGGGGGGGGGGGGAAGTGCCTTTGCGTCTTATGAAGCACAGTCCGGGCTTCCTTCCCTCACTTTGGTGTGTGGAAGTGGCTTATGTGTGGGGGACATTGCCTATGAATAACCGGCATCCATTTATAGGTGGGCCCATAAGTATGCCATGCCCACCGGCAAAGAGAACTAAATCAGCCGCCCGGGAGCCTGTAGGTATGCTATGTGTCACTCTGTCTTTGTGTGTGTGTCTTTGTCTCTGTGTTTGTGTGTACATCTCTGTGCATGTGTGTCTGTGTGTGTGGAGCGCTGGGCAATGGAGGATTGGTAAGTTTATCTGCTTCCCGCCCGCTGGTTTTACATTGTGCTCTCTACACACACACACACACACACACACACACACACACACACACACACACACACACACACACACACGATTGGGGAGGGGATGCCATTCACTGGCTGTAATGAGGGATGCCGCTCACTGGCTGTAATAAGGGATGTCGCTCACAGGCTTTAATGAGAGATGCCGCTCACTGGCTTTAATGAGGGTTGCCGCTCACTAGCTGTAATGAGGGATGACGCTTACTGGCCGTAATGAGGGATGCTGCTCACTGGCCGTAATGAGGGATGCCGCTCACTGGCCGTAATGAGGGATGCCGCTCACTGGCCGTAATGAGGGATGCCGCTCACTGGCCGTAATGAGGGATGCCGCTCACTGGCCGTAATGAGGGATGCCGCTCACTGGCCGTAATGAGGGATGCCGCTCACTGGCTGTAATGAGGGATGCCGCTCACTGGCTGTAATAGGGAAATTGGGAGGGGGTATTTTAGAACAGCATTCGGTTCAGAATATATTTTTTTCCTCCTCTAAACCCTGAGTGCGTCTTATGGAGTGAACAAATATGGCACATCTAATACGCTTTGTGTGACCAGTGGGTCATCGAACGTACAAGAGGTTGCAATAATCCAACCCATGGGATGTCCCTTGTTGAGTTTTACTTATGCAAGTTACCTTGTCTAACTCTTTATCTATTTATTTAATCATTTATTTAATTAATTACTGTAATCGGAGTGTTATTATGTTGTTTTTCACTTTTTAAATTATTTAATTACTATTCATGGTAACTGTATTTCAGTTATGAATTTATAGCATATGCACAATTAGATCACTAAAATCTTAGGCCAATATGGCCAATTTGTCAGCTGCCTGGTAATTCCCTTAGCATTTAACTGTACAGTATCTGTGTCCAGTCATGCCATTATATCCAGCTGTTTCATCCATGTACCCAGCTTAGTTGTGCCATCCATGTGGCAAGCAGAGTCCTGCCATGCTATTTTTTTGTACCCAACCAAACCATATCAAAGGGCTGATTCTGTATACTTTTTGCAATTCAACATCATTTAGCTGTGTCAATTATTGAAACATTTGCACAGGTAAAAATGCGCTAGAATTACATATCAACCTGAAGTATACAGCATGTCCTGTTTCACTAATTTCTTACATCTGGGACATCCAAAAGCAGTGTCAGTAAGGTAGGGTGGGATCCCCAAAAGCAACAGCGAGCAGTTCAAACCACTGCCGCCTGAAGAACCTTGAGGCCAAAAGCAGCATCAGCTGAGGCCCTAATATCAACCTTGTAAAACTTGGAAAAAGTATGAACAGAAGACCAAGTTGCGGCCTTACAAACTTGTTCAACAGAAGCTTGGTGCTGAAAAGCCCAAGACGCACCAATAGCAGGAAGGGAGGTTCCTTCCCCTTAGCAGAATAGGCTTGCACCACCTCCTGACGGATCCACTTGCTGATAGTGGACTTAGCTGGAGGCAAACCCTTCCTAGATCCAGAAGGGAGAACAAAAAGAGAATCAGTCTTCCTGAAGGATGCAGTAGCTACCAAATAAAACTTCAGAACCCTGACCACGTCCAAAGAATGCAAGGTCCGCTCCTTAGGATTAGGACACAAAGAAGGCAAAACAATGTCCTGATTGAGATGAAAGGAAGACACAACCTTAGGCAAGAAATCTGGCTTAAACCGAAACACCACCTTGTCCTGGTGTCGCTCAAAATAAGGAGGCTTGATGGAAAGCTCCGCCAACTCAGAAACACGCCTAACAGAAGTGATAGCCACCAAAAAGGCTACCTTAAGAGTCAGAATGGGCAAAGCGGACTCACAAAGAAACTCAAAGGGACGACCCTGCAGAGCAGATAATACCAGATTCAGATCCCAAACTGGTAACATAGGCTTACGTGGCGGACGCACATGAGAAACAACCCGGGATAAAAGGTCTTAACCAAACAGTGATTGGAAAAAGATCTTTGGAAAAAAATAGCCAGAGCTGAAACATGACCTTTGAGGGTACTAAGTTGAAGGCCCAAATCCAAACCATGTTGCAAGAATTCCAGAATCCTGGGAATAGAAAGCACCTGACAGGGAAAAGATTTGGACTCACACCAGGCAATGTAAGCATGCCAGACCCTGTGGTAGATAAAGAACGAGGACTTCTTCCTAGCCCTAATCATGGTATCAACAACAGAGGCAGGCAACCCCTTTTCCATCAAGATGGAGGTTTCAGCAGCCAAGCCGTCAAAGCCAGCATTTGTAAATTGGGATGGCACAGCTGCCCCTGAGTGAGCAGGACCGGATCCTTGGGCAGGACGTATTGATCTATCGCCAACTGCACGATGTCTGCTAACCACACCCTTCTTGGCCAACAGGGGGCCACCAAAATGGTTGGCACCCCTTCCTGGGCTATCTTGCGCAGCAATGTGCTGCAGGTCCAGCTCACCAAGTGTGATAAAACATAACATTTAATGTAACATTTTAAAATATAGCATGACCTGTGTGGAGTGAATATCCTGGGCTCCCCATTCAAAGGTAACGCGTTTCGGGGTTACCTCACCCCTTAATCCTACCTTAAAACAGATGGGGATCCATAGCTCCTTTTAAGAAAGATATCAGCATACTGAGCAGGTGGTGAAATAATGACACTTCCTGCTTAGATGCTGGAAACGAAGAAACCCCGCCCCCTATCTGATGATTGGATGGAGGGTGGAGAAATAGCGCAGCAACCTGCTCAACAGAGGAAACAGAGGGAACACATAGAGGAGCCGAAACCCCTTCTAAGGTATTGCTAGCACATCCGTGGCGAAGGCCAGAGGGTCCTGTGACAAAGAGACAAAGAATGGAAGCTTGTGATTGTGACGGGACGCAAACAGGTCCACATCCGTCAGACCCCAGCGATGGCACAGGGAGCGAAACACCCTGTTGCTAAGGGACCACTCCCCCAGCCGAGACATCCCCCTGCTCTAGGAATCTGCCTCCAGGTTTTCCACTCCCGGGATGTAAACTGTCGAGATGCAGGGAACATTCTCTTCCACCCAGGACAGTATCAGGGACACTTCCTTGAGGGCTCCCTTGCTCCGAGTCCCTCCCTGATGATTGATGTAGGCAGCCGCCGTCTGGTTGTCCGAGCGGATCTGAACAGCCTGACCCCGAAGGTGTGGGGTCAACTGGGAGAGAACCAACCTTATCGCCCGCAGTTCTAGAATGTTGATGGGAGCATGGGCCTCCTGAGGGCCCCACTGACCCTGGAACTTCAGAGACTTCCAAAAGCCCCCCCCAACCTGTCAGACTGGCATCTGTGGTGACAGTCTCCCAGCACGGGGGCAGAAAGGTCCTGCCCACTAGAAGGTTCCTTGAGTCCAGCCACCACGAGAGGGACTGACTGACCAGAGGGAACAGAGCAAATTCCTGATCCAGGGACACAGGGTCCCGATCCCACACTGACAAAAGGTGTAGCTGAAGAGGTCTCATGTGAAACTGAGCAAAGGGGACCATCTCAAAGCATGACACCATCAGGCCCACCAACTGCATCCCCTGCCGAATGGAGGGCTGAGGACAAGAAAGTAGAAACTATGCCTGCGTCTGCAGGCTCTCCACCTTCTGCTGAGGCAGGAAAACCTTGACCTGAGTTGTATCATGCCCAGAAAGGACCTCACCAAGGACAGAGACAATGAAGACTTGGGATGGTTGATCACCCAGCCGAAGGACTCGAGTGTGGAGACCACCATCTGGGTATCCAGCTCGGCTTGTTGGAAGGACTGAGACGCAATCAGAATGTCGTCCAGATAAGGAAGGATGCGTATGCCCTGAGATCTCAACAGAGCCATCACCTTGGTGAAAACCCGAGCAGCCGAGGTAAGACCGAACGGCAAGGCCACAAATTGATAGTGCTGATCCTCCAGAGCGAACCTGAGAAATCTCCGATGACCTGGAAAAATTGGAACATGAAGGTAAGCATTTTTGATGTCCACAGAAGTCATGAAGTCGCCCGGGCGCAGGGTACTGACCGCCGAGCGCAGAGTCTCCATGCGAAAATGCTTGAACCTGACAAATTTGTTGAGGCGCTTCAAATCCAGGATGGGTCTCAGAGACCCATCCTTTTTGGGAACCGTGAACAGATTGAAGCTGTTGAACAGAGTAGAAGCCTCTGCCCCTTTCCCGGAAGGGCACCGGGCAGATGACACCCAATTCCAAAAGGCTTTGGACCGCCAGCCGCAAGCTCTGAGCTGTCAGGGTGTTTTGAGCCATCTGGGATCTGATGAATCTTGGGGGCGGCCAGGCTGCAAACTCTATCTTGTACCCGGAGGACACCACCTCCTGAATCCCCTGGTCTGAGAAGCGCAGTCTCCAGACGTGAGCAAAGAGCCTCAATCGCCCGCCCACTCGGATGGGTGAGGGCGCCTCTTCATGCCTGAGGAGGCTTAGGGGAAGATTTGGACTTGGGACCCCATGAGAGACCGGGACGTCCACGGCCTCTACCCCGGCCCCAAGGGTCTCTACGTGTCCCCGCAAATGGTGCACCCCGGCCAGTCCTGGGAACATGGAAGGAGGGGAGGGAAGAACTAGCCCCCCCGAAAGGGCCACGGCAGCCTACCATCCTTGGCAAACAGATCCAGGCGCTTACCAAAGAGCCGTAGCCCCGTAAAGGGTAATCCAGTGAGAGCCTTCTTAGCCGCATTATCAGCCGCCCACTGATGCAGCCAAACAGAACGGCATATAGTCACCAAAAGGGCAGAAGTCTTACCACAAATCCTGACCGCATCATCCATAGCAGAAAGAATAAAAGCAACAAATTCATAGCAAAGCAGGAGGGATCTATAATCCTCCCCCCTATTGGCAGCCGAGGCATTATCCAGAAGACACTTGAGCAGCCCTTTAATAGCAATAGCCGTGATGGCAGAAGCACACACAGGGCGCAGTGCAGTCCCCACACAAGCAAATGCGTGACAGGCCAGCTGATCCACACGCCGGTCCTCACCATCCCTCAGAGTAGAAGTGTCAGGGGAATGCATGACCGAGGTATTGGACAACCCGAGCGCGGGAGCATTCACCTCGGGGGGACACGACCAGCGCTTAACCACATCAGCAGGAAAGGGATACATCCTTTCCCAACTCATGGGCACCGCGGGCAATCTGCTAGGACGTTCTCACTCCTTGAGCACCAAATTAATAAAGTGGTTCTGCTCAGGGAACTCCAAGTGTTTAACAGTGTGAAAAAGCTCACCCTGCTGTTTTTTTAGCCGCCACAGGCTACTTCAAAAATGTGAGCCAACAGCCTATCAGTATCCTCGGGAGACCATGGATCTTCTCCAAAAGGAGACCCAGTAATGCCATAAACCTCCTGCTGTTCCCCAGAGGAATCAGAGAAAAGTTCCCCCTCTTCTAGGGGGTAAGGGCCAGAAAAAGAATAATGTCCCTCATCCTCCTCAGGAAAAAGGGAAACAGCGGGAGTTAAATGCCGTTTCTTGCCAGAAGCCTTACGGGGGGCAGGCCCAGTAATATGCCTTTCCAAGCTGGCCACCCACATTGCCAATTCATAATGTGATTCCCCGCTAGCATGTCCCTCACTAGGGGTCAAATGCAGGCACGGGGGAGTAGGTGAAGTAGAAGGGGGCGCAGAGCTGGGCAGCGTAGCAGGCAACCCAGACTGCAGCGCAAGTACCTTCTGGGCGCAGGGCACACATACCCTGACACCATCACTCACGGGGGATACCCCACATGCAGCACACAGCTGGGCTTGTCCCGAAGGAACCCCAAGCACATTATCCCCGGAAGCCTCCATATGGTGATTAATATAGGCGCACGGCCCGTACAGGGTCACGGCTAACCAGAGCCACCCGGGATGCCCCCCCCCCAGAGATGCCCAGAAGCTCGCTAGGGAAGGTGGGAGATGTCAAGGGCAGGGCCGGGAGAAACCACAGTCATGGTTGTCCCGACTGAAAGACACAGCGCGTCGGCGGTTTTCACCTTAGGTGTGCTTGGGGGTGATCGGCAGGCCATGCTGTGCCACGGTGATGTATCAATTTAACCTTTTTTTATTACTATTGACTGTGTTATACTGTATTTAGACTGTTGCATTTCTTATCATTGGGTCTGCCAGCCGGCGTACGTTTTGCCTTGCCATTCTCATTCACTCACTGTTTAGTTTTTCTACTCACCTTCTCTTTTTTGTCACTCATTCACATATTCTAGCACCTTTCTCACTTTCCACTTTTCTCAGCTCGCTATTCAGCACTTGCACCTTATCACTTTCTGGCTTGGCGGACGCACGCTGGTTTGGTACCAATGAGTATGCAGGTTATGCCCCCTTTTGTGTGTGGCATTTATTATTATTTTCATTATTAAGCATTAGCCTACCCAAGCCCCCACACCCAGTTTTTTTTAATGTGTCTTGTAAATGTCTTTTAATATGTTTTGCCCATATGTGGTCATTGTTATCACTATTGCAATTTCAATAAAATAGCCTTTTTCATAATTTTCCACATAATTGGTATACATTGATTTATTTATTTGAGGGTGAGTGCAGATTACTTTTGGGGCTAACGTATGGGACATACCAGAGTGTCCCTTCCTGTATATTTGCCATTGAAAGACACAATGAGGACACATAAAAATCCCGCAGTGCAGTCAATACACATAAAAAAACAACCCAGCAGGGGACTCACGGACCAATTGGATCAGGTGCACCAACCGCCAGACCGCAAGGGAAGCGCGCTGCAGCTCCTGTAGAACGAGGCCACCACAGCGCAGTAGAAACAAAATGGCGCCGGAGCGGTCCTTGAGGGGCGGGCCACGGCGGTATGACGCGGAACGTGTCATCCGCAGGTCCTGTCCCCCCCCGAAGAGCGTGAAATCGCGGTCACATGACCCGCCGGCGCCATGATACACAGAGAAAAAGAAGAAAAATACAATTCTGTGATTACTCACCTATAGAATTGGTATTATACGTATACAGCACGTCCTGTTCCAGAATATTCCTTACACTTGAATAATACATCCACAAGATGGCGCTGGACTGCAGAAAACAGCTTGTGGCTCCTCCCGGCCCTATATAAGTCAGGGACCTCCCACAAATTCCCCAGTATTGACAAGCAGTTAACAAGAAGCCGGGAGAACAATAATAACCAGAATTCAAAAATGAACAATCACCATACAGAGGTACCTAAGAATAATGATAACAAGGGTGGGATGGAACAGGACGTGCTGTATACGTATAATACCAATTCTACAGGTGAGTAATCACAGAATTGTATTATTCGAAGTATACAGCACGTCCTGTTCCAGAATATTCCTTACACTTGGGACATCCAATAGCAGTGTCCGTAAGGTAGGGTGGGATCCCAAAAAAGTAACAGCGAACAGTTTAAACCACTGCCGCCTGCAGAACTTTGCGACCAAAAGCTGCATCAGCTGAGGCCCAAACGTCAACCTTGTAAAACTTAGAAAAGGTATGAACAGAAGACCAAGTAGCGGCCTTGCAAACTTGTTCAACAGAAGCTTGGTGCTGAAAAGCCCAAGAGGCACCAATAGCACGAGTAGAATGAGCAGTAAGGCGGAAGGGAGGCTCCTTCCCCCTCCCCTGAGAATGTTGTCTAAGTAAGGAAGGATGCGAATGCCCTGAGATCTCAGCAGAGCCAGTACGCCCGCCAGCACCTTGGTGAATACCCTGGGAGCCGAGGTGATACCGAAAGGCAAAGCCACAAATGGATAGTGCTGATCCTCCAGAGCAAACCTGAGGAATCTCTGATGACCTGGAAAGATTGGTACATGAAGGTAAGCGTCCTTGATGTCTACAGAAGTCATGAAGTCCCCTGGGCGTAGTGAATTGACAGCTGAGTGCAGAGTCTCCATGTGAAAGTGTTTGAATCTGACAAATTTGTTGAGGCACTTTAAATCCAGGATAGGTCTGATGGACCCATCTTTTTTGGGAACAGTAAAAAGAATAGTAGCCTCTGCCCCTTTCCCTCAAAGGCACCTGGCAGATGACCCCCAACTCCAGAAGTTTTTGGACAGCAAGGCACAGACCCCGAGCTGACAGGGGATTTTGAGCCATCCGGGATTTGATGAATCTAGGGGGCGGCCAGGCTGCAAACTCTATCTTGTAACCGGAGGACACTACCTCCTGAATCCACCGGTCTGAGACGTGAAGCCTCCAGACGTGAGCAAAGGGCCGAAGCCGCCCCCCCACCTGGATGGGTGAGGGCGCCCCTTCATGCCTGAGGGGGCTTGGGTGAGGATTTTGGTTTTGGACCCCAGGAGAGGCCACGTCCTCTGCCCCTTCCCCAGTGATCTCCGCGGGCCCCAGTAAAGGAGACTCCTCGGCCAGGTCTGGAACCACGGAAGGATGGGAGAAGGGCACCCATCCCCCGAAAGGACCGGGACGGCCTCCTACGTTGAGGTAGCCTACCGCCCCTGGCAAACAAATCCAAGCGTTCACCAAAAAGGCGCAGGCCCTTAAAAGGAAAACCAGTAAAAGTCTTCTTAGCAGCGTTATCAGCTACCCACTGACGTAGCCAGACAAAGTATAGCCACCAACAGGGCAGAAGTTAATTCTAATGGCATCATCCATAGCAGACAGGACATATGCAACAAATTCATAGCAAAGCAGGAGAGATCTATACTTTTCTCCTCCCGCGTCATCAGAGGCCCTCTCTAAAGGACTCTTAAGCAAACCCTTAATAGCAACAGTTGTAATGGCAGAGGCACAAACCGGGCGTAGCACGGTCCCCACACAGGCAAAGGCATGGCAAACCAGTTGGTCCATACACCGGTCCTCACCATCCCTCAGGGTAGTAGTGTCAGGAGAATGCATGACAGATGTATTGGACAGCCCCAGAACGGGCGCGTCCACCTCAGGAGGACATAACCAACGCTTAATCACATCAGCAGGAAAGGGATACCTTCTGTCCCAACTCTTGGGCACCCCTGGCAGCTTGCTAGGCCGCTCCCATTCTTTGAGCACCAGATTATTAAAGTGAGACTGCTCGGGGAATTCCAAACATGGTTTAACCGTATGAAAGAGCTCGCCCTGCTGCTGCGGAGCCACGGCAGGAGGGGATATACAGAGCACTTCAAAGATATGAGCCAAAAGCCTGTCAGTGTCATCTGAGGATCATAGAGCTTCCCCAAAGAGAGACCCTGTTGTCAAAAATGTCCTTATCCTCTATGGGAGAGAAACAGCGGGTGATAAATGCTGCTTCTTAGCAGAAGCCTTACGTGGGGCAGACCCAGCAAGATGTTTTTCAATGCTGGCCACCCGTGCAGCCAAATCAGGTTGAGACTCCCCACTGGTATGCACCTCACTGGGGGTCAGATGTAAGCGTGGGGGGTTAGGCGAAGTCACCGATTGGGGATACCCAACACGCAACACATACCCGGGCTTGTCCCGAAGGAACCCCAGGCCCAATATCCCCAGAAGCCTCCATATGGTGATTTGAATGGCACAGTAGGCCAATAAGGGCTAACGCTAAAGAGCTACCCGGGATGCCCCAATAACCCGCTAGGGAAGTGGGAGATAATGAGGGGAGATGGTCAGGAGAAACCACAGCGCTGAAGTTGTAACCTGCCTGAAAGACATAAGCATTCCCATGAGCATGTACAATGCGCCGCGGCGGCGAAGCAAACAGTAGTAAACCGCAATAAAGGCACATTGCAGCACACAAACAGATCCCCAGGGCACCACCGCCAGCCGCCCATCCCCCCCCCTCCCCGAGCCCAGGGAGAGAGCGAGAGGGCAACAGAACAGCGGCAAGGGCCCAACCCAGGGAAATGAAGGAGGGGGGTGGTAGAGAACCCCTTACCCAAAAGGGACTAAACAGCAAGGGTCTCAGCATCCCAAAGGATCACCATAAAAGCCTGTAACCGGCTACCCTTGTGGAACAGGGTTTTGTGGTCTGGAGCAGCGCTCCTCAAGCACCTCACCCTGGTGCTGTCCTACCTTCACGCGAACCAGGCAGCCGAGGCTGGGAGGCAGTGGGTCCAGAATGGGTGGAAACAGTCCTGCAGGGCCGCAGGCTGGTAAACCCCGCTCGCCTGCGCAGTATAGAGAGCCATCTTCTATCTTCGCAGTCCGACTGCAGAAGGAAAACTGGGAATTTGTGAGGTTTCTGGCTTTTTATAGGGCCGGGAGATGCCACAAGTCTTTCTGCAGTCCACAGCGCCACCTTGTGGCGGAATTAGTGAAACAGGACGTGCTGTATACTTGGAAAATATTATTTTACAGAAAGAGTAGTAGATGCTTGGAACAAACTTCCAGCAGAGGTAGTTAAAAAATCAACAGTCACTGAATTTAAACATGCCTGGGATAAGCACACATCTATCCGAAGATAAAGAGTACATACAGTTACATAAGGGCAGACTAGATGGACCATATGGTCTTCTTCTGCCATCAACCTTCTATGTTTCTATCCATTATATCCAGCCAAGCAGTACAATTTGTGCACCCATCTTTGCTCACCCACCGTTCCCGCTTGCAGCCAGAGTCCTGTTGTGTTTGCTCCATGGTTTCTATCACTGAACAAAATGCTTGGCTTGAGACTCAGTAAATATCACAGCTTGGCCCAAGCTTGACCAAGTTTATTGGTCTTAGGCGAGTGGGTTTTAATTAACTGTAAGTGGTGAACTACTGATAGAGACAATCAAGTTTATATTAAAAGGGACTGTAAACCCAATCAAACAATAATAAGGAAGCAAGCATCTCCACTGATGCCTCTCCTATGTGCCTCTCCTCCATTTCTTGCAGCACAAGGAAGAAGCTGTCCAAAGTCTGCCCTCCTTTCAACTGCATTTCTCTAGGACCACACAAAAAAGGGATCTAACTATCTAGCTACTCTGTCCCTTAGTGCTCTCCCATAAGCAAACATGGCAAGCATCAGTGGTCTCACAGCTGTCTCTGACCACGGCAGAGCATGTTCATAACTCATAAGGCTGCGCCATAACACGTGCTTACCAGCTCAGCCAAGAAATGGAAGCAAAGCTTCTCTTAAAATATAGAAGGTATTTACCTATAATCTGCTCTGCAATAGATCATTTTACACTGCTCCCATGGAGCATAAGGTGGGAGGAAGTTAATATGCTAATAATATACTAAATTTATATTTACATTGACTTTTTTTTTATCTAGCACTTCCTGTCGGAAAACAACTAACGATACATTTTCCTGCTTTAGCCTAATGTCATGCCAGTTTGGTATTCACAGGAAAAGGTTATTTTTAGAGGCTAATAAATCCTTGTCAATGCAATTTTGCAGTACAGGAAATATTCCGGAAAATCTATTACCCTGTGTAAATAGAAATGGCAATGTCTAACTGCTAAACACACAGGTAAAACAAATGACCTGAGCAGACAAAAAATAAATGCATAATGCAGAATACCCAGCCAAATAACTACCCTGTTTCCCCCAAAATAAGCCCTACCCCGAAGAAAAGCCCTAGTTACAATTCATAATCCAGATGCCTGGCTTCAGGAGAGGGATGAGAGTAGCTGTAAAGGAGGGTGAGGACACATCACGGCTGTAAAGGAGTGTGAGGACACATCAAGTCACACAGGTAAGCTTGTCTGTCGGGAATGAAATGTCTACTCTTGCTGGCTGTACCCCAACCTGCTGCCATGCCGGGCACATGAGTGAATCCCCACACATGCCCCACCTGCCAGTCGGCTCTGTGCATGTACTGTACTGCCACCACCATCTTGCCACCTGCCAGCCAGCTATAAAACATCTCCTGAAAATAAGCCCTAGCGCCTGTTTTTGAAACTGAAAATGAAAAAAGAGATCTGCATATGTAGAGGCCTTGAGAGGTAATGCCAGGCTGCAGTACTCAGCATGCAGCATGGTGTGCAGGGATATTTATCCTGGACATACTTTTATTATCGTGAATGCACTATAAAGGGTTGGAGCAGGCTTTCTCTTTAAAGCAGACCTCCAGTCAAAATTAACTGGAGGCCTGCCGATGGCTTACTGAGATAACAACAGGATGCCCAAGACCAGGTAGCTGTACTCACCCATTTCTTCATTCTCTCAGTGTCAGCTGCCACTTGCTCCCCATGTCACTATCCTTGTCCACTGGGGTTTGTCAGGCAGGCTTACACACCTGGCCCACACACCTAATTGGTCATAGGCAGTCTTGGGGGGTGTCAGGCAGAAACGGGTGAGTACCTCTGTCCAGTCACAAGTATCCTGTTGTATCCCCCACAGCAGGGGTGAGCTGACTTCCTGTATTTTTTGTCTGTAAAGTCCAATATATCCCCTACCCTCAGTTAACCCATTCCTACTTAAAGTATCACCCCCTTCGGATGGAACTGCAGGCTAGGCATTATGGCTACATGTACATTCTTTTTCCTTATTATTGAGGCTGAGACTCTATCTATCAACGCAGGTTTCGTTCCGCCCACGGGAGCCTCACAGGAGAACTGCCTGGGCATGGCACGTGCCCTGCTAAAGGAATAGCGGGGATGTGATGCTGCTCATGCACGCACCATTGGATCGGGAGAGAAGGTCCGACCTGGGGGGTTTCACACAGTGGGGGCATCCCAATTCTGGGTCAAAATCATTTTACTTTTTCCTGTTTGGCATGTGCTGTTTATTTTATTCTTTTATCATAGTAGTCTGTGCTGGTGTTACATATACAATGATGGCAATGTAGCTATTCAGCCTTTGGGCCTTTTGATATATTTTATTTATGTAATGGGGGGTAGGGATCAAGCGCCCCTGGCGCCAAAGGCCGTGGGTTTTGGTTCAATTTAAAGGGATAGTCCAAAAGCATTCACAAAAATAACTGCAATCCTGAACAAGTATTTAAGCCACATATCCTAAACATAAATAAGCCCAGTATTCTCGCTGACCTCTTCCTTCAAGAATAAAGGTCAGACACACAGCTAGGCCATTCGGGCCTTCGCGTTATTGCTGCTGCCCTTATTCAACTGACATAATCCGCACTGCACAGTGGCAGGAAACCCAGCAGCACGACCTCTTTACAGGTGATCTACAGCTTCATGGGGCACCATTTTGGTTGACCACAGCCAGAGTTACAAAAAGGTTAATTCACTTTTCTGTGCAGCAATTTGAATTTCCCTAGGGAGGGATGCATATGAACATTGATTTTTTTTTTTTTTAAAGGTGTCTGTCAATCCAGTTTAATGTGGGGGTTTGACTACAAAGATTCTGCAGTGTCCACATCTTAGTACCCTATTAATCAATATTCAAGCCTCAGTATCAACAGCAGCTGACCCCGCGGTAATAAACAATTTTATATATAGTATTGCACATTTACTTAAAAGAACTTAAGTCCACAGAGACAAAAATCTTCAGAGGGAATCACCCGGGTGTATTAACCTTCATTTAATTCCGTTTATTAGAGCGGGGTCAGCCGCAGTTCATGCTGAGGCCTGAATATGTATTAATAGGACACGAATCAATTTAGGACACTGGTTTGTTGGCCCCTGCACATGATTATAGAATTTTTATTGTAAAAGGTTGCAAGCACGATTTTATTTGATTTGTTCTGGGGTTGATTGGATGCTTGTAGCCTGGAAAGCAGTGGGGGGGACACACTTTGCAACCTGAGGATCCAGTTGCCACACACGCTAATGAGTCATCAACACATATTTAGCGTTTGACCACTCGGTCACCCACCATGGAGGGGTAGGGATTGCATGTTAGGCAACACTGAATCATGACATACCCTTGTTTTATATAACATGGGCCTGAAAAACAACAAACAAGATTAATATTGGAAACCAGCATAATGCCTGTTTAACAGGAGCTACAGAGGAGACGATCCTTAGAGAGCTGTTCCCATCCCACAGTGTGATGCAGACATCACATTGCAATGTAAACTATCAACAGTCCAATAATAGGCTCGTGGCCGGTTTAGAAAGTATCACAGATGATTACAATACAATTAATTAAGGCAAATGATAACAATGTAACACAATAGATCTTTAGTTATTTAGAATTACTCATCTTGTTTGTTATAGCCCCAGCAGGAGGGAGAGATAGCCCATCCTAGGGCTTCACCTCCCATCTCAACATATGGTTCCCTGAACTTTGTAGCCTCTGTATCGTAACTGAAAAATACTCATTCATCTCTGATGAAGTGGCAGAAGTCAGTTGCCACGCAACGTGTCAGTGGTGCTGGTATGCTGGGCATGTCGGTGGAGTAGGACCCGATCATTTTATCATGTGGTAATGTAGATTGTTTTTGGATATTGTTCTTATGGAGCCTTGATTAGCTGCCATAGTGTTAGCAGCCTAAACATATATGCCCTGGAGCTTCTCTCTTTTCAAGCACTTTGCACTTTTCTGCACTTAGCACTTTAGCCTTCACAGTAACCTCTTTGCACTTATCTCTATCTGGCCATACACGGCCCTTTATTTCTGTACATAATCATTAGCACTTCTTTTTTCTTCCTTTTGATGTCCTTTGCACATACTATTGGCACAGTTCTTAGGAGAAACTCCGGGGCATAATTGCATTTTGCTTTGTGTATATACCATGCATTTGATTTAGTGCATAATAGATCCTATATTATCATTACATATGTAAAGTAGTGCGCAACACACCAGTCCCAGCAATCATGTTTTTAACTGTTTTTAAGGTATGTTTTGGCTAATATTAAATAAAGTTTTTTGACTAATGTAACTATTTATATACTGGCATTTCTGTTGAGCGGCTGACTTTGTGGGCTTTTGGGTCTGAGCTGGCAACCCCTCCCCCCTACATATTGATTCCGGCCCGATTTTCGGGTGTTTGGGCCCACTTCAGCCAGCATCCAGTGTAGACACATAGAGTTACTTAGCGTTGTGCAGGTTGACAATTTCTTCTTTGAAACTGAAAAATACTGCATTACTTTGTGAATGGCGATTAAGAATGACACGTAGCTTTTATTCTACTGCCCATTCTATTTTCATCCAGATTTTGCAACTGCTTTTATTTTCTTGCCTCTTTCTGTGTTCATGGATGACTGATGACTGCTACTTTTTAAGTGCACATTTATGTTTTCCTGAAGGGCTACTTCTTTTCCTGTAATTTCAAAGAAACAACAAACTCAGGTTGTGTTTCTCCTCATCTGGAGATTTTATTAGGTAAGCTTTCTCACAAACAGGCTTACTCAGATCTTTTTTTTCATTTTTTATGTCCCAACAACAGTTTAAAAGTGTTGCCATATAAACTATATGAAAAATAGGACCACAGGGATAGATAATTGTGTGTTTAAACAGTAACAGAAAGATTGTGTAGCTTTAGCAGAAATTATGTTGGACTCTAAGCACAACTGGATTAAACTAATCTTTACAATGTGACTGGTAGAGACTTCAAAAGACCTGTCCCTGGTGATTCAGTAATGGAAAAATCATGTACAGTTTCTGATCGGCTAGTGGGTCCCAGAACAAGAACTGTGGTCCTGCCTAGACATTTTTTTTATAAACCAGTCTTCTTATTGTTAAAACGTATTAAAAGGGGAAATGATGAATGCAGATATAAGAAGCAAGCCATATGTATGTCCAACAAACATAGAACCTTAAAGGGACCACCTGGGGAATGATAATAATAATAATGTAACAAGAAGATTACCTGAAGCCCGGCCCAATGTGCCTCCCCTCTATTTCCTGCCTTTTAACTTATTAAAGGATCACAATGTAAGGGGGAGGGGGTCACTTGTACACCTGAACCGAATAAAACTTCCGCCAAGAGTGTGGTTTTCATCTCCTGGTAGAAATAAAATCCAGGGGTGACAGAGGCTGTCACCCCTGATTTCCTCTTCCCTGCATTTAAATAAAAAAACAAGCCTGGTTGGATATTTATTGATGCTGGGTGTATAAGTGACCTCTCCTCCCACCATCCAGAATATTTATATGGATTTTTTATTATTGGGCTAGTTTTCACGATAGTGTTCCTTTAACTTAATTATGTGGAATCAAAAAAGTTAGGATAACACAGTTGAAGCACTAATCTTCAGGGTGAGGTAGGAAAAGGCAACACTTTTGTGATTTATAACAACACTATCAGAGGTGTTGACACTGAAAACACTGTCGGAAATATGGTTGATAATAATAATACACAGCGAACACAAGTACCACAAGATACACTGTTTAAGCATAATATATAGAGTAAAAACACCATACAAAATATTAAAACAGTACTGGATATTATACCAATGATTGTTTCAAAATAGAACCTTTGTTAACTGCCAGAAAAGGTAAAAACATTTTAGTTTCAAACAAACATTTCAAACAGAAACATGCCCCATTTTAAACAAAATGAGTGTTGTTACTCACACGGGGCATCCTGATTGCTGGTACCCCCTGTGTTGTAACGCCATTTCCCCCCAGCCACTCAATGAACTAAATCTTAACTTTCAAATCGCTCCCCCCACTAAACTGAACCCGGCGATTAGCTACCGTGATCACCGGCAACCAGATACCTGGGGATACCTGAATGATTGTGCTGGCCAATCGCGTGGTTTGAATTTGCAGAAGGTGCGTTGAGGACACCAAAAATCGGGATGCCCCCTATTTGACAAACACCTACAGTGGAGCAGAGGGTGGTTATGAAAACTGCTTTGATAGGGGCACTTAAAGAAAATATTTTTAAACCCACTCTGTACACATCATCATTATGGTTGCGGTACTTGAAAGCATGCCCTACAGAGGCAGTGTGGCGAGTCAGTGAAGCATAAAAGAGAAACTTGGCATTTAGGCTTTAGGGAGTAGAAGGTGACTGGAAGTAATTTTGGGTTGAGGGTCGCTTTGAGATCCTTGTACACTAAAAGTGATTCAGCAGCCAAGGAAATAACAGGAGGGTACCTACCTTTTGTCCCCCGCAGATGATCGGTGCTAGTCCAGTGATTGCTGCATATGAGCCTGTGTAGCCCTAAGCCCAAACATGGGGTTGGGATTGAAGCCATGCCAGGCTCATGACCCACCATCAGTTACAGTCTCTTCATTTATTGCAATGGAGGGGGTGTGCTGAGGCCTGACATTCCCCTCCACTGTATTAAATGAGAGCGGTAGCTGACACAGAAGCGAATGGAATGGCAGGCCTACGCAACGCGGGAAACAAGGGCTGCGGCATGGGCTTGGATCCTGTTATTAGGTGAGTTACTGCTGGACTAGCATCGATCAGCTGTGTAGGACAAAAGGGGAGTACCCTTTTGTTTTTTTTTCTTTCGCTGCTGAATTACTTAAAGGGTAATTGCAAGAGCAATGGTAATAGAGTTACTGGCAATGAGCTTTAAAAACCACATCAAACGCAAACGATCCTTACACAAGCCCTGTAAAGGGAAAATATGACTGGAATGGAGTAGTACTACAGTGGCATAATAGGATTGATTCCGCAAAGTGACAATTTTTTTTTCAAGGAAAAAATTTCCTTACGAATTTATTCCTTGTTGCATTTTTTTTTCTCAAAGAGAATCAGCCCTATTATTGTCATCTGTCCTCTTACATTAGCATTCTAGCCAGCTATATTATGCGCTGTAATCTTAAAAGGAATTGGTTACATAAAAGCTTCCATTTCTTTGTATTTTTTTGCAGAAAAACCATATAGGGCAGCAATTTCTTTTATCTATATACAGTAAATAAGATATATAGAAATGCTATCATGCATATTATTCAGTATTAGATTCCAGCATCTGCTTTTCTGTGTTGTAGCATTTTAATCTTTCAGTTCAACCCAACGATATATCACTTGCGCATAGCAATGTTTTATAGTGTACCATCATCTGACAGCTGGAAACGAAGTGAACAAAGGAACATGAAATCGCTAGTGAAGCTTGGTTTCATTCAGGTGTGAATACCTTAGTAATGTGTAAAAATTATAGCAACAACCTAAAAAGAATAGCAAGTATACTGACTACATGCATACTATGAAAGACTTGAAAGTTCACAGTCATAGAGGTATTTGTCACTGGTATCTAACATGTCATGTAAAACAGCTTATTTAAATCACAAGCTCAATAATAACAATGTGCTAGTGATAACATGTTCATATTAAAACTAAAACCCATTGTAAGTATACTAAAAAGGGAAAATGTATTAGCATTACACTTGTTCTTGAATTACTATTACTTCCTTATACCAACTTCTCTATACTAACAACCTCAGGATATGCTAATAAATACACAAATTATAAATATAAATAAACATAATACCAACTGTACTGCTGTGTGAACCCCCCCCCCCCCCCCCCAGACTCTCTCCTCTCTCTGTCTCAAGTGGCACTGTGTAGCCCACCTGCAAAAGAATGACAACTGGGGCGGAAGCCACCAGAACAGCAAGAAACAGTTATTTTGTGGCCATTGAGCCACAGGGGTCATAAACCCAACCACCTGGGCCATTCACAGTTATGGGTCACCAGTTGAATAAAGGCTGCACCATACCACAGGGTCCTTGCCCATTCTAACTAATGTTAGGGTTGGGATTTGTGCTGACCATTTTTCGTTCTCTGGCCATTCAGCCCACAACCTGCACTGAACTTGGCTTGATCTTTCGAGTACAAATCTGTCTCTGTCCTCTGGTACCTTGTTAACCTCTGACCTTCAGCTTCAGCTAACCAACTTGACCATCAGCTCAACCCTGATCACCCTTTCACCTCATCCCTGGATACCACATTGATCTGAACTCTGCTTTGGAGGTTCACTAATCTTCACTCTGTCAAAGCTTATTAAATCCTAAGGGGAACCGTAGCTGGGCAGACATGAAGTGCATGTTGTCTAAAGGTAGAAGAAGCAGTGAAGATTGGAGGATGCAGTCTAACAGAAGGCCAGTGACTATCTGGGCATTAGGCTCTATTCACACCTCTCCGTTTGTGCTGTGTTGGGTAACGCAGTCACAGCGCAAGGAAAAATGCAGCTGCCCAGTTCACATATATATGCTGCTTATATGTGTATAGGCCCATTAAAAACAATGGGCAGCAATTTCCTTTTGTGTTGTGACTGCGTTGCCCAATGCAGGGCAAGCAGGGAGATGTGAATAGAGCCTTACATTTACATACAGTACTTGTACGCTAAATGGTTGGGTAAAGCACTTGGCACCACAAATCTCTCTCTCTTTCTTTTCTTCCACAGCCTTTGGGTGTTTACTTTAGTCTGTGCCTGGACAATTCCTTGACTACTTTCTGTACTATACTATTTTTATTATAATATTTTGAGGACCATTGTTACCAAATTTAACCCTCAGAGAAAATATCATATGTTTAACCCTTCTAATGCATAGCTAACAGTGTCTTTTTTCTTTTAAATGAGGCCTAACCATTACAGATATCTAAACAAATGCTACTACTTTTTCTGAAAAAAAGTAGAACAGCGTATGGATTCCAAGAGAGGACAATTTGACAGAAACCCCATCCTAGGCTTTCCTGGTGACTGACTCACTTTATAGGACCAGTATCACTAACTCTAGCACTGTTAACAAGATTAAAAGATATTTGACACATAAAAAAATCACCGAACCCTAAGTCTAATTGTGCAAAAGGAAAACTGAAAGAAAATGGTTTTCTATATGCAAATATTGTCCAGGCTGATGGGGACATGGGAGGATCAGCGCCGACAGCTGCTTTCTCTGGTAGTGATTCCAGGCTCTCTATATACAAAGCTCCAAAAGATTATGAGGGCACAACTATTAAGAGGTACAGATGACACCAAAACAGAAAACCTACTGTAAATTGAGCCTTGTCCCACATCTTCAAAGTCAAGGAATGTCAGTTTATTACAGACAAAGCTGGTAAATATCTAGGTCGTTAATTATAGAATTCAATTGTCAAACACATGCTAGGTCTCAAGAGCTTTTAACACTTCATTAATCTTTTACCCTGGCCATACAGTCTTGTTTATTACACACCAGGAGCTCACAGTAGCAGAAAGCAAGTCATATGTAAAATCACAAGAAATGTTAGGTTCTATGACAAATGAATTCTGTGAGCATCTGGAGAGGTCATAATAAATGCACCAGTGATTTGCACTGGTAAATACCTGACGTTATGTGTGTATGTTCTCTTTATCTTATAGATGTATGCATATCCTAGGTAAGTTTAAATTCACTTACTGCTGATTTTTCAACTACTTTTGCTGGAAGTTTATTCCAAACATTTACTTCTGTCAGTCTTTCTGTAAAATAATATTTTTTAATGTTGCTCCTGGTCTTCCCTCCAACTAGCTTTAAACCGGACCAACATCCTGGCACAGTTGGAAAAGAAAACATTCTTTCCCCATCTGCATAAATCATGCTGAAGCGTTGTCAGCACTTACATTTGCTCCTGCATACACTCAAAGCTGAAACGCTGCCTCACAGATCTTCTAGTGGTAGCGGCCGTTATGGAACTTCCTCTCCCAGCATCTCAGCCATGCTGCTACCTGAATTCAACTGACATAACTGACAATGCACAGTTACAGGAAACCCAGTAGCACTTCCTGGTTGCAGGCTGTCTGCAGATGCATGAGCCACCAAATAGTTTTTTAAATTTACCCCAGTTAGAAAAAGGTAAATACATTTTTATGTGCATCAATCTAAATTGCCTTGGGGAGGGATGCATTTGAGCATTGTTTATTGTGTTGGTCCGGTTTAAGTCATTTTTGGCTGTTGGTCCACTTTAACCCTTTCGCTGCCAGCCTACCTGCAGCATTTCCCACTCCCTGTTGCCAGACGATGTTACACTATTTTGCGCTACACATGTTCAACTGTCATTTTTGAAAGGATTTCCAGGGATTTCCCTGGAAAATGATATATTGTTTTTTTCAGCAGAGTCTGGGCTTTAACATGAAATGTCTTGTTTGTATTTTTTAGGTGTATTCTCAATATTTTTGGGTGAAATATGTGAAAAAAAATTAAAAAAAAAATATTTTTTTACAATTTGTAGTGTTTTTTTGTAATAAAAAATGTAAGTTTGTCAATAAAATTTTATTGCGTGTGAAATCCCAATTTCTCCCGGTTACAGCGGTACCACATATGTATAGGTAGACACCCTTT
This sequence comes from Gastrophryne carolinensis, assembly GCA_027917425.1. NCBI lineage: Eukaryota > Metazoa > Chordata > Amphibia > Anura > Microhylidae > Gastrophryne > Gastrophryne carolinensis. Next base: position 288,026,277 of record CM051237.1, on the reverse strand, counting down.
CCTGCCCAGGAGAGGGTTAATTAAAAAAAAAAATGACATAGGGTCCCCCCTCCCAGGGAGGCGGACCCCATTTTTTTTTTATTTTTAAGGGTTAAAAACCCTTAAAAATCCCCCAAAAAAATGACGTGGAGTCCCTCTTACCCAAAGTAACCAGCCCGGGACCAGCTATGGGGGCTTGTAGGCACAGAGTGGGGGGCCAGCTTTTGTGGCCCCCCCACCCTGCAGCCTACGAGCCCACATAGCCTATGTGGGCCCGGGCTCTTCTGCCCCCCCCTGGGCTTTGGGGAGGCAGGTAATGGGGGTGCCGGGGGTTAATGGCAAGTCACCCGCTAGGGCAAGTGACTTGCCACCCCCCCAGCCTTGTGAACTGGTATAAGGGGTCTCATGGACCCCTTACCAGTTCACAAGGGGTTAAATGTTGAAAAAAAACACCACACGTTAATAAAAAAGTATTTTATTAAAAAAAAAAAAAATTTTTTACTGTACTTACCTCCGATTGCAAGCTCTTGTCCCTCGCCGCTCTGCTGACAGATTCCGGTGATCGGCATCCAGAGAAGGAGGAGGCAGGAGATCAGAGGATCTCCTGTCACCTCCTTCCAGGGCACCGATCACCGGCATCTGAGAAGCTGACAAGGCTGAAGCCGGTGATCGATCGGGGCCGGGATGACGTCATAAGCCCCGCCCCCAAGGGGGCGGGGATTAGCGGCAAGATGGCGGCCGCCATCGAGGATGAAAGGGGAGAGAGCCTCTCGGGCTCTCTCCTAAAGATCGGTAAGTCCTGCGGGGGATCGGAGGCCCCCCAGGTGAAGAGGAGGGACAGCGGGAGCCAGCGCACACACAGGTAAGTGAATGTCATTTTTTTTTTTTTTACAGTTAGCAGCTTCTGCTGCCAAAGCGGGGGGGGGGGGCCTATTCCGGGGCTCTCCTGGAGCCATCCGACCCCCCACGAGGGATCGGATGGCACCAAATTAAAGAGGAGACCCGGCCGGATCCAACAAGGGGTGAGGTGAGTATTTTTTATTTTTATTTTTTAAACCAGCAGCGGGGAAAGTCAAGCACGTAACATCTACGGGCTTGGCACTTAAGGCCCAGCCAAGCCAGCACGTAGGTGTTACGTGCTTGGCAACAAAAGGGTTAAGTTGTCACCCCCCTTGTATCATTAAAAAAGAACAAAACCCAACTTGGGATCTAAAAAATTCTAGGGCTGACTGCTGGCTCACATCCAAAATTAGGATGCCCCGTTGTGTGAAACCCCCCTGGATACTACAAAATCCAGCTTTTGTAAACAATCCACAGTCAGAGGGGCCATATCCCTAGCATCACTTAAATGAATCTTAAATATGCTCTGCTCAGAGACAGCTGAGGGACCCCTTTGGCTTGCTGTGCTCACTCGCACTGAAAGCATCAAGGGAGTGGCTGGATAACCACTCTGTCTTGATAAGTTTTTAGTTATTGTGTATTTTGAAAAATAAGTACAGATAAGTAAAAAGGACCAAAATAGACTGGGGGTACCCTAACTATGGCAACACTTTAGATGCTTACTGCACTCCCCTGGGAAGCCTGACACCAAGAAGACAATTTTGTCAACCAGGCCATTCACATGACCACTGTCAGTCAACAGGGTTTTCCAGGTAAATCCAGTAGGCTGCTGGTGGTCATACTGAAGCTTCAAAACATTATGGAACATGGAAGAGGTGAGTAGCAGTTAACCAGTCTTGGGCTTCCTGGCTGACAATTTGCAGTAAGACATCAAATTTGTAATGCTCCTTTGCTGTCACAAGTCTATTTTGAAAAAAAAGTAATTCAAAGAAAAAGATTTGTGATATTCTAACTCACAGTGAGGTTAGTAATGCTATCAAGGTGCATCTTACATTTGCTGTTGCACTTGGATGGGGAGAGAATGGTTCTTTCATCACTAACTTAATTATATACTATTTTACTTATGATTAAAGTACACCTTTACTTTACTCGAAACATCAAGCGCTCAAGCCCCACTAAGCAAACATTATACAACTAAACTAGAAATATATTTCTGCTAAATTACAGAAGCAATACTTATTGCAAGCCTGTTTTTGAACAGAGTACACCACTTGACAACAATGTTGATGGAAACGCATCTGCAGTTGCTAAACAGAGGGTAAGGGTCTCCTCTGACCTGTGATGATCCAGGTCTCCACACTGCTAAACATTGGCATCTGTATATAGAATTATGTTACCTACAAGAGCAAAACAATAAAGGTTGCCAGTTACAGTATATCAACTATTTTAGAAAGTGGTTGGCGTGCGTTCATGGCTATAACATCTATCCTTGGCAAAGCACAATAGTGTACAAATGCTTGATTCGTTACTGAATGGAAAATTACTACCACTACTACTATTTGACACATTAAAGTCTAACAGAGGAAAATGTTTCTTATTTTGTCTGAATGCAAACCATAAATATATTAATTCTTTCAGCCAAACATTTTGCAATAGTCTTTTTTAAGGTATGTAAAGTGACATATGAATGTGGAGCAGACAATAATTACTTTGCCATATGTTATTTTTTCATCCGCAGCTTGTCCGGTTAACAATGCCACACTTCACACTAAGGTAACTGGGTGTTAACAAGTGTTAAACTAATTTGTACAAAAAGGGGAAATGAATATGAAAGTGCTTCTACCTGCTGCATGGAACAAACACTGAAACCTAGACAAGGAAAGAGGGTTACTGGATCGGGAAGAAAAATACAACTCTGTGAAGTACTCACCTGTAGAGTTGATATTAAACGCATACAGCACGTCCTGCTCCCGAATAGTCATAACATGTGGGTAGTCCTCCGCCTCCGGCGCCGTGCACTGCAGACATGTAGAAAACATGCTCCTCCCGGCCCTACATATACTGGAGGACCTCCCACAAATCCCCAGCATTGAAAAGCAGTGAGAAGAGAAGCCAGAAGGAACCAACCACCCAGAATAACTGGTAGCAATATCTGAACGATAATAATCACCATACAGGGGATCCAGAATTAGTGAAACCAGGGTGGGGTGGAGCAGGACGTGCTGTATGCGTATAATATCAACTCTACAGGTGAGTACTTCACAGAGTTGTATCATTCTAAGCATACAGCACGTCCTGCTCCCGAATAGTCATAACATGTGGGAAATCCAACAGCAGTGTCAATAAGCAGGGTGGGATCCCCAGAAGAAGCAAGGCACAGCGGACAGTAAAGGCGCTGTCACCTGCAAAACTAGCAACAGGCATGACAAGAGCATAGGCTCCAACATCAGTCTCATAACGGAACCAAGCAGGTATGAACAGAGACAGGCCATAGGCAAGTAATTGAACTAACAGAGAAACAAAAACCCTGGTGCTGAAGGGAACGTGATACCCAAGCACCCATGATAACAGAGTAAACAACAATGGGGAAGAAAAGCTCCCCTGAAGGAGCATAGGTCAGTGTAGTGACCCAACCAGCTCACAGGCAAGGAAGCCTTGTGGCAACACTTGTAACACCCTCAAGGGGAACAAAAACAGGTCACCCGACCAAGGCGGGAAAACAAACCCTAAAATACCAGGAAGCCAAGGCTTCCCCAGGATCATAGAGCATTCAGAAGGAACGCTCCAAGGCGCAATGGCGCTGGAATAGATATCAGGCGCATACCTAAGGCGGCGCCCCTAGACTTCCAAGAACAGCAGTCCCCCAAAGGCCAAGGAGGCCAGCATGGGAAGAAGTGCAAAAAACCTGAAGAGGGAAGTAGGCCCTCACAATTAGTATATTAGTAATCAGCCCATAGCTATACAAAAGGGTCTGAACCAAGGGTCCAACAGACCACCTGGGCCAGAAGCCCAGGATAAAGGGAACACCCCCAGGCATGGGATACCTGTGGCCGCATATAGCCGTACATGTATATATGAGTATACATAGCGTCAGGGAATAATTAGCCAGAACCATCGTCTCAGGCCAAAGTCTGACGGAGTCAGGAGGCCCCAGAAGAGCGGTCTGGCCTCCAGGGCAGCTGATACCATATCCAATCAGGATCCCCAGGAAGTCCGCAGGGTAAAAGGATGAAAGGTTTGATCCCCACAGGGACTTATGGAACCACAGGGGAGGTGCAGTTTAAGCAACCCAATGAGAATACTCTACAAGGGTGACAGAACCAGACTCCTGTAGGAAGGCCAAGACAGGCCTACACCATCAGAGTCCCCAGATGGGGAGCCAACCCCAATTTAAGCTGTAATGGCTTTAAGGCCCTGTGGACCGATAACGCCTCACAAGGAAGAGACTAAGGCCCCTGTCAGTCAATATGGGAACCACCAAGCCATTATAGGTGGAATAAAGGGAAGCTGGGGAGCTAGCCCCCAAACCTCTACTCATACTAAGTCACCCAGAAGATGAGGCCCGCCCCCAAGGGGCGATTAGCAATCAATCCCCAGACAGGGGATTGAACGGAACCAGAGAGAGACCAGATAAGGACAGGACCGCACCCCAACTGGGATATCACAATTCCGCAGTCCTCGGCAGAGGGGTCTGCAAGCCATTACTCCCAAGGCCGCCTAGGCTATAGATCCCATGGGACTCACTATCCGGCCAGCCGTGTGCAGAGCCCAAAGGTAGGTTGGTGAAAAGAAGGCATATGAAATAAAAAGGCTAAGCCTAAATGCTCAGGCCCACCAACAGGAACCAGAATATTCTGGGACAGTAGGGGCAAGGGCAGAGGCCCTGTGTCAGAAGGGAGACCCCTCAGAGCCACTCTAGGCTCCCTGGGCAACCCGGGATGGCAAAACCTGCCGCTAAGGGCAACCATAGAAGCGAATACCGCTGAGAAGTAGGGGAGGTAGAACCCCACCCAGGCCAGGGACAGGGACCCTCCAGAGGTAGCAACCTGTCACAATCTTTAAACCAGCATTACAAACATGCCATTGTCTTACAACAGGCCAGGAATCCCTCATGAACCGACCAGTCCTGAAGGAGGCTCAAAGGGGGCCACAGTTTCAGCGAGCCCAGCAGATAAGTTGGACCCTCTAAGGGAGCAACCTAGAACCCCGTGGTTCGTGGGAGAGATTTGGGTCTCCCTTTCCAAACCTGCTAGACTTGGTACCCAGGGGGGCCATACTCTAGGAGATGCTAGCAAGGAAGGGAGGTGCCCCCCTGGCGGGGCCCTTGCAAATGGGAAGTTCCAGAGGAACCAGATTACCAAGAAGGCCTGAGTACAGACCAAGCACCGGGGTGCTGGGACATATGAGGGTTTAGTAACCTACTGCGCCGAAGAGCCCGGGCTTGTATATAAATGACATCTTCTTGATGTGCCACGGACAGACCCACCAGCTGCCATCCCGCTTGGTGAAGGCAAGGCGCAAGTAAAGGGGGGCAGAGCCCCCGTAACCAGGGGTCCCCTAATGCCAGAGAAGAAGGCCTCGAGCCTGAACCGATTTCCCAGGAACGGGGAATAGTGGATAAGTGACCGTGAGAGGATGAGTTGTTTAAGCAACCATCCAGTAGCTTCCAGGGGACACTGTCGGCTAACCGACCCACTTTGTCTGATGCAGAGGCGGGGAAGTAAGGAAGACCACCCAGTAGGTCCCAACGCCGAAGCCCCACCTCAGGTGTGTCCCCAGACCCGCCAGGCTAGTAGCCTGGGTGCGAAGGGAGGCCCCTGCAGCGCCTCAAGCTGCAGGGTTGATCCTGTGACACTGACTAGAATAGTCTTAGGCGTGCAGCAGACCCCAGAGAAGCTGAGAAGTGCTAGAGCCTCGCAAGAGGCCGAAACCCCCCCCGCGCAGGGGTCCGTGACCCAAGACAGATATGTCATATATGGATTACTTGCAAAGGTAGAATAGCTAGGCCTGCCGCAGGCCCATGGGGTCCACACTACCTCGTACTGATGAGGGGGGAAGATGGAAAAAATGTATAGGGGCCATGGCCCCATCTCGTTAAGGCAATTGCCAAGGCGAGCCCAACACTGCAGGCCCAGTCCGGCCTGCGCCAGGTTCAGAAGGGAGAGCAGGGGCTAAAAACACCCTGACAGGAACTGAGGGGGGGACCGCCAGCAAGAACCCATCCTGAGCCCAGGTGGGCTACATCCCGGAACCGCCAGAAGGAGGAGGCATATTCCTAGATGTGAGACAGCTGTGCAGTCGCCCCCTCGCCCAGACGGCACTAAACACCCCCCAAGGAAGATCCTCAGGGCAGTGATCCAGTATCTTTCTGACAAGAGTCCTGGCGGCCACCGCAGTGATGGCCGCGGCACAGACCGGGCACAGGGCCGTCCCAGCACACGAGAAGGAGTGTGAGGCCAGTCTGTCAATGCGCCGGTCCTCAGCATCCCGAAGGGTACGATAAAAGGGGCAGTCATAAAAGGGGGGTTTGTGACCCCTATAACCGGAGCGTCCACCACCAGGGGAGCTGACCATAAATTAACCACATCAGGGGGAAAAGGGTACTTCCATTCCCAGACCCCTGGAATCCCTTTCAGCTTACCAGGCGATTCCCATTCCTGGGCAATAATATTCTGGAAATGTTCCTGTTCTAGGAACTCCAAGCGCGGCGGCGCTGTATGGAAAGTCTCCTTTTTAGGCTTGGGAATCTCCCCGGGGGGGGGGGAGATTGACAAGACCTCAAAGATCTTAATCAGGATTTCATCCGTATCACACAGACCCCAGGAGCCAGGCTTGAATTCCTCACGGCCCGCGGGCATCCCATGGGAGGAGCCCGAGTCTGAGAATAGCTCAGCTTCCTCAGAAGGATCAGGGTCCTGCATATCAGCAGAATCATCGGTATCGTTAGGAACAGGAGAGCCTGGGGACGTCAGGGACCGCTTTTTACCAGGGCCCATACGCTCCGCCAATCCAGAGAGCACCTGCTCCGCCGTGGGCAACGCTCGCGGCACCTCTTGCAGGTCATCCCTGCTGGAGTGGGACTCATCATGAGCCGGGGAGACGGGGGTGAGGAAGGGAGGATCCTCTGTTAGCAATGCCTGTGCTGCACACTGTCCGCAGACCTGTGCCCTGTCGGCCTCAGCCAGGGGCTGGCCACACACTGCACACAGCCGGTCACGTCCCGGAGGGACCCCGGTTCCATAATTGTGAAATGCCTCCATATGCTGATTTTTATGCAGTATAACGCAGGGAATCATGTCTTCGCAGTTCCAGCACTGCAGAGAAATTTGGGGGATTTGTGGGAGGTCCTCCACTATATGTAGGGCCGGGAGGAGCTTGTTTTCTACATGTCTGCAGTGCACGGCGCCGGAGGCGGAGGACTACCCACATGTTATGACTATTCGGGAGCAGGACGTGCTGTATGCTTAGAATATACTGATACTGTTCGGCAAACTACTCTAGTAAGACCTCAGTCTGTATGAAGAGTGACAATAACCTTAAGTTGGCCCCACTAGATATCAATTTATAAACTACATGGGCTACTTTAATCTTATTTCTGTTTACAGACTAAGGCTCTTTTAGCTCCAATACCATATTTGTCCACTATATGTAAATATAGCAGATGCTTTCTCAAATGGTAGCCTCCTTTCTAAAATCAGCAACTTTATAAAGAGACCAAATAATGGCTTATAGGAGACCCACAGTGAGCATCTAGCCAGCGCTGCAGGAAATGGAGGAGAGACATATGGGACAGATATCAGATGAGCTGCTTCCTGCCTTATTATTGCCACTGGCTTTAGAGTTCCTTTACAGTGGCTCAAAACCCTGGCTTGCCCCCAGGGCATTCTAAATCGTAATGCCCTGCTGTGTAAAAGCCCCGTGGTGGCCAGTAATCTCACCAGAGGCTCCTGTGACTCTGTGTTTGCCAAGGGACACATCCCTGGCATCCCTGTAGCTGTGCGCAATCTTGCACCCATCTAAATTAATAATTTAGATGGGCGCGGAGGTGCGCACACTCAGCAAGAAAGCTGGGTGATGTGGCCATCCAGCTGGCGAACATCACTAAGCACTCTTGAGATAAGGCAATCAGCTATCTCAAAAGTCTGTCAGCAGGGACAAACATCAAGGCTGGGCTAAGGAGCATGCAGTCGGTACCAGAACTGACAGAGAGGAAACAGGAAAGCTGGATACTGACTTTACTGCAAGTGAAGGGTAAAGGGCAATGTTTTTTCTACTGCTGAAATATGCTAAATACTTAAAATCCACTAGCCAGCAAAAGCAATACACTGGTGTTTCTGTCTTTTGTGTAGTTATTAAGCATATGCAGGGGCGTGTTGCCATGTTGAGAGGACATTGTATATCATCTCTCTATGCGTTAACCAGTCTTTCATAGGTGCCTCTTGCAGGGACTCCACAGCATTACAGTGCATGCATGGGGTCTCTCTTTAGTGCTGGAGAGAACTTGGAAAATCAGGAGTAAAAGGGCTAAAAAGTAGGATGATGCTTTTCAAGGCTCTTCCGACAGGACTTGGTGAGGAGAAGAATGGTGTGAAATTTGTGCAGCAACCCTGAAAATCAACAGCAGGTTGCTAGGAGCCTAGCAGAATACTACAACAACTCCACAAAATAGCTTTCTAGTAACAAAAACATTGCAGAAAAGCATACAAGGAAACAAAGATATTGCTAGCCAAGCATCAGACCAATAAATTCATGGCAGGGCTAAGGAAAAACATTACCAGCAAAAGACAAAACATAACTGCTGTATAGCTTATCAAGTAGACTTAGCCAGTACAGCCCTTCCCAGTCCAAATCCTCTGATGGATATAGTGTGTTTAACCTGGATTTTGTGCTAGTGAAAATCAAGAAAGTGAAGTGAATTTCATTTGACTATAAATCAACTACAACTGCTAAGTGATACTTTGTTAATATTTGCTGTAAAGTATAGAATAAATCATCTTCTAAGTAAAAAGAACTTGTTTAAAATTGAGGAAACATAACCTGCCCCAACACCACTTTGTTCTATTTCTTTGTTTAATGAGTCCCCCGTCCGCTGGCTATTTTGGTATAAATATCCTCACTTTCTGAATTAGCCAGATCAGCGTATTATTACTAATTAGGGCCTAGCTAATTGCTCATGGACATAAGCCTGTAATGGCTATCCTAAGCACAGGCTTACTTTAAAGTGATAGAATAGACAATCCAAGCCAATTGTTAGACCACTGTGTCGGGCTACATTTGGCACTGTCCAAAATGGTTTTCCATTTTTAAATTAGAAAAGAAATATGTTTTCTCTTCTGAAGCATGTGGGTTTGGACCTTGGAACTGTAATGCAGGATAAAAATCAGCAAAATGGCCAGGGGCTGGGAGAGCCTGGGACCGTGCTTCACATGACACAGGCATTCTCATTACCATGGCCATGGCTGTGTTTAAGCAGTGCTTGAATGGCTCTGAGAGCACCATTCAAGCCATCTATAAAGAGAGGGGGCGTGGTCTGGACTAGCTCCTCAAGCTAATATTGGTGGTCCACATCGGTGGGATCACGCTGGAGGGGCAGATGAGGATGTAAATTTCCTCATTCACTCTGCCGTGCTGAGAGGATGCACATTGGTGGAGGAATGCAAGGTAAGCCGCTGTGTTTTTTAACCTTTTGCATGAAAAGTCCATATGACCTTTTACACTCTACACCCTACCAAACCAAGTGTAAATTGCCCCACTTCCCACCTGGTACTGCAGCACACTAGGGCTGGTGGCGAACCCCATTTCCTCAGCATCCCGGTGCAGCAATGCTCCACAGACCATCTGGTTGCCAAGCATGGAGCCCAGGACAGAAGAGGAGGGTACAGTCTACCAAAGAAAGAGGTTCTGTATGAAAGAGGAGTATGTCTATGCACATTGATAGTTTGCTGATTGCAAATATAATAATAACCAAAGATGATGGAATAATACTAAATAGTACTGAATGCTAATCTTACACATTTAGAATAATGTTCTGTTCCTTTTAATCCATTTTGTTTTCAAACAGCATTTCAATTGTAATCTATTTGATATTTTCCAACCAGCACAAACCTTGTTTGCTCAATACAGTTCTTGGAATTCGATCAAATAAGCCTCAGTAAGAAAAAAAAACGAAAATATTTTATTTATTTAAGAATGAAACCGAGTATGACCAACTTATTAGTGAACTTGGCATAGGGTAAAATTGATATGCAAACCTCCAACCAGGAATTAAGATACCTGGTAGCTTGACACCAAATAAAAAGACGCATTTGGAGGCCTACACAGTAATATTACCAATAGGATTATACTTTTAAACCTGCATATAATTCTACTAATGTACAGTTATTATTACAGTTATTATTGTGTTATTATTAGTTATTATTATCCCTCTGTAAATGGGCATTCCAACAGGGGGCTACCTGCTTCTGCATGTACTGGCCACCCTGAGCCCTCCTGGTGACAGATTAACATAAACATGTGCAGATAAAAAGTTAAATAAACATTATAAGGATAAACTCTTTATACAGTAGCATCCACACTTTAGTTTAATTAAAGCAATGTACTGTTATAACTTTATGATGATGCTATAGCGATTATATTAATATAATATTAATTAAACCTAAAACGGTTGTGGGGAAACTTTGAATACAAGTCGATCAGTATGCCTGCCTATTAGGTATACCCGTTTAATATATATATATATATATATATATATATATATATATATATATATATTCATTAAACAACTACTATTTAAACCAGAAGGACAGATCCTTATTTTCTGATATGGGTAACTTTTGCAATTTCCCAGGTGCCTTATTAACTAAGAAAGAATGTTTTGTTTTAATCTTCTTCAGATTGAGAAGTCAGTCACAGACTCAGTCAATGAACGCTACGAGTTAGGAAAGTTATAAGCGGACTGACCTACTTCACCAGACATAGCATAAGCATAAGAAAGCGATAGTTCACATAGCTTGGCTTTGCAAAAAAAAAAAAAAACACCGGGTGATTTGGAAGTGCAAATTTATTGTTTCTTTATTATTAACTGTAATTGTTCCAGGCAAATAGGGGACTGGGAAATGCAAACCACATGAATAAATTGCACCACTTTGGCCTAGATAGCGAGAAAAGCATTTTTTCCCTAAAAACTGGAATAATTTTGCACAATAGGGACAAGGAAATATGTCTCTGCATGTCTGAGTGTTAGAAAGGGAAATCCAGACCATTAACTTCAGATGATCCCCTACTAACGGGCTATAAATCCCCACTAATGCAATAGTAAATGTGGCAATCATCTTTCACTCCTCCACATAGGGTATCATTTTACAAAGAACTCAATAAAAATGACTTTTTGCATCACAAAAGCAACCCCCTTATGGAACAGCTAATTGGGTCGTTTGGTAGCAAATGCACAATTCAATGACTCAGTATCATTATGCTGGTAATTAATATTATTATATTGAATAGCATACTTCAGATTGTAAGGGAATGGGCGGCACTGTGAGCAATTACTGGCAGCCAAATGAAAGTAAATGTAAAAGAAAAGCTAATAAGCGGCTACACATCAACACACTACACAAAGTTACAGCTCTAACACATACAAGGACATATGATTTTACCTTGTCGAGCTCTGTTAATAGAAAGAAGCTGCCAGAAAACTAAGGAAAGGAAAGCAGACACATATTTTTAATGTCTTTATTAATAGAAGAAGCAGACGGCTGTGTAGGTTTAAATGCCAGCCCTGCTATCAGTGCCTTTTATTTTCTAGCAGGATCGTGACAAATGCATTACCCTTCCCCACAGATGGACTAGAAACACTGTTTTTAAGGCTGCAGTTATTGCATCTACTGGGAACATTTTTGCACAAAAGAGACACTTACTGATTTTCTCCTCGTCTCTGGAAAAAGGGAAGCAGCAGAGCTGGCCCATGGCACCTTTGTTATGCTGCTGATCCTCTTCTGTGTGAACACCACAAAGTGCAGATTAGTGCACAGGCTGGCAGAACGCTGCTTATTCCACAGACAAGGGAGGGGAGCAGAGGAGGAATTGAAGAGGAGACAACCAAAGGCTATAGTGAGGGGAAGGCTCCTCCTCCCCGTCCTGCTGTTTGATGCAATCGCTCTAGGACTGACAGCACGGGAGACAACACTACAGCAACCGCACATGTGTACAGCTCTTAATCTATACCCTGAATAATTACTGTAGTGACATTTTGTTCTGTGAAAAAAAATCTTTAAAGAATGAGCTTGCCGTTTCCAAAATGTTTAGTTATGGAGTGTTAGGGCAAGTTAAAGGCATAGCAAAACTGGGAGCACAGGGCTGGCAATACAGCAAAGTATGCAGTGAATGTCAGCATCTCAGGCAATAAAATACTCATCTGACATTAAGGCGGTCCTTCCCCCAATGCTCTTTTTAAGATTCACAGCTGATGTGCGAAGCAGCACACTTCTTCTGATCTTAGATCAGGTCTCCTGGCATTCACACACTGACCAGCAGCCCTCTATAGGGGACATGCAGTCAGAGCCTGGCATTCCCCGTCTGTGAAAGTGAATAGAATGTGCTGTGCTCCAGTCACAGGGATGGGGACAGGGCAGAGCATTGTCTACCAGTTTGCTTTCAGATTGTGGATGACCACCCTAGAAATCTATGTCCACACCACAGTACCTGATCTGAGCATTACCTGGTGCTCTAATCACTAAAAAACAATGCCTTAATCTTATAAGTGCCGATTCTGCACCATGAGATTTTTTTTCCTCACTTTTTTGTGAAAAGAAAAAATGGACATTGATTCTTTCCTTGGTGCAATTTAGCACCATTTTCAGCTGTGCAAATGTTTAAATAATCTGCTATTTTGAGTAGCACCAAGGAAAAAAATCAAGATAATTTTTTTTTCTAACAAAAAAAGTGAGAAAAAAAAATTGTCACAGTGCCGAATAGTCTTCATCTGAGTAACACATACCGCCCAGGTCAATAACTAATGGAAAGGTCATTTAATAAATAAGAAGCCTCCAGTAAATACCTTCCCCAGATCAGTCAAAACACAAACCATCCAATCACTGAAAAATAAGGTGAGGTCTGCAAGAATATCCATGGAGATTAACCCATAGGATTTCCGTGTCAATTGATTCCCTCCCCCCGGGCATCCAAAATCGGGATGCCCCATTGTGTGAAATCCCCCCAGGTCGCCCATAAACTCACAGTCTTTTTCAGACCAACGGCGCATGCACGAGCCGCGCCTCCGTTATCCATCTAGCATTCGTGAATGGCCGGCGCAGGCACGCTCCCTATTAGAGGGTGGCGGGGGATGCGGCCACCAATGCGCTCAGATCAGCTCGTGTTAGATGAGCTCCTGGACTCGCTGATTTTGTTTGCACAATCTGGGGGGTTTCACACAGCGGGGCACAGCGGATAGTCAAAATCCTGGTTTTGGTACACCTGAGGTGTATTTGGCAATTATTGGACCTACCCTCTCCTCTGCCACCCTGCTGTGAGCCATAATTGCCCATCATACCACTGCTGGGCCTCTAAGCCAGTAATAAAGTAATATATTTTGTAGTAACTAACTGCATTATGTCTGAGGATGAGATCTACTGTAGATAACCTTACACTTACCACATAACCACTTACTTATTATTCTTTTCCCCACCAGGCTGCAACTCTGTTCTGGACTCTAGGATACAGGCGCCGCCATTTTGACTCAGAAGCATCACATACTAAGGCGAGAGGCGAGGAGAGCAGGGTAAAGTAGCAGGGGGTGGGGTTATAGCTGTGCTTTGCACAGACAGAGCAGAATTGGGGTCAGGGAAAGGACAGCAATCCCAGAATGCAGAGCAGCACAGTCAGAAAACACTTCCTGTTTGCAGGCTGCCTGATGCTCCATGAACCGCCATCTTGAATGTTTAAAGGCTCATAACATGCCGTAGTTGCAGGTAGGATGATTATTAATGTGAGCAATCTGTATGTACAGGGTGCGGGAAACATATAAGATAAGCTCTTATTCAGGGTGAAGGTCTGCTTTAAGATGAGCTGTTTACTACCTTATTGTTGCTGTTAAGTTTACTGTCCCTTTAATATTAGACAGTTTCACAATAGAAGTCCCACAGGGGCATCCAGAACTGGGAAGACACATGATATTCTTACCTTTTCATGAGCCCACGTTCTCACTTGCTTCCCCTCTTGGCTGTGCATGGCCCTGCCCGCCGATACTGAATGGCTGTGTGGGCCAGTGCACAGTCTAAGGGAGCCGAGCGATGCCATGCGCAGCTCGCAAGTACAGCTAGGATTGCAGCAGGCTGTTCTAGCCGCAGAGTGGGCTCGAGTTAAGGTAAGTGAGTTTGGCGATCTGGGGGGTTTCAGAGAGTGGGGCACCCAGCGAGACAGACCAAAACCCAGGATACAGAAAATCACGGGTTTTGGTCCACTTTAAAGGCTATTTTGCACTACCTTCACTTATTATAATTACCTTATTCGTACAGGATCATCCACACAATCTCCTGCTGATCTCTGATGAGATCACCACCCCAGTGACAGCATTCCAGGACGGTAGACCATTTCTAGTGTTTAGCCAGTTATCGCAGACCTGATCCCTATTTGTAAAATAATTTCAATAGACAACTGCACGCAGCATTTTGCCTGCAATACAATGCAAGCAAAATGTATGGCAACGCCATGCCGTGTATCATGTTATAGCTGCATTGGGTTTTGTACTGCCTACAGCAAAATGCCACAAACTACAAGTTAACGTTAACACAACACATGCAAAACATGGTACAAATGTGATAAAATTGCAGTGCAGAAACACCTCACTTCTGGTGTTGCACCACCATTGCAGTGCATTGTATAGGTGGTAATGCAGCCTAATGGATGCAGACACTAGCAGGAGGAATGACCTGCCATTGCTTCTGTCACCTGGCTTCTACTTAGCAGTGATACTTTTCAATAAACTAGCACTACTCCAACTAGATTAATTCAAACTGAAAAACATGAGATTATACCAAACATATTTTACACAGTACAAAATATTTCAATAGAAATTAACAGGAGACACATGAAAACAGACCAACATGATACAAGAGGAGGAATACATACAGTATAGGAGCCTGAATGATTACTTAAGAAAAAGCCACTTCTAGGTCCCTAATAGTTTTTAAAAGGCTGTAATGGAACATAAGCTATCATGAATTATTATACATAAAAATCACTTCTATTATCAATATGAACAGTATTTGGGGTACATACTACAACCTAAGTTATGTAGATTGACAGTTCAAAGGTAAGCTACATAATACAGAGTAGACAAATGGAAACCAAAAACGTGGTAGCAACACATTGCTACCCATAAACAGCTCTTCTAATACTGTTGTTTTATTTGTGCACAGAATCGCAGTACAATATATACAGATTACAATATACTGTATTTCTTGCCCTGTAAGATGCACTTTTTGCCCCAAAAGTGAGTGTTGGGGGGTGGGGCAGTGTGTCTTAAAGGGCAAATGTCCTCAAGGCCATGCTCACTCGCTGCAAGGACCTGGTTCTGAGCACGAGCTGTGCCCAAGCATTACCAACACCCAGCGCGGGGAGAGTGGGCCACACTGCCTATAATGGAGAACATGAGGGGGGATGCCACATTGCCTATGGGGATTGATACAGGGAATGCCTCAGTGTCTATAATGGGGAATAGGAGGGGGCATGCCACACTGCCTATGGGGAATGGTAGAGGCATGCCATGCTGCCTATGGGAATTGGGAGCAGGGAATGCCACACTGTCTATAATGGGAAATGGGAGGAGGACATTGCCTAAAAGGAATGGGATGGAAAAATGCCACACTGCCTATGGGGAATAGGAGGGAGGTGCCACACTGCCTATGGGGAATGGGTATGCCACATTCTCTATGGGGATTGGGAGGGGGAATGCCACACTGCCTATTGGGATTGGGAGGGGGAAATGCCACAATGTCTATAGGGAATGGTAGGGGGGATTGCCATACTGCCTGTAATGGGGAATGGGAAGGGGATGTCATACTGCCTATAATGAGAGAATGGGGAGAGGGAAAATGCCACTCTGTACCTTGCCTCTTTTTTGGTTCTTTCCTCCTTTAAAGTCTAGGTGCCCCTTATGGGGCAAAAAATACTTTGCATTTCCACCAACATGTAGTGTGGTTTTATAGACAAAATCTTAAAGTGCATCCGTCACCAGGAAGGCACACACCGAACAAATTGGAGACACTGTGGGCAGCTGACTGCAGAACTTATCTTCAGACCTTCCCCCTGTCAATGTATATAGAAGATGACAATGCACACAGTCTGGCAACCTGGAGTTAGGACCTGCGTGTGTGGGATGGAGAGGCATAGCTCCATGCGGTACCTAAAACATGGTTTCTTCTACACAAGATTTAGGGAGTACTCCAAATATGGATTGCAGTGTCAGTGCATATGTAGAACATGGTTTTTATGCTTACAACTGAGCAATATTTACAGTTTAACATACCAGTAAATTAAATACATTTGTGTGAAATAAATAGAATTCTGGCCTACACCCACATGGACCAGACACGGTTACTAACAATGCACTGCAGTATTTACTCTAATGATCCATCAAATTAATAGTCTACTGTAAAAATAAACTAGTTTAGATATTTTTACAAATAGACAATACCTAATCAGCTATGTTTAAATATATGAACTAATTACCGTATATACTCGAGTATAGGCCGACCCGAATATAAGCC